>JAJOZX010007065.1:0-258204 GCA_023014485.1 Bathynomus jamesi
TGAATGCATTAATGTCATAAAATATATATAAATTATACAGAAAAATATTGAAAAATATTGAAAAATATTGAAAAATATTGAAAAATATTAAAAAATACTGTACAACTTCATGTAACTTTTATTCTCTTTTGAATAACTGTTTTTGTCTGTTTGTTTGTTTGATATATGACTGTGGTACCCTAGATGGAATAACACGCATGAGCACGCGTTGTTTTTTATGAAAAAAAATGACCCCACCAGTGTGTTGTTTCATTTATGGGACTACAGTCATATACCAGAGAGACTTCAATTAAATGCTGCCTCGAGAGCTGGAGGGTCAACATCGTAAAATGCCTGTTTTATCGGTTGTTTAAATATAAGATAGCTGGTGTTAACTTTTATATCTCCTCGTAGTGTGATGGCAGGACTCACGATTCCACTCAGGAGGTCCCGGGGTCCGAACCCTGGTGGGAGCAATTTTTGTTTCATACAACACTTCCCCCCATTACACACACACACACACACACATACACACACACACACACACACACACACACACACACGTATATATATACACACACAACACACACACACACACATATATATATATATATCAGTGGCGTACAGTCAGGGTAAGCGGGGCAGGCGCCGACTACCCAGTTAAAAGTCAAATTACAAAAAAGTCAGTATATTACTACAGTAATCGAAAACTAATATATAGTTATGATGCTTGTATAATATATATATATATATATTTTTTTTTTTGCAGCTACCGCTTACCCTGCGGACACACCCACCGCACGCCACTGATATATATATATATATATATATATATATATATATATATACACGGTGAACCAAAAGTAGGTGGACAGTAGGTTGAATACGGTTTGTGTTATATTATATTATAACTATGGTGTTCATTATAACTATGGTGTTTGTGTGTTATATTATATTAAATATTATAACTAAATTTATTTAAATTTTATTTTGTATTATAGTATACAAAAAATTAAATATGTATTCTCAAAATAAACATTATCATTTACTGTCCACCTACATTTGGTTCACCCTATATATATATACAAACAGTAGGTTCCACAACAAAGTTCAATATCTTTTGGCGGAAATGTTCGTATCTATATAATTGCATTTTCTCCCAGTATTTTATATGATTCGAAACAGATAAAAGCATTTTGCGTTGATGACGGAAGAGAGATTAATTAAGCTATTCAATAAAACAAAGAAAAAGGTTTGGTTTATAGTTAATCAAATCTACATTTATCTTTAGAAAGAGACTATATAAATATTCACTTGACTGACATCCGTCTATTAACGCATCAACAAAACTGAGATTTGCATACTGTACATTCGTTATTTTTCTAAACATTAACGATACCAAGAATTCATTTTTATGTAGCTTATTTACGGATACAGATTTAAGTCTGTATCTTCTTATTACTTCTCATTTAGTTCTGATCAATGCTTTAAACCTTTATTTATTCCAATGTGTAGAAAATCCAACTGATGCAACAAGCTTTTCAATGATATTTAATATATATATATATATATATAGATATATATATATATGAATAGAAACGACATAAATATATATATATATATATACACACACACACACACACACTAGTTAACCTTGTGTTTTTACTTCCGGCCGAATTGTCCATTCTGACGAAGGTCAAGCTCGTCACTCCAACTTAGACCTACAGTTTAACCTGGAATCCAAACCACGCTCCACCACGGAGGGGGTCAGACGACGACCTCCCGATCAGCATCCCAGCGTCTTAACCATTAGGCTACGCCAGGGTACCTATTTATCTACCAACCAATTTTTGTCGTGTGGGAGGATGAACAGCTGGTTTTGCTGCGCGCCGACTGCCATCACCGCGTCTCGATCCCGGAGACAGTAGTTTCGTTGTCAGATATGCTAACCACTACACCACCGAGGCGATATATTATATATATATATATATACATACAGGAAGTAGACAGGGGGGGGGGCTACTGGGTCTTAGCCGCCCCCGAAATAAATCATAGGTTTGATATTTCTATGCATTACTTATGAGTACGTACGCCATGCCAAAATGAATAAATGATACAAACTCACAGGGAAAAAGAAAAATGATTCCAAGGCCTTTCGTGTATTCAGAAGTACATTCCCTGACGAGGTGTACTTCTGAATACATGAAAGGCCTTGGAATCATTTTTATTTTTCCTCGTGGGTTTGTATTATAGTCTATATATATATATATATATAATATATATATATATATATATATATATTCCCTGACGAGGTGTACTTCTGAATACACGAAAGGCTTTGGAATCATTTTTCTTTTTCCTTGTGGGTTTGTATTATAACCTTTAACCTTTGGTTAGCTTCCGCCCGAATTGTTCATTCTGACGAAGGTCAAGCTTTTCACTCCACCTTAGACCAACAGTTTAACGTGGAGTCCGAACCACGCCCCATCAGCAGCCCAGCGTCTTAACCACGTGGCCACCTAGGGTACCCATTTATCTACCAACCACATTCTTTATTGTGTAGAAGGATGAACAGCTGGATTTTGCTGCGTGCCGGCTGCCATCGGGACTCGAACCCGGGAGCCGATTGATTCGTAGTCAGCGACGCTAACCACTACACCACCGAGGCGCATAAAATATATATATATATATATATATATACTAGCCCCTCCGGAAAAGAAATTCTGGCTACGCCCTTGTATATATATATATATATATATATATATATATATATATATATATATATATATATATATATATACCGTTTTATATAATATATATATATATAGAGAGAGAGAGAGATAGTATATGAGATTGAACACAGAATGATCCCATGAGATCTTTTATGTTACACACAGACCGTGCACGGAACAAGGAACTCTTCTGGGAAAATTAAATCCACTATAGTTCGAATAAGTAATGGTAAATGACAAATACTATAATTTTTCTTTTTCATGATGTTAGCCCGACGTGGGCAACGGGTCACTCGCAAAGAGGCTCCAGATAGGATAGGATCCAGAAGATAAGATCCAGCTTTGGGACAGGATCTAGGGTTTACAGCCAGACCTAGCCTACTATTAAGAGTGCGCGAATCGGACATTTTTATTTCGATTCGATTCGGCCACTTGTTTTCGATTCGCGATTCGAACTGATTCGACTGCGTCTGTGCACTGCACTCACCTATACTTTACAATTTATATGCACCAGCACCAAAAGAACAACATACATGCACCAGCAACAACATACTGAAAAGCGTAATAAACATCTGAACCCAAAGAACTGGTCCAAACTTGTTACACCACAAGGCGCGCGCCCGTTATTCTGTGACATCACAAAATCAAAAGCTGACCATGCGCATTGAGCGCACTCAGATCTTTATAAAAGCGTAATCTCTCAAATATCCATCTATTTTATAACGTTATTATATATATATACAGTATATATATATTATATATAATATATATATATATATATTATTTTTTTCAATTGTTATTCCACGGTTTCCACATTCCATGGTTTTGAGGTAGTGCCAGTTTATCGTCTCGACAGTTTACAGTTAGCGAATCGAAGAATCGAAATTTTTTTAGCTCTAAGTCGGGTCGGGTTTTGATTCTTTTACTGAATCGACCCGAATCGACATTTTCGATTAACCGCACAGGCCTACCTACTATATTCAGAACCTCAATATACGCACGAAACTCGTGAAAAAGAAAAACTATAGTATTTGTCATTTACCATTACTTATTCGAACTATAATGGATTTAATTTTCCCAGAAGAGTTCCTTGTTCCATGTTCCATTTAGAGAGAGAGAGAGAACTACTCGGGGCATTCAATATATTTTGCCCCACCCTTTTTTCTTAGCTAAATAATAGGCCATCGGGCTGAAATGTTTTTTTGGGCCGTAAGTTTGAACTTTCTGCGCTTCACAAATCCGGATTTTTCCAGTTTGAACCTCCACTTCTTGTATAGAACACCTTTTAAACACCCTTGTATAAAACCGATGGTTAACGCAGTTTCGAAAATGGCGTCTGACAGTGATGTGCGTCGTAAACAGAGAACTGTTATCGTGTTCTTAACCGCAGAGAAGGAAACAGTTGGAATATTCACAAACGTCTACAAAACGTTTACGGAGATGTTGTTGTTGATCGAAGCACAGTTGGACGCTGGTCTAAACGTGTGAGATCATCGGAGAGAGGGAGAGCCAGCCTCGATGATGAGCTACGCAGCGTTCGCCCGGCCGGCATCGGCGTGACAGCTCACACTGTGCAACGTGCTAACAGCATCATTCGATCAAATCGGCGCGTCACATACAAGGAGCTATCACTGAGCTATGAATTAGTGAAGGAAGTGTGAATATGATAATTCAGCAACTAGGATACTCAAAGTGTGTTCACAGTTTGTTCCTCGCCAACTAACTGAAAATCACAAAGCCCAAGAAAAGAAATTGCTTCTGAGTCGTTGGTTCGATACAAGACAGAAGGGGATGACTTCCTTTCACGAATTGTGACTGGGGATGAGACTTGGGTACACCACTTTGAACTTGAAACAAAACACCAATCCATGGAGTGGCATCACGCAGACTCCCCACGCAAGAAAAAAGTTCAAAATGGCTCCCTCTGCAGGAAAGGTTATGGCCACTATCTTCTGGGACATGAAAGGGGTGATTCTGGTGGACATTATGAAGAAAGGACAAACAATCAACTCAGAGGCATATATTGCTACCCTACAGAGACTCCAAAGACGTATAAAGCGAGTTCGACCGGAAAGAAAACTGGAAGACGTCCTTCTTTTGCACGATAACGCAAGACCACACAACAGTTTGCAAACAAGAGAGGCTATCACAAAAATGCACTTGACTGTGTACCCCACCCTCCATACAGCCCGGATCTGGCACCTTCACTTGCATTTGTTTGGGCCAATGAAGGATGCTACTCGTGGAAGAAAGTTTCACTGACGATGAGGTTGTTGAGGAGGTTAAGAGGTGGCTCGAGCGGAAGCCAGCGGACTTTTACCAGCAAGGAATAAAGGCCCTTGTTTGGAGGTGGAGGAAAGCTGTAGAAAAGGATGGAGACTATGTGAAAAAATAAAAACTTGTAAAAAAGGTATGTAACTACTTATATATAATATATATATATATATATATATATATATATATATATATACACATTTAACTGCAATGACCACGCAGTATATTAATGTATAGAAACGACGTAAGTATAGAGGAGTGTTCTGCACACGAGGAAGAAAAATAACGAACAAATGAAAAATGAGGTGACCGCCCGGGAATCGAACCCAGGACCTTCCGATTGCCGGTTTCTATACATTAATATACTGCGTGGTCATTGCAGTTAAATGTACATATTCACGATTTGCGAGGGTGCCCTCTCAAGGCATTGGTTTCTGCCCTATGTAGGAGAATTGCGACTTCTGACTGATCGAGGCCCGTAGTGTAGTGGTAGCATGTCTGACCGGCAATCGGAAGGTCCTGGGTTCGATTCCAGGGCGGTCACCTCATTTTTCATTTGTTCGTTATTTCTCTTCCTCGTGTGCAGAACACTCCTCTATACTTACGTCGTTTCTATACATATATATATATATATATTGCTTTTCCGCAAAAGCGAGTAGCGACTTTTTTAAATCAATATATCTAAAACTTAATTTTCTCGCTCTACTGGCGATCTTCTTGCATATCTCTCTGACTCTTGGTCATCCTCCTTTCGGGATTTCGGTGGAATTTTTGCTATTGCGCTAGATATATCTAAAGCATTTAATAGAGTCGGGCACAAATCTTTAATTTCGGAACTGCCCTCCTTCGGTTTCTATCCTCCTATATGCGCCTTTCTCTCTAATTTCCTTTCTGGCAGATCTATAGCTGCAGTTGTAGATGGCCACTGGTTCTTCTTTGTCGGCAGCATTTTCCCACGCTTAAGTGGGGTCGCTGTTCCTAATCCGCCTTCGCCACTCATTTCTGTCCAACGCCACATCCGCCGCCAGATTTCGCTCCCCATCATATCACCCCCCACACACTCTCTCCATCTCATCCTTGGCCTTCCCCTTCTTCTTCCAGGTGGTTCCATCTCCATAACTCGTCGCCCAACATAGTCCTCCTCTCTCTGCATGACATTTCCAAACCACCTAAGCCTCCTCTTGAGCTTCCTTTGACACCTCTATTACTTTCGTCGTTCCACGAATAAATTGATTTCTAATTTTATCTCTTCTCGTAACCCCACACATCCATCTCAACATCCTCATTTCTGCTACATCCATCCTTTTCTCCGGATTCTTCCTCAGAAGCACGTTTCCGCGCCATACAACATTGCAGGCTTCACTATCGCTTGAATGCCTTCCCTTTCAATTCCATTGATATTCTTTTATCACACAGTACCCCAGACACCTTCCTCCAACTATTCCATCCTGATTGTACTCTATTATTCACTTCCCTTACCAGCTCTCCACCATCCTCTACCCACGATCCCAAATATTTAAAACTTTCCACCTTCTTCACCACCTCATCTCTCTGCCCCTGTCCCGCATTGTACTTCATGTACAATGTACCAGCTCTCCACCATCCTCTACCCACGATCCCAAATATTTAAAACTTTCCACCTTCTTCACCACCTCATCTCTCTGCCCCTGTCCCGCATTGTACTTCATGTACAATGGCCACTGTTCTTCTCCTAAAGCTATTAAGAATGGTGTTGCTCAGGGTTCTGTCCTGTCACCCAATCTTTTCCTTTCATTTATTAATGATCTTTTAATTCGCACTTCCTGTCCTATTCACTCCTATGCCGATGATTCCACTCTTCACTTCTCCACCCGATTCCCAAAGCTCTGATGTTTCTGCTATCGCTGATTGGGGCAAAGAAAACCTTGTTGTTTTTAATGCCTCAAAAACTCATTTCCTCCATCTGTCTACTCGTCACAATTTTCTACACGACTATCCCCTTACCTTCAACAACACACAACTCAATCCATCCGCTTCTCTTAACATTCTTGGCGTTTCCTTTTCTCGTGATCTTTCCTGGAAGTTCACATATACTCTCTTTCTAAAACAGCTTCTAAGAGGTTAGGTGTGCTGTACCGCCTCCGCGGTTTCTTCACCCTCACTCAGTTGCTGTCTCTGTACAGGGGTCTTGTTCGCCCCTGTATGAAGTATGCTTCTCATGTGTGGGTGGCTCAACCCACACAGCCGTACTTGACTGGGTGGAACCAAAGGCTTTTCGTCTCATCATTTCCTTGCCTCTTACTGATTGTCTTCAATCTCTCTCTCTTTGCCGCAATGTTGACTCACTCTCTCTTTACTATCGCTATCATAACGAACATTGCTCTTCTGAACTCTCTAACTGCATGTCTCCTCCTTTAAGGAGGGCACGCAGTTCCAGACTTTCTACACTTTCTCATTCCTTTTCTGTCCAACTATCTAATGCAAAGGTTAACCGGTATTTTCAGTCTTTCATCTACTCAACCGGTGCACTCTGGAACAATGTTCCTCAATCCATCTTTCCTCCGTTCTATGACCTCCAATCTTTCAAACGCAGAGTGTCTACGCATCTCGAAAACCTCCGACCTTGATTTTGGATCTCTTCTTCATTTGCCCTTGGCCCCTCCTTTCTGCATAAAAAAAACAACACTAATTAACATAACAGAATTGAATCTAACTTATCCCTTGTGACGTCGAGCCGAAAATAGCGTAATAACTAATAAGTGTTCCGAACGTAATTACTGGCTCGAAGGGTGTTTTCTGTTACGTCTCCAAAGAGTGACGTTCTTACTAGCCTAACCAAAATTAACTTTAATTGACCTAACCTAGCGTAACCTTACCTACATAGAGGGCCGAAATTACATTAGTTTTGATGGAATTAGTGTTTTATTTCATTTACCGATGTAACAATTTCTTACAACCGCTTAAATATTTTTTTATGAATTTTGAAGGTCTAACCTAACGTAATTTTATGTTGACATAAATTTGACATCATAAATTCGATTATGTTGACATCAATTTTATGTTGACATAATTTGCGCCTAAAGTTTTCTTAATTTTTACTATGGTGGATATTTTTCAACAAATACTCAAAATGTTTGTTAATTTTCTCTGACCAAGTGTATGCGCGAAGGAAACTTACACATACGCAGTAATTCAGGCTTAGATTGAACCCTCTATGGACTACTGTTACGAAATGTTAAAGTTTCCTAGAAATGTTAAGGTTTCTTGACCCAACATATAATTCCGTCCATCGAGAATTAATATTAGTTGTTTAGTTTCAAAAGGGGGTATTTTACATTTTTTTGTGAATATTAAGTTCCTAAATGCAAATATAAATTTTTCGCCTGGTCAAAATTATTTAATAAATTGTTATGTAGAGCATAAGTATAAATAGCAAAGTTGTCAAGAACTCTCGTCACTCTAAGTGTCAAGGCAAGAAGCGAATTCTGTACGTCGCGTAAAGAATCCTAAGGAAAGCGGCTCGAACCCGGTAGGGGTTAAAAAGTGTTTTTATTTCTGCATTTTTATGTTCACAATTAAATATGTGTTAATAGTTAAGAGTTACGTTAAAGTTAAATTATATATATCCGGTGGGCAAAAAAAAAAGGGAGACCTCGAACTTTGGCTGTAAAATCCAAAGTTATGGTCAGATTTCAATATTTTTTTCACACCCCACAACTAATTAAATTTCCTATACAGTGAGCCGATTTCAAAGAAAACTAATGGAAATTTTAACATCAACATTCCTCGAAAACTGTGTCCAGGTCGTTGCTTGATCGCACTTAGCACACAGCATCACTTTTTTAATAAGATTTTTTGCCTTACACCAATTTATTACTGGCAATGGATCTTCAACCAATAATGGTAACACTTCAGTTTGAAGCGCTACCATTATTATGGGGTGCTTATTCTTGGATTACCCTACGGTAAAATTAATGAATACCCGGTTAGGTTAATTGAATGCCAGGTTAGGTCAACTGTACGCCCTTGACGATTGGTTAAGTTAAGTCGTGATATTTTCGTTAAAACTAACGAAAATATCACGACTTACCCTAACCAATCGCCAAGAGCGTACAATTAACCTAACTGGGCATTCAATTAACCATTTTAGAGCAATTAACTCCATTTTAACTCCATTTTAGAGCAATCCAAGAATAAGCACCCTCGTTCGACCCCAATCCAAGAAAAAGCACCCGAAATTGATTTGGGGTGCTTATTCTTGGATTGCTCCTAAATTTTTAATGTTCGAAGGTGCGAAGGTACTTCACAAGACCTTTGAACATTCGTGAATTATCACACAATTAGCATCACTTACCTCCACTTTCCGTGCACCTCCTCTCCTAAAACACGGTTGGTTTTAACCGACTTGACATGCCAACTTTTAATTAACCTAACCTAACCAAACTTTGCCTCGATACGACTAATAATTTTTAAGGTTTTTTAATTTTCAAAATCGCAAAATTCATCAATCGACTCGTGTTCAGAATGAAAATAGTTCAGTAATACGGAAAAAAAATCTCAGCTACAGTGTTCTTCATCAAGCAAAATCAACCCTTGCGCGCGCACACACACACACACACACACACACACACATATAATATATATATATATATATATATATATATATATTGAATGTGGCTTAATTGCAGCCACTTTATATGTATGGTTATTATAAAGACGTTGATGGAGATGAAATTTACAATTTCGTAACTTTTTACTTTTATTCGAGATAAAAGAAAACAACAAACGTCATTATGAAGTTTACTATCGAAGCTTTTTGCTCACTTCACATTAACGTTTTACAGTTTAGTATATCGCTTATCTTGGGCGATACAACGTTCGATCTAATTTTGCGAGGCCTGAACTACATCGTGGCCACTTCGCAACACCGCTTCCTGTTAGATCAGTGAGGTCATGCGACGTTGGGTCTGTTCAGAGGTTGGATGAGTGACCGTCCTCCGCGTTCAGATGATGTAGCGACCCGTAGATGGTTTATATACCTGTAGATCTGTAGGTCCCCTCCGTCACATGACCTTTGCTACTACAAACGAAGTTAAATAACCCGAAAGATTATTATTATTATTATTATTATTATTATTATTATTATTACTGCAAACACTGAAACACATTTTCGATTTGCAGAGTAAAAGATGTTCTTTAAATGATCCCATAAAAAGAGGTCTAAAGGCGTTAGGTCGGGTGGCCACAAAAATTTTCTTCCTCTCCAAATCCATTTTCCTTGGAAAATTTGTTTAAAAATTGTTTCACATTTAAATCATATTGGTAGGGAGCTTTATCGTGTTGGAAAATTGTTGGTTCACAAAATTTAAGGCCGTAAACTGAGAGAAAAAGAAGTTTTGAAACATTGCAAAGTACCACTCACCATTTGCGATCGACTCCTCAAAAATAGAAAGGACTAATGACATGTGATTTTCGCAAGGCGCACCACACAGTGACCTCTGGAGAGTCTCTCACGATGCCAAAGCTCATTTTATTTTTCTTTCCTTATATACGATAATTATGGCGGTTAACATTGCCATTGAGATGAAGTGTCGCTTCACCTGAAAATGAAACAAGATAGAATTCTCCGCTATTATGCGTTGAATATTAGAGGCTTTTTAAACAGACTTTCCGCGGAAAATTATAGAGGAAGAAGGAAAACTTCCATGGCACTCATCCGACCGAACGCCTTCAGAACGTCTTTTAATGGAGTCACTTACAGAATCCTTTACCCTGCAAAACCTTTGCCAAATCTGAAGCCGCAAATCGGAACAACAGTTCACCAAACCACACAACAAAAAATCGAAAATGTGTTTCAATGCATATAAATATTTTGGTTAAATGTTGTACGAGTATTTCCCAAGATGGAAGACATGTTGATCTGTAAAGTGTTTGTGTAAAGTGTGCAAAAAACTGTGATATATAAAATTTATAATACCCATAAGTGTTTGTGCGGTTCCCAATTTGTGACAAAAATTCTGAAAGGAGCCTTTCCTTAACCTATTTTGACACGTAATACGGAAGTAAACAGTTTAAAAATTTCATTCCACGAAAAACTTTACTGCTTGCGGTGTAGAAACTCAAGAGATGAAGCCTAGATACAGAACACATTTCTCAGCATCTCGATCGTCAAATTTTGAAACGAAGACCTCTTACATCTGTATCATGTAAACGAAACTTTATATGAAGTTTGGCAAAAATCTTGACCATATCAATTAAAAAAAACTAAACAAAAAACCCTGCCTCTATGCCAAGACGTGTCCCAGCCCTTCATAAATCCCGTGGAAAAGCTACTCGGCGCAAATCATGGTTTTCTGTCTACAACTTTAGTGTAAACTACGCGCATTAACAGAATTACCTTTGTTACGAAGGTGATCATTTCAATCTGGTAAATCTTCGTAGATGTCATAAAAGAAAAATTGAAGTTTATCCATCCATCTAGTCTGAAAAATTTACACGGTAAATATATCAGTTTTTGCAACACTTTGCAGCCTTACAACTTTTTATGAGTCTGTCTTTAAATATATCGATTTTAACGGATACGAATGTGAAGAGTGGTTATAAAAACAAAGGGAAGACGGATATTAAAATCGTTACAGTTCTCTAATTCTTATAAGGTTTGTAGAATCTTATTTTAATTTAAAGATGATTCTGAGGCGTCATATACAACTTGTACAAAGTTTGCTAATTCGTCCATACAGTAAGTAGGTTGACATGCTGAACTAACAAACAAGTAACACATTGTACACACACACACACACACACACATATATATATAATAATACACACACCACACACACACACACACACACACATATATATATATATATATATATATATATATATATATATATATATACACACACACAACTTTGGTTTGGTTTTGTTTCCGCCAGAATTGTTCATTCTGACGAAGGTCAAGCTTAGCTTGCTACTCCACCTTAGATCTACAGTTTAACGTGGAATCCGAACCACGCCCCACCACGGCGGTCAGAAGTTACAAGTCCTCGCCCGGACTCGATCTCACGGCTTCCCAATCAGCAGCCCAGCGTCTTAACCACTAGGCACCCAGGGTGTATATATATATATATATATATATATGTGTGTGTGTGTGTGTGTGTGTGTACACACACACACACACAGAAGCCTGAGAAAAGTAAATAGACACCTTCGGTTTTTCTATAGTTTTTGATTTGATAACAGTTTTAATGAATGAATATGTTTAGAATCGTGTTGGTTTCCCCTCTGCATTATGTAAAGGTGACACATGTTCTGGCATCCTATTGATGAGCTTTGATATTTGTTCTTGAGGGCAATCATTGTAGTGTCTATATATATATATATGCCGGTCGAGTAAAATATAGGGTCCTTAGTTTTTAACAAGTTTCGTACGGGCGCTTCTGCATCGGGATCGTTTTGAAATTGTTTACCTCCGAGGTGTTCCTTTTAGGCTGGAAACAAATGGAAGTCGCTTGGTGCAAGGTTAGGACTATGGGGGGGGGGGGATGATCCACGACTTCCCAGTGGAACGATTCCAAAAGTTGGCGTGTTTGATTTGCGGTGTGAGGGCGTGCATTGTCATGCAAGAACACCATACCTGCAGTAAGCAACCCGGGACGTTTTCTTCTGATAGCCGTGCGGAGTCACTGTAAAGTTTCACAATAAGTGGCATTTATTGTTGTCCCTTTTTAGCATGAATTCAACATGCAAAAAGCCGTAATAGTCCCAAAAAATCGTTGCTATCACCTGACCAGCTGATGGTGCAATCTTGAACATTTTGGTTTGTGGTGACCCCGGATGTTGCCACTTTTACAGTGTTGCCACATATGCTTAACAAAATAGTATACTACCAGCAACATTATTGTACTGTACATAATGCACCGGTAATTAACTTTGTAAACTTACTTTTTGAACAACCCTCGTATATATATAATGCGTGGTGGCCAATTGGCCAATGTCTTAACACCGCTTCACGTCGTTCAACAAAATTAAGCGACACTGAGTCTGGGTAGTAGTTGGATGGGAGACCTCTGTGTTCAAATTACAATGGCGACTTGTGGTTCGAATTCCACGTAAAGGTGTAAATCCCGTCCGTCATATGACCTTAGATTTTGTGAAGAAGGCTAATTAGTTTTTGTTGTAATACTTTTGGATATAAAGTAAATGAAGCCAGAACAATATTAAACTAATAAGCTATGATAATAATTAGAAATACAGTAGTATAGAGGACTTATTATATACTTTTTTTAAAGGAAACAACCAATAAAAGTCTAAGGATTCGCCGCATAATATTTCATTTATTTAAAAAACTCTACGGAGTATATTTGCTTATATTAACAAATTAAAATACCTTAAAATAAAATATAATTGGTGCTACTATAGCATGCGGTCTACCTACGATTGGTTAGGTTTAGTCATGATATTTTCGTTAAAACTAACGAAAATATCATGCCTAAACCTAACCAATCGTCAAGGGCGATTGACATTGGGATGTAAACAAGCAATTAGTAGACAAGATAAGAAGCTATAATTAAAAGGTAGACCGCCGAAGCGTAGGTAGACTGCATACTATAGTAGCACCATATAATTTATTAATTAGAACAAAATAAAGCTGAACCCATCCAGTACATTGGGTATATTTAATTAAGGTTATTAACCAAACTTTGGCAAGTTTAGTGCACTTAAATTTAAGCTAAAATATACAACCAACTGTAACTATACATTTGTCGGCTTATATCGTTGTCTCCACAACGAAGGGTCGTAAATCAATTCCTGTGACTTTTCAGGAGAGCATCACAACTAATTTACCCCTTCCTTTACGATAGGATTACTTGAAAAGTATTCACATTTCCACATTGAAATGTTGTTACGTTTAACTTTTAATATATAAGTTTAATATAAGACTGACTTTCATAGGAATATTTACACGAACGATCGTACCTCACATACGACTTTTTATGATAACAAGACTTACTGTAAACGCAATTTACAACAAAACACAGTGTGTTATTTCTCCTTACTCATCAAACATTCAGCTACAATGATTAATCAAAATTTGCAAGACATCATGACAATCATTTCTACCTACTTAACTAAGAACCGTCTAAAATCGACTTACGACCCATCGCTGTGGAGACGACGATATATATATATGCAGAATTATACCCACCAGGCTTCGAACCTGGTGTTAACACGAAAAACACCTCTGGGCGCGAAAACGTTTGTGTTCTCTCGGGTTTTGAAATATGTGTCAAGTTGTATTAACTTTTATCATGTTGTAGGGCAGTGGTCAGCGCCATCATCCTCTACTCAAGAAGTGCTGGGTTCGAATACTGGTGGGGGGTACTTTTGCATAATGCAAAATCATGCGTGTCCATGCATCATATATATTTTCTGTTTCAGTATATTTTTCTAAAGTGAATCAATCAGGTGTATTGAATTTACACTGACGAAACACTTCACCTTAATTATATAATAATAATAATAATAATACTAATAATAATAATAATAATAATGATAATAATAATAATAATAATAATAATAATAATAATTGTTGTTGTGACGAAGGGAAAGCAAATGATAGGATTAGTAGAGTATTAAATGTTGGATTGGTGAGGAAGTGGTTGAGAAGTAGTGAATGTAATGGACATCGGAATTAATTATTTGATTACTAATCGAGTTTCATCTTCGCAGCTCGAATGAGTTCCGGCCAAGTGTTTCGTCCTCACTTCACTTCTCCTCTCCATCCTTGGTTGGGGGCTGAAAAGGGGGTGGTGGGGGCCTCATCTCCATCTTGGCATTCCCCCTTCACGAAACCGGCCCACTACTCTCACTCCTCCACGTCCCCCGCCCCCCACTCGAACTCGTACTCCTACACCTCGTCGGGACTGTTCTCAGCCTTCGCGAAGGACGAGGGTATGGGAGGTAGTGCGGGGAGTGCCAATCCCTCTTTGGAGTATCAAATGGGGAGTGGCACTACGGGTGACGGAAGCGACATCAAAGGCCCCTCCATGCTGTCTCCGTTGAGCGCGTGCGCGAACAAGAGTGGAAGAGAAGGTTTGGCTTATTCCTCCTCTACCATGGGGGTTGCGGGAGGGGGAGGGGGAGGGGCGAATGTTGTCGGTGAAGCCTCCACTCCCCTTCTTCCCTCCTACTCCCATTACCCGGGCTCGCTACCCGGTGCACCCGAATTCCACAACCCTTATTATCCTCCCGCAGCTCACTTCAACAAAGCAATGAACCACGACAAACCAAAGAATAAGCCTCGGTCCTCCGCCGGTAAGATGAAGTCACCGATTCATTGGTCAAACCTTCTTTCTAACGGCGTCGAAGCTTCTACTAAAAAAGGCATCGTTTCCACTTTGAAAACTAACACGTTCTCGTCGCCTTAATTTCATTAAAGCAAACACATCCGCTAACACCTTAATTCATAGAAGTGTGGCACTGCATCTTTTTTTAACTGTAGCTTCATTTAGACACCGTAATTTTATAGCGATCAAATCCTTATCCATTTATTGAAATAATACCATATTTATCACTGCAAACGTTAGACTGTACATATACTAAACTCTATTATATAAAATAAAGATGAGCTTCCAGACATTAGACGCTTTCTATCGCGCGTTAGAGCTTCTTTTCTGGGAAAAAGGTTTCACGACTCTGTTGCTATTTTATTTTAATAAGTCACATCTCTGTCACACGCATTACTCGCGTCAACATCCGGTGACGGGCGGGGAATGTTTTTCCTCTCTTAGTCTTAATGTTTTCACACGATAGTTACAGTAATTTAGAGGATACAAATAAAAATATTAGCCCCAGCTATGTCATTAATTTTATTTAATTATAGAAAACACCTAAACCACACATACACACACACACACACACACACACACACACACAGAGTATGTATATTATATATATATATATATATAATATATATATATATATATATATAATATATATATATATGAAAATTATTTCACGAAAGTAACACGTGAAAAATATTTATGATGAATAAAACCACGAAGGAAAGGAAACACAGAATGGTGCTCAAACGCTTTCGTCTAATGAGTGTTCCTGAGGATGTCATTAGACGAAAGCGCTTGAGCACCATTCTGTGTTTCCTTTCCTTCGTGGTTTTATTCATCATATATATATATATATATATATAATATATATATATATATATATATATATATATATATATATATATAAATAAACTTGCTGAGAGTGTTAATTAGTTTATAGTTATTCGCTTTTCTGGGTTATTGGCAAACAAGTCTGTTCAGCCAATCACTTGGCCGAAGGCTGAACTTGAGGTATTAAAGCCATCGATTCGACCGTGTACCCAAATGTTTCTGCTGTAATGGCAGAAACATTTCTACTAAAGAAATTTGTTCAGAAAAGAGTCACGCCTTTCTGGGGATTCGATCCTGGGACTCAAAACCACTGTGCGAACCATAAAAATTCTATAATTACATATTAACAATATTTATACACTAAATTTGTCTTCTTACCTCCAGAAACATTTAGTCATTAATAAACAAAAAAGGAAAAACGTAACTTAATTCACTTTTTAAACGAAAAAAAATAAAAAATTATATATATATATATATATATATATTAAACACAGACCGTGCATGGAACAAGGAACTCTTCTGGGAAATTACATCCGCTATAGTTCGAATAAGTAATGATAAATGACAAATACTATAGTTTTTTCTTGTTCATGATGGAAAGCCAACGTGGCACCGGGTTACTCGCAAGCCCACGATGGGCTTTCCATCATGAACAAGAAAAAACTATAGTATTTGTCATTTATCATTACTTATTCGAACTATAGTGGATGTAATTTGCCAGAAGGGTTCTGTGTTCCATGCACGGTCTGTGTTTAACATTTAAGTTTCTCAGGGGACCATTCTGAATTGTTTTATGTATATATATATATATATATATATATATATATATATATACGGTATATATATATATATATATATATATATATATATTATATATATAATATTATATCTATATATATATATATATATATATAAGTATGCAAATATTTCAGCACAAAAGATAATAGACTGCTCATTATTATGTATATACATAACACTTACTGTTATTTTATGTAAATGATAAACGTTTTCAATTAATAAAGACATAACGTAACGTATTTATTTAAATTATTTAATAAGGAATATAATAAACACGCATTCAGTTAAAATTAACTTATATACATACAGGATATTGAGTGCATATATATATATATATATATATATATATACAGGGTGGGCCGTAAGTTTCCATACATAGGAAAAATAAAAAAAATTTATGGACAACCATTTTTTATTTATATAATATGCTCTACATGGTTGCCATTGTTTTGAAAACACATTTCAATACGTGTTCCCCACTGTTGATGAACACGCATTAGCACAGTTGACGTTATGCTTGTAATGGCGTTGGTGATACGTTCCTTTAGATGATTTATGTCTCGTATCTTTTCCTGATACACCATGGCCTTCAAGTGCCCCCAAAGATAGAAATCAAGGGGGGTGAGATCTGGGGATCTGGGAGGCCACCAGGACCACGCCGACCAATCCAAGCATCCGGAAACTGCTGATCCAAATACCGACGCACGTATTTAAATTTTCCTATGTATGGAAACTTACGGCCCACCCTGTATATGTTAAACACAGACCATGCATGGAACAAGGAACTCTTCTGGGAAATTACATCCACTATAGTTCAAATGTACTCATACTCCCCCCCCCACGTTTATATATATATATATATATATATAGGGTGAACCAAATGTAGGTGGACAGTAAATGATAACGTTTATTTTGAGAATACATATTTAATTTTTTTGTATACTAATACAAAATAAAATTTAAATAAATTTAGTTATAATATTTAATATAATATAACAAAAACACCATAGTTATAATGAACACCATAGTTATAATATAATATAACACAAACCGTATTCAACCTACTGTCCACCTACTTTTGGTTCACCGTGTATATATATATATGATGAATAAAACCACGAAGGAAAGGAAACACAGAATGGTGCTCAAGCGCTTTCGTCTAATGACATCCTCAGGAACACTGAAGTACATAAAGAGTTACAGCCTATATATAGGTTACAGAAAAAAAATAAAAATATATATATATATATACAATAAACGGAGAAACAAAATTAAAGGATTGTGGGAGGGGCACACAAATTTATAAGGAAAAACTATCGATTTTTAGCACAAGATTAAATGAATTGTTTCCAACCAATGTTATAGATAAAAAAAATATACCAATTTATACTGGAAATCTGCCCGGGTTTTAGCACTCTGCCCTTTTTGTATATAAAAATTGAAAAATAAAAGTTATTAGGGTGGCATACAAGTTTACCAAAGATTTAGCGTTCTACCTTTCTTATCTAAATCTGTTCTGAAGGAATTCAAAACAACAGGATCGAGTTGAAAAAGACCTTTGCTTATGTTCAAGTTATTTGTAAGTTGGATAATGGCAGACTCAAGAATATTTCTATTAACAATGTTGCTAGAGTGAAATAAAACTGAAGCATTATTCCAATCAATACAGTGGGATAACTCTGACAAATGGACAAAAAGGGCACTGGACAACTGTCCTGTTCTAACGGAATATTGATGCTGTTTTATACGTGTGTGCAAATCCTTTCCCGTCTGACCTATGTAAAAGGAATCACATTGTTTACAACTAATTTTATAGATAATGCCTGAATTATTGGTAGGGCTATTTTTACTATGATATTTTTCACAATATTGTTATATGAAAATACTACATTAATATCCAAAAGTTTAAGTACATTAGCAATGCCTAAAAAGCCCAGGAAAAATGGAAGTACTAAAATATTTTTGACAAAGTACGAGTGTTATTATTGACACGATAGAAAGTTCGTGTTGCCTTGTTGAGACAAGATTCCATAAACGCAGATGGATAACACAGATCACTTCCAATACCGTTGATTTTTTTCTAATTCGGCATCGATGTATTCCGGACTGGCGATCCTAAGGGCGCGGAGAAACATTGAAGAAAAAATGGCCTTCTTAGTGGGGGTGTCATGTCCCGAGTAAAAGTGTACGTAGGACAAATTGTTTGTTTTTTTCCGATAGATACTAAACTTAAAACCTGGGCTTTCTCTATGTACACGCACATCCAAAAATGGGATTGAATTTTCTTGTTCCACTTCTAAAGTAAACTTAATGGAGGGGACTTGATCATTTAACTGAAGGAGGAAGTTATCCAGGTCACGATTCATGGGCCAAATACACAAAATATCGTCGACGTACCGCAACCAAGGGATGCCAACCCCCAGGATTCTCGGAATGTAAGTAATTTCGAAAAACTCCATATAAATATTGGAGAGGAGGGGCGACAAGGGGTTGCCCATGGCCGTCCCAAAAACTTGTTGATAATACTCGTTATTGAAAGTGAATTTACAGTCTTTGATGCAAAGCTTAATAAGTTCCAAAACAATGTGTGAAGGTAGTGGCAGGTCATACTTATGTAATTCTTGGGAAAGAAAGTCAAGCATATCGTCAATCGGCACTTTTGTAAACAATGAACAAACGTCAAAACTGATCAATCTATCGTTAGTTTCAATACGTGCATTATTCAATTTTTCAGTAAGATCCATGGAATTTTTTTACATGTGAATCAGATATAGTTCCGAAAATGGGGGACAAGACTTTGACAAGCCATTTGGAGAGTTTATAAGTAATAGAGCCCACCGAGCTAATAATAGGACGCATAGGGTTGCCAGGTTTGTGGGTTTTAATAAGACCGTAAAGGTAGGGCAGAGAAGGTGAAGTGGACATGAAAAGCGGAATTAAGTCCTTATGATCTTTGAGAATGCGTTTCAAGCCACTATTAAATGATTTGATGACGTCATCCTGCGGGTTCTTTTTAAGTTTGCTGTATGTGGCGGGGTCCTGGAGAAGCTCGTTCATCTTTCTGATGTAGTCCACTTTGTCCATAATAACTATGGTGTTAGCCTTGTCTGCTCTAGTAATATGGAGCGCCCCATCTTTTTTTAATTGTGAGAGGCTATTGCGAAAACGTTTAGGAAAGTTATCTTCGTAATTACTATTCGCCGCACTATAATTGGAAACAATTCATTTAATCTTGTGCTAAATATTGATAGTTTTTCCTTATAAATTTGTGTGCCCCTCCCACAATCCTTTAATTTTGTTTCTCCGTTTATTGTATATATATATATATATATATATATATATTTTTTTTTTTCTGTAACCTATATATAGGCTGTAACTCTTTATGTACTTCAGTGTTCCTGAGGATGTCATTAGACGAAAGCGCTTGAGCACCATTCTGTGTTTCCTTTCCTTCGTGGTTTTATTCATCATAAATATTTTTCACGTGTTACTTTCGTGAAATAATTTTCATATATATATATATATATATATATATATATATATATTATATATATATATATATATAAATAATAAAGTGGTTATAAATATCTAAATTATGAAAAGTGATGGTATAAATAGAAGCGAAATAGGAAGTAACATACATCAGAACAGAAAGCCCTTATTTTAAGGGGGCATTTGCTCGGCCTTTGGGCACGCCACCTGCCTGATACTTATCTGCATCAGATAAAGGGAGGGACTCGCAGGGTAATACGATTTCCTCATCGACATTTAGGGATAGTGGATGCACAAATTCACTGAGCTTTTTCTTATTTTGGAACCACCTATTTATTCCAGATTACATTCATACATAGCCCCGCGTAGTTACAATCTGGGTATATATATATATATATATATATATATATATATATATATATATATATTTTTTTTTTTCTTTCTTTTATAGGTACTACATATAATTCACTTGTGAAAAAATTTTCGGGACTAGAGTTACAATAAGCGATTTGAGAACGATATATATATATATATTATGGAAACTGTGCGAAAACGTCCATCTTCCTTTAATACCCATAATCCATATTCTCTTCCATACTTCCTAAAACCAGAAGACCCCATTTAGATTTACTATACCCCTAAAATACCCCATAACCCCAATGATCCTTCCATAAAAGCGCCCCATTTAAGGGGGGGGGGGGAGCCGTTATACGAACATTATGCCTACATGGGAAGCATCTGCAGTGTGTGAAAATCGTACAAGAGAATCTACTGTCGCTTTTATCTAAGCTCTTATCTACTCAATCTTCGCTTTTTAATCGATGAGACACTATTTTCTGTTGTTATAGATGTCGTGGTCGTGACGTCATATGCTAGATTTGTGTTTTTATTGTACCGTCAAACGTGGCTGTTCCATAGCACGAAATGGAAAGGTTTTTTTTTTTTAATGGGGTGGGTAGGTGGGGGTGGGGGAGAATTAATGCAAATTTTTTTTTTTTTAGTGCTGTGTTCGTTTAACTGTTGTTAGTCAATGATGGGAATTGTGTCACATATTGAACAATGACATAAACACACACACAGTCACCAAACTAACATCTATATAGGATATATACTGTGTATATATATATATATAAAATTATTTATATATATATATATATATATATATATATATATATATATATAAAATAATGATTGATAGTAAACACTATATATATGGTTAGTTAGTTAGTTAGTTAGTTAGTTAGTTAGTTAAACAATAAAGTGCATAAAAATGTGCAATGTAATTAACGTAAGCGAAAATAATACGTAACAAAATAGAATGTAATTTTTAAATTTGTAATTTACTGTAATTTTATGAGTGAAATAATAAGTGTAATTAGGTTAACATTGTAATAATAATTAGTATCGTTATTAGGATACCGTTAAATAAATTTAAATGAATTATATATATATATATATATATATATATATATATATGACTGAATGATGCTAATTATATTAGTCACTACGTATATATATATATATATATATATATATATATATATATATATATATATATACGTCTGTTATTAAAAATGTAGAATTTGAAAAATAAAGTACGTTAGACATATACGACTTTAAAAATAACTTCATACATACCGTATACGAGTAGGCCTATATATGAATTAAATTATACACTATGACATCTTTATTAGAGCACATTTTTTTTTATCTGATGGTGGAGGGCCAGGCAAATACTTTTCTTTATTCTAATCAATTGTCTCACTACTGTATAGTAACGTTTCAGTTATTCATAGGACGTTTTCAGTTCTATGCTTTGGTTCTTTTGTTTGAGATTCGTTTGGCTTGTCGAGGAGCAAAAATTTTAAAGGTTGGCTTTAAATATATTTTAGATTTGAGTAATCAGTGTATTGAAAGTATAACTAAAGTTTGTGTTTATATTAATTGTACACGAACCTTACCATGATATTTCATTAAAATTTCTTTACGAGTGTCGTGTCGTGTTCACCGAATTCCTAGTCGATGCATTTCACTATTTCACACTAATTTTCAGCATTGTGGTACTTATAAAGTCTTATAATTGCTCGTTTGATAATCTTATCACTTCAAATCAGCAATTTTTCATACTCTCCTCATTATTAGTCTAAAAATAATAAAATCACGGTAAAATTTCTCATGCATATATAGATATATATATATATATATATATATATATATATATATATATATATATATATATATATATCCGCGCGTCACACGTACAAACTTCACTTCATTATATTCAAATTCTCAATCAACATCGCATGACTTTTGTATTTTATCATATTCCAAAGTAATTATTATTATTATTATTATTGTTATTATTATTATTATTATTATTATGATTATATGTACATGATTTGTTCAAAAAATTGTAAAACTCTCCTTATTCGTATTTATTGGTAAGAAACGTGGCGTTTCACTACAACACTTTTTGAAACGACAATATATATATATATATATGATATGTTTGTTTCAGTAATTATTGTGTATTTTTTCCTCAAAGAATAATTAAGTATTTTATATAAATATCTTTCAAGAGTACAATACAGTTTTAATGATATTCAAGTAAAAAATATTTGTATTTGCGTGTGCATGTGTGAGTGTGTGCGTTTCAACCTTTTGCATGCATACATAACTTTTTGAAGAAACAATGTCATGAGACCTTTAAATATTTTTTTCTATTATTATTATTAATATTATTATTATTATTATTATTATGAACACTGGCTTCTAATTCGATGAGGAATACGTGTGTTTTCGTTTAACTCTTATGAAATAGTTGTTTGTTCCGTGATTTCTCCTTTATGAGTTTAACTGCACGTTTAATTCTTTTGTATATACTGTAAATGTTTTCTTCCTAAATGTTATGACGTAAATCAGTGGTTCTTAACCATTTTAGGGTGCGACCCATGCTTTCAAACTGTTCATTCGTAATAGATAATAAAATAAATAATTAATGGTAAAATGATTAGGGATAACATAAATAAATGATAAATGACAATTTAATGACCCAATCAAAATAGCTTTGCGACCTAATTTTGGGTCGCAACCCGGAGGGTTAAGAACCACTGACGTAAATATAGCGGGTTAAAATCATATAGTATACTATACTAGGTATGTTCATGTATCATCTTGTACTGCACATATACGTAGAGTAAATATATTAGCATGCATGTACATTTATATATAAAGAGTATGTATAAATATGAGTTAGTTTGTGAACTTAAATCAGGCTCTTTAATCGTACATAATAAGTTCGTGGAACAGTACCAAATCGTAGTATGGAGGGAAATAAGTAGAAATTCTGGAAATTAATCTAATAAATTCAACTAAGCTATACGCTATTTCTTAACGTATAGTCATGACGTAACCTTGACTAACTTGGTGGGAACAAGTTTATCTTTTTAAAGGGAAATTTTATACCTTGTGGAACCTCTTAATGAATTCTGACGACTCGGTATCGTTCCTCACTTAATAATTAAATATATGCAGGAACAAAAAAAAAGGGGGGAAAATAATCCCAAGCAGCATTATTAAAATAATTAATTACATAGAGTGTTCTCATTATGACGTAATATATATAAGAAATACCCAAAGGCTGGAATTGCTTCATTTTTCGCAGACATGGAAAGATCCTTATTTAAACAGAGTATCATTCATTTTCATCTTTTATTTATTTTTCATTTTAATACGTTTTATAAAACGTTTTAATATTGAATTGAAAAAATGTGTTTGCTTTTAATGTTTTGATATAAACATAATGTTGAATCATATGTTCATAATAATTATCAATTTTCGTTACCAAATAATGAAATTGTTTTTAAAAATAAAGAAAATATTAACTAATAAAATATACAAGTAGGTTTATGGGTTCTCTAACAGAAGCAGTGTGGCAAAAGCTGCTTCTCAATTGCCAAAATTCTTTTTCAAGTAACTCCTAAAAATCCTGCATTTTAAAATTTTTAATTTGTTTTTTATTATTAGAAGGTCGTGAGTGCGTGAATTGCGGGGCCACGTCCACCCCTCTTTGGAGGCGCGACGGCAACGGTCACTATTTGTGCAATGCTTGTGGGTTGTACTACAAAATGAACGGACAGAACAGACCACTCATTAAACCTAAACAACGTATGGTAAGGCTCATTTCTCACTTTTCAATATATTAATTATAGTCTAACATTCCTTTTATACACACACACACGCACACTGCACACCGCATACTGCATATTATATATATATATATATATATATATATATATATATATATATATGATGAATTTTACAATTAAACACGTGAAATGAATGAATGAATGATGCAAGCCACAAGGAAAAAGAAGAAATTATTCCAAGGCCTTAGAATAATTTTTATTTTTCCTTGTGAGTTCGCATTTTATATATATATATATATATATATATATATATATATATGCTACAACTCAAAATGGTCCCCTGAGAATTTTTATGTTACACGCAGACTGTGCGTAGAACAAGGAAGTCTTCTAGGATAATTAAATCTGCTATAGTCCGAACAAGTAATGGTAAATGACAAATACTAAAGTTTTTGTTTTCATGATGGAAGCCCAACGTGAGCAACCGGTCACAAGCAAAGAGACCCCAAAATATAGCTTCTCTCACTAGCCATCTACTGAGCAAATATGCTAAGCAGATAGACCTGTCCTGTCCTATCTGCTTAACATATTTGCTTCGTAGATGGCTGGTGAGTGAAGCTATATTTTGGGGCCTCTTTGCTAGTGACCGGTTGCTCACGTCTGGCTTCCATCATGAAAAAGAAAACCTTTTAGTATTTGTCGTTTATCATTAATTGTTTGGACTATAGTGGATTTAATTATCCCAGAAAAGTTCCTTGTTCCATGCACAGTTTGCGTGTAATATATATATATATATATATATATATATATATATATATATATATATATATATATATGGGAGGTTTAGACATGTAATCAATTCGGTTTCAACTTTCAACAAAATTCTACGGTTCACAGTTTCGGACACAACTAACTGACTCCGGTTCCAATTCCAAGTCAAAAATTTAATCTAAAGTTAAAGTGTTCCTTAGAGAATTAAAAGTATAAATAACCGAATTTTACACTCTAGATTGAGGTATCGTCTAATTAATATTAAAAATGAAATTCCTGAAGGTTTATCGCTCATGCATTGGTTTGAAATTCTACTATTTATTTTTATTAAAGTTAAGCGCTTTCTCGATTATTTTGTTCCTTATCGTCGAAAGGATGGTATAAGGTATGAGACATGGTATAAGATTTGCCTGTCTTCATTTATTAAACATTCGTCAAGATTTAAAACAAATTAAATTCATGCACGCTGGAATGTTCTTCATGCTTCGGCGTAGTCTACAATATAAATTTTGGTTCAAAATTCACTTCAGAATCTTTAGTACTCAATTCTTATTCCAATTCTGATTTCTATTCCTATTCTTAGAAGCTTCAAAATCTTCAGTCCCTTTTTTCATTTTCAAATCCAATTAAAAATAATATATATATATATATATATATATATATATATATATATATATATATATATATATATATATGAGATTGTAGACATCAATCGACCAGGGAAGTACTCCGGGGGAGGGGGGAGACGTTAGACAGAAGATATGGATTGCTGGAACTCCCGTTTCTCCTGTCACTGTCTTCCTTAGCTGATCTTTTTCCGTGTCTCATCTACCCTGTGAGCAGTCCAGCATGCTCTCAAATACACTTCTCTCCCTATTCCTTACTACATATACATGCATCTTACACACTACATAATCTTTTCAAAATTAAAAGGAAAATGACATCAACTTCAAGAGCCTCGGAGTCCCCTGGGGAGGGGACCATAAATGTCCCCACTTCTGGTTCTCCCGTTACCGATGCTGGGAACGCAGATCCGGGCAGCGGGGCTCGATCTGCTACCGCCCATTTAAGTTGTTCTGGACCTCTGTCTGATTCACTTTCCATAAACTTCTCCAACATTCGTGGCCTTTTCTCAAATTTTCAGTCTGTTGAACACCACCTCTCCTCCTCTAAACCTCATCTTCTTTTCCTCACTGAAACTCAGGTGTCTGAGACGACTGATAGCAACCCCTTTTCTGTACCCTCTTACTTTCTCTATACTCAATTTCACTTCAAAGGTGGATGTTGCGTAGCCGTATATGTACACAATGACCTAACTTGTTCTCGTACTCCCGAACTCGAATCTTCCGAATTCTATACCCTCTGACTGCGGCTTACATGCCAATCTCAAACTAAATACATCTGCGCTGTTTACCTTTCTCCTAATTCTACTGACTATCCAAAACTCTTTGACTACCTCATTCCCAAAGTGGAATACATTCTATCCCGGTCTCCCTTTGCTGAACTCTCCATTTCAGGAAATTTCAATATTCACCACCACCTTTGACTTTCCTCCCATTTCACTGACATCCCTGGTGAACTAACTTACAACTTTTCTATCCTAAATGATCTAGAGCAGATTGTACAGCATCTTACTCGTATTCCCGATCGCCTTGGAGATAGGCCCAACATTCTGGATTTATTTCTTACCTCTCATCTTTCTTACTCTGTGAAACTTTTTTCTCCGTTGGGCTCCTCTGACCACAAACTTATATCTGTCTCCTGTTCGGCCCCGCTGATTGGGAGGCCTTTAGGCAGTACTTCTGTGATTTCCCATGGAATGATTACTGCTTCCGTGGACGGGTCCCTTCTGAGTGTGCTGAGCGCATCACAGAGGTGATTCCCTCGGGCATGGAGGCGTACATTCCATATTCTATTCCTACTACTAATGCAGAAAACCTTGGTTTAACTTTATTTGTTCTAATGCTATCCGCAACAGAGAGGAGGCTTTCAGAAGGTACCGTCACTATCCCACTCCTGACTCACTCAGCATATACAGTATTTCAGCCCGGAATCGTGCAAAATCTGTTCTTCGACTCGCCAAAAATTCTTCATCCGACAAAAATGTGAAAATCTATCCAATTCTAATTCTTCTCGTTCTTTCTGACATCTAGCTAAGAACCTCTTCAACAACTTTACTTCCTCTTCTTTCCCTCCTTTTTTCCATTCCGGCAGCTCAGTTGCCGTCTCTTCTCTTGACAAAGCTGAACTCTTCGCTCAAACTTTCGCTTACAATTCAACACTGGACGATTCCGGTGCTGTTCCTCCATCTCTTCCTCCCTCTGACTTTATTATGTCTGAAATTAGAATCTCTTCTGAAGATGTTTTTTCTGCCCTATCTGGGCTCAAGTCTAGGAAGGCGTACGGTGTTGATGGTGTTCCTCCTGTTGTTCTCAAGAACTGTGCTTTTGTGCTGACACCCTGCCAGGCAAAGTCTTTCGTTTTTGTATCACATCTGGTACTTTTCCTTCCTGCTCGAAGTACGCTTTCATTCATCCTCTCCCAAAGAAGTGTGGCCGCTCTCAACCCTCCAACTATTGTCCAAGTGCTTTGACTTCTTGCCTTTCTAAAGTTTTTTAATCTATCCTTCATAAAGATTCTTAAACACCTCTCTTCTCATAATCTTCTTTCAGATCGTCAGTATGGGTTCCGCAAGGGACGCTCTACTGGCGATCTTCTTGCATATCTCTTTAACTCTTGGTCATCTTCCTTTCGGGATTTCGGTGAAACGTTTGCTATTGTGCTAGACATATCTAAAGCATTTAATAGAGTCTGGCACAAATCTTTAATTTCCAAACTGCTCTCCTTTAGTTTCTATCCTTCTATCTGTGCCTTCATCTCTAATTTCCTTTCTGGCCGATCTATAGCTGCGGTTGTAGATGACCATTGTTCTTATTCTAAAACTGTTAACAGTGGTGTTCCTCAGGGTTCTGTCCTGTCACCCACTCTTTTCCTTTTATTTATTAATGATCTTTTAATTCGCACTTCCTGTCCTATTCACTCCTATGCCGATGATTCCACTCTTCACTTCTCCACCCGCTTCTCAAAACGTCCCTCATAGCAGTCACTTCATGATTCGCGTAAGACGGCTATGGGACACCTGACCTCTGATCTTTCTGCTATATCTGAGTTGGGCAGGGAAAACCTTGTGGCTTTCAATGCCTTAAAACTCAGTTCCGCCATCTGTCTACACGTCATAATCTTCCACACGACTATCCCTTTACCTTCAACAACACACAACTCAATCCTTCCTCTTCTCTTATCATTCTTGACGTTTCCTTTTCTAGTGATCTTTCCTGGAAAGATCACATATATTCTCTTTCTAAAACAACTTCAAAGAGGTTAGGTGTGCTGTACCGCCTCCGCGGTTTCTTCACCGCCACTAATTTGCTGTTTCTTTTCAGGGGTCTTGTTCGCCCCTGTATGAAGTATGCTTCTCATGTGTGGGGTGGCTCAACCCACACAGCCGTACTTGACCGGGTGGAATCAAAGGCTTTTCGTCTCATCAATTCCCCGCCTCTTACTGATTGTCTTCAATCTCTCTCTCTTCGCCGCAGTGTTGCCTCACTCTCTCTTTACTATCGCTATCATAACGGACATTGCTCTTCTGAACTCTCTAACTGCATGCCTCCTCCTTTAAGGAGAGCACGCAGCACCAGACTTTCTACACTTTCTCATTCCTTTTTTGTCCATCTATTTAACGCAAGGGTTACTCGGTATTTTCAGTCTTTCATCTACTCAACCAGTCAACTGTGGAACAATGTTCCTCAATCTATCTTTCCTCCTGTCTATGACCTCCCAACCTTCAAACGCAGAGCATCTCGAAAACCCCTGACCTTGATTTTGGCTCTCTTCTTTTTCTATGGGGGGGTGGGGCGGGCGCTTTTGCGGCATTTGCCCTTGGCCCCTCCTTCCTGCATATATATATATATGCTATTTCAATTCCAAATCTGTGCAGAAAAAATTCTTTGTTTGATACCTTCAAATTATTTGACAACCCATTCAGATGGTCAATTCATCCACTTGAGTCTTTCGCCAGAAAAATAGACCTGGTTGTCGAAGAGCCAACGACGTATTTGGTTATTCTGACATACTATTTTTATCCGTATGACCAAAAATATTCATTTCCCCGAATAATTTCGAATCCGGTATGTGAATCTTCTAAATTTAAAATTCTTTGACTTACTTGAATATCGGAATATTGTAGATCTATTGGAACGTTAGGCCTTCTTGTAAAGGTTGATGTCTCCTCTTTCGAGTGGTATGCATAACATTTATCACAATTTAATGTCGCTCTCATTTTAACAAATAATTATGACAAAGTCTATAAAAAATTGGAAAATGGTGGGATGAGAGGAGAGCAATCGGTGATATTGTTCTTTAAGTATATTGAGGTTCTTACAAAGAATAAATTGAGCAGGATGGGGATCGAGGAGGAACAATTAACTTCACGCGTGTAACAGAAGAGACTCTAAAGCGTGTAACATACGTCAATTTGTCTGGATCCGGTGTATGCAATAGTGTGGTTGAAATTTCCAGCATATGTTGTATGAAGCAGTAGATATTCACGTCTTTTAAGATAAGATGTAACTTTAAATTCTTTGAAAAGCGCTTCTTTCTATTAGTGTGAATGTATTATGAGACGTGATACACACGTAAAAGACGTGTGCATTTGCGATAAGTATTTTATTGTGATTGTTATCATTAACGCGGGGATTAACAGCAGGAAAGTAATAAATTATAACACGAAAAGCAGAACAAAGTTCTTGTCTTCGAAACCTAAGAAATGTTGGTACTATGTCCACAGAATGATTTATTCTACAACATAAGTTTAGTATGGCAAATACATTAGTGAAATATAAATTAAATTACAAAGGTTTGTGATAACACCATTTTTTTTTTATGATATTTTGCGTCCTAAAACCATTTTATTAACTCCTTTTCCAGTACAACAATTAACTTACGTATTCTTGCCCGCAGACCTCTCAGAATTCTATATTATTTGAAAATTTCGCGTAAGTTATCTGGCTTTATGATAAGAATCTTCGCTTCAGTTTCGGTTTCAATCTTTATTGGTAAAAATAAATATTACAATATTACAAATGGACGCTTGGAAGTGAAAGTGATTCAAGTGTATTTTTTTTTTTTTTACCAATTTTTACCTTTTGCCAAAAGGTGCCTCAAGTATCATACTTGAATCCGCACTCCGGCGTGCCAAGTGCGTGCCCGCGAAGTGACCCAAATGACTCAAAGTGACTCAAATCTCACTTTGTGGGAAGAAGAAACCATGATCAGAGGTAAATCAAGTATAGGGTGTCCATAAATGATTACCCTGATTAAAGCATGCTATAACTTTTAAATAAACACTCGTATTCAAACACAGTTTTAATCATAAGTAGATAAACATACAAAGTTTTGATACATAGTTAATGAACTTAATAAGCTTCCACATGTGCACCCCTAGTGGCACGTAAAATGTCTAAACGGTATTCACACTCACGCCACACATTTTCCAACATTTGTGGGTTAACTGTTGCAATTGCATCTGTAATGCGTTCTCGCAATGTCCTGATATCTGGAACAACTGTTGCATAAACCAAATCTTTAACATGACCCCAGAGAAAGAAATCCAGCGGGAATGTCTGGTGATCTTGGGGGCCATGGGATTGGCCCGTCCCTGCCAATCCATCGATTTGGAAATGTTGCGTCGAGAGTTTCACAAACAACATGCGCCCAATGAAGGGGTGCCCCATCTTGTTGGAAGATGACAGTTGGCTGCCTGTCCTGCAGCTGGGAGATGGCGTAATTGGTGAGCATATCCAGTACACAGTTGCGGAAACAGACATTTTGCGACATTTTACGACATTTTACGACATTTTACGTGCCACTAGGGGTGCACATGTGGAAGCTTATTAAGTTCATTAACTATGTATCAAAACTTTGTATGTTTATCTACTTATGATTAAAACTGTGTTTGAATACGAGTGTTTATTTAAAAGTTATAGCATGCTTTAATCAGGGTAATCATTTATGAACACCCTGTAGTACTTAAGCAGTCGCTTCTTGAGTTTTGGCGTTCTGAATGCACTTGAATCACTTTCATTTCGAAGCGCCCAATTATTACAATATTAGTCACTTATTCCTTTTCCCACCGCAATTTCTTTTATCCCGGTTAGGTTGAAATATTATATGCAAAACAAGTTGGTTGTCTTTTGAAATGCAATATGCAGAAATGCGGGGGGGGGGAGGAATAAATGAAATATTTTAACGAAAATATTATGACTGAACCTAACTAATTGTCAAGGGCATACAGTTGACCTAACCGGGGAAAAAGAAGTTGCGGGGTGGGGTTGGGGGGGGAAAGGAATAAGTGCCCAATATTATAGTAATTTTTACCAGGACATACAATTGCTAATTGGATTATATTAATTATTAATATTTATTTTTTCCTGTTTAATTTGACCCTTAAGCCTTAGGCTTTACTGGGCTCTCAGATTAAAAATACGATAAAACAAGAATTTTATATAAAGGTATTTAGATTAGGTAATGGAAACATTCTGATTAATTGTAACATAAAACAAACTCCACAAGTAGTTATGGTTATATAATATAGAAATATTACGATTAATCACGATTTATTATAAGATTAAACAGACACATATTTAGTTATGATTTGTAATATATAAACATTATGAATAGTTATGATTATGATTAATTATAAAATAAACAAACACTTCAAAGTAGTCACGATTATGTAGTAGGGCGGATCGAAAATGAGGTTTTTAAACTTTGTTTCGAAATTCAAATATGGCTAGTGTGGAAAATATGTGGGTGCTATAGATAATGACTGTGCATAAATATTAGTCCTGCGAAATTATATCTTCAGGTGCCACAAAGCCGTCGAAAAAAGTGAAATATAATGATTTTCTTATATTCTGCATTAGTACAATAACTGAAACTTACTTGTTATTATTAATATTAAGTGTTCCAATTACCAAAATAGTTACTGAATTACGCAGCTCTTAGTTTATTTAGATCAATGTTCTTTTGATTAATGATCTAAATAATCCAGAACTCACCACGAGGAGGTGGCTGCGTGTCGAGCTCCACCCATGCCCTCCCAACCACCCATCCTTGCGCATGTTTTTTTCTATTAACGTTTTATTTAAACTTTATATTCAGCTTTACTTTCGAATGATGGCATTTTTTTACGTGACTGAAGTGTTGATCTTATGAAGCCATCTCGCGCGTTCAATCCAAATACTTTTGATGATGCTTCAGTCACTAATTTTACCATTCTTTCTACTACTTGTGTATGACAAGGGAATTTCTCGAATGGAGGGGTACTCTTGTTTTCTATGAATTCTTCAATCTCATTTTCTGTCAGGTCTCTTGTCACAGGTGGTTCAGTGACAATGCATTTTTGCCAATTAATTAAATCAGTATAATCAGTAGCTTCAAATTGAATAACAGGTACTGTGAAACGCCTCACAACTTTTTCCTTGTTTGTTTGCCTTGCTTTCTTTATTCGCCTCCACGCTAATTCTCTTATGGCGCTGCGGTCATCATGAATCATTGATGCTAGAATATTTTCTGGATTTGCAAAAAATGCATTTCTTTGTATGACAGGGTTTATAATATCCTTTACTTCGTCATTCAGTGTTCTTGTTAGTTCAATAGTTTTGAAAACATGTTTTGAGCCATTGACAAAAGACGTACTTTGCTTAATAGAAAACCACATTGGGATGTAGACCTTCATTATAAAAGAAGCAATGTTCATGAGGTTCTCAGATGGACTTACAGTTGAAACGTATAGACGAAGCAAACGATTTGCTGTAGTCAGCCATCGTGAATGTGCCATTTTGCCTGGACTACGATGAGCAAGATCTGGAGAGCAATATCCCTTTGTTATGGCCTGATGAATATCAATTAGATATTTTTGGTCGGTGCTAAGATCTTCACAGTCTACAGTTGGTTCCTCAGCATCAATCCTTTCAAACTCGACAATAGGAAGACTCTCACAGTTCTCTAATTCCCTGCCAATAGGACCGGTGAATCCGCGGGGGCCAGATGTTTTTCCATCCAGCTTTGCAACTAAATGGCGTAATGGCAATTCATTGGCATGGAGCTGGCACACTAAATGTTGAACTGGCTTCTTCAGCTTCAATTCTATAAGCCTTATAACGCCTCCCTTTTCTCCAGTGTTGACTGCTGCACCATCGCATCCAATGGCAACAAGGTTTTCCAGGTTCATGTCATTATTTCCAATATACTCAAACATTCCTTTACATATTTCTTCAGCTGATCCAGAATTCACAGAATAATGGCCCAAATAATCTGAACCAGGTTCTCTCACTAAAGTGATATGTTCTTCTGTTACCTTCTTCTGATATACTTTGGACTCTTTTTTTTCTTGGAAGAGTGTAGAATCTTTCGACCATCAAAATAGATTCCTCTGATTGGGACCTGATTTTGATCTTTCATAATTTCTGATCTCTTCTTTTGTCTTTCTCTGATTTTACTCCTATCCACTACTTCAGATGTATTGTCAATAGAAACTTCTCCAATATCTTGCAATACTGCACTAACAATGAATGCTGCAGCTCGATCTGAAACTGCAGTCCTGTCACAAGCAGTAGCCACTGAAGGTAGATTTGTAGTTTTCCTTTTCTTGAATAATTGTTCTTCAGGTTGTTCGAGCTTTCTCTTCGAGCTAACTGGCTCTGGAAATGTACCGTCTGATATTTCGCCAGATTCACTTTCACTATTTGATGTCGATGATGATAATTCAACATTTGTATCCTGCAATTTCTCCTGTGAAGATTCTTTGGTGAGCCTCACAGCTTCTTTTTGCTTTCTTAGCAACGTAGATGCTTTTTTCTTTGAGAGTGTATCTACTCTATCAATAAACAGTTTTCTTTCACTCCTTTGATCTAAGAGGAACGTCACTTCTTCCTTTGGAACCGTTTTTTCTTTGGGACAAGAACATTGTGTTAGTACTTTGCACTTGCACGCTGCAATGTCAAAAAGTTTCGTGTGTGCTTCTTTTTTGAACATATCAATCTTTGCTTTGTAAGCTTCAGAATTTTTTCTGCTTTGGTATGGCTTCATAATGACACGATACTTTTCGTGGTAGCTTCTGAACATTGTTTCAATTCGCCTGTCTGACAGAATTGGGACGGAAGCACTTTCCCAAATTGTTTTCAATTTATCAACAACTTGTTCTAATATTTGAGATATTGAAGGATCTTTATTAGTATTCTGTTTCAAATCGTTTCTTACAAACAAGTAATATTTAAAAACTCCTTCGTATGTAGGAAGATTCCTGTGCCACAAATCTTCCCCCATACCAAACATGGGGCACTCAGTTGAGGCCCTGGTTGATTTTGCACAAACTCGAGACATTTTGAAAGTATACAAATCTGAAAAAGAAAGAGCTAATATCAATTATACGTTAATTTCAGTTAATAGTACATGGCAAACTTAGGGCAACACAATACAGAAATGCAAAATATATAAGAAATATAGTTTAGACTATCTGAGTAACGCCAACAACAGAACACCCACCTGCTACGAGAGCGACAGCTACACTGAACCGAGGTACTCACGTGACAGCTGAGTGAGCTGACTATAGAAAACTGTTTTTAGAGAATAGAAACTTTTTTTAAAGGTTGACTGAGCTATTTTTATACAAGTGTGAATAAATTCTTGTCTATTGTGCATCGTGGACTCTTCTGTAATTATTGGTTAAAATCTGCTTTTTTCAATTTTTTTCAATATTGAAGGTCATTGTGGCACCTGAAGATATTAATGTTATGATTTTAAATTTATACCAGCTTATTTCCTCACTACTCCACACATTCTCCACACTAGCCAATTTGAAAATTCGAAAAATGAGGTTTTTCACTCCGCCCTATTATGTAGTACTGTATAAATTATGATTATGATAACCTGTAAAGATTAGTGACATTTATGAAGTTATACTATACAAATTTGTGTTTCACCTTTTGAATTGTCAATCTTCAGTTTGGGAAATATAGTCCTTCTTTCTGCGCAATATATTTATAATATAATATTACGCGACCCCACGGAGACCTATATTATGGTTACAACACCACCACCAACAACAACAACAACATAATAGTTAACTAGTTGGTTATTAGAAAACTAATCATGATAAGTACACCAATCATCACATTGTTAACGATCATATATTTTGGTGTTGTAACACGCAACTTGCGATTACTTTTATTCTTTGTCTAAATATAAAAAAAAAAAAAATTCAATAAATCTTTGCTAAAATGTATAATGATTAATATTAAGTGCAAATTCTTGCTATTAAACGGAACTAAAAATTAATTTCGAACATATTTTCGCTTTACTATTAAGAGTAAAAGCTATATAAACTGAATGATATTTCAATAAAATGATGACAGCCATGCAATTATTTTCCATTTTCCGTGTCAACCGCATCGAGAGAGGAATGGAAATGGATTGAATTCCGTTAACGCGTAGAACTGAGACAGTGATTAATCTTACAATTTTTTTCAATTCCAAATCCTGTATTGATAATAGTACTAGACATAGACATAGACTGGTCAGTTAGAATTAACTAATTTGGGTAGACCAAATAGTTCGTATGCGAAGTAAGTTTTCAATTTATGGTAGGCTACTACAGAAAAGCGATGACAGACAAATCAACTGTAAATTAAAATGGTGGTATCCTACCCAACAAGTAAATTTAAAAAAAAAAACACACCGTGCTTATATGACCTATTTGGACTGCTCAAGTTATTTAACTTTAATTAACCAGTTATATATATATATATATATATATATAAAACGAATCGAATGTATGTGAAAATGATAGAGAAAAAATAAAAATAATCCTAGTCAACATTCAGGGCCTTAAATCAAATCATTCCCCGGACAGAGTTTTATACCTGAAAGGACTCGTGCAAGAAACCGGAGCAGACTTTGCATGCCTCATGGAAACCCATCTAAAGGACTGCCAGGCGAACTGTGAACACTGTGAGTCCTGTATTGATAAGAAAGAAATACAAATTGACAACTATAACATCCTCCGAGCCGACAGAACGGTGAGACGTAAAGGAGGATGTGCTATTTACACACGCGAAAGGCATAAGGCAGAAATGACTATAAGTACCTCAAAGAGCTACGTAGAATGTATAGCAGCAAAAGTTGAAAAATTAAATATGGTAGTAATTGTAATGTACAGACCCCCGAACACGCCAACCTCAAAATTCTCTGATTCCATTACAGAGGTAAGAAACTGGGTAAAAGATCTACACTCTCCAACCCCAAATATTTTTCTCTGTGGTGATTTTAATTTTCCATTCATGAAATATAAAAGGATAGGAAAAATATACATGTATACCAGGACAAGGGGGACACACGGGAAGACCAGGAGCAGGTAAAAATGCTACTAGCTCTGGCTGATGAATTTATGTTAACGCAAGAAATAACAGAAAACACAAGAAAAACAACTGCCTAGATTTGGTGTTCACAAACAACAGCAACCTAATTGATAATGTAGAAATATCCCCAACTATAATATCGGATCACAACATTATTGAAATAACAACCAATATAAAAGCAACAAGAAAGGAAAGAACACGCACAACAGAAAGAAGCAAACTCGAAATTTTTAATTTTCACTTCAAAGCTATAAACTGGGAAGGTGTTGCATCCAGCATGGAAGTAATAGATTGGAAATCCACCTTTGAGTCCAAGACAACGGAAGAGATGCTAACGACCTTACAGGAGAAGACGCTGGAAATTGTGGAAAGACATGTCCCAAAAATACAACAAAGGGGAAAGAGAAGCAGGTTCGACAGACAAAAGAGGTCATTGTTCCGAAAGAGAAAAAGAGTGACTGCAAAATTAAGTAACTGTAAAGATAACAACATTAGAAAATATTAAATGATAAACTGCAGAGTATTGATTGCGTCATACAGGAACTAATCGAGAAGCATACAGAAAAAGAAGAAGGTGACACTATAGAGGCGATAAAGTACTTCTATAATTTTGCAAAAAGGAAATCGAAAAACCATGCGATTATTGGACCTTTGAAAAACGAAGACAGTGCTTTATCTGATGATCTAACAGAAGTATCCGAAATATTGAGAGGTCAGTACGAATCATCTTTCCGTATCCCAAAAACTAACAAACTGATATGCGATAGAAGAGCGTTCTTTGAAGAAGAATTACAAGGGGAAAGTATAATGGACTTCGACTTTACGACAGATGATATTACACAAGCTATAGGGAAACTAACAGCACACTCAGCGGCAGGACCGGACAAATGGAATGCCACACTGATCAAAAACTGCAAAAATGAAATCGCTGAGCCCCTATATACATGGGTTTCGGTCAGGCAGATCATGCCTATCACAACTAATGGAATACTACAACAACATTATTGATGCACTTGAAAATAATGAAAACTATGATGTAATATACACAGGCTTTGCCAAAGCGTTTGACAAGTGTGACCATGGAATCATAATAAATAAACTGAAATATATGGGAATAAGAGAAAAAGTAGGGAAATGGATATATAATTTCCTTAGTGAGCGGCGGCAAGTCGTTACAGTACAAGGAATATCTTCATCAGAATCAGAGGTCCTCAGCTCAGTACCACAGGGAACAGTATTAGCTCCACTACTCTTCATAATCATGCTAACTGACATAGATGAGGACGTTACCCCTAAGCAAAAGACTTAGGGGCTGTAATGACTGATGATGCGAAATTTGAAACACAAAATAAGATAGCAGTAAACAGAGCAAAGGGAGTAACTGGGCAGATACGGAGAACCTTTAAACGAAAGGATAGGAATATAATGATTTCTCTACTGAAAACACTGATCATACCCAAATTGGAATATTGCTCGGCCCTAACATGCCCATATAAAAAAAAAGACATTAGACAACTAGAAGGGATTCAGAGAAGCTTCAAAACCAAGATCAAGGGGTGCAAAGAACTAAACTACTGGGAAAGGTTACGCGAATTAAACCTATATTCAATGGAAAGGAGGAGAGAGAGATACACCATTACTTATACTTGGAAAATAATGGAGAAACTAGTCCCTAATCTTACTCTGAACCCTGTAACTCCCCAAACAACAGTGGAAAGTAGAAGAGGAAGACTGTGTCATGTTCCCAAATTAAAGGCGAGACAGGGAACATCCTTAACCCTGAAAGAAAATAGGTTTGTTGTGAGAAGACCAAAACTGTTTAATCAGCTGCCCAAAGACCTAAGGAACACAAATGGTGTTGCAGTGGACATCTTCAAAAGAAGATTAGACGCCTGGCTCAGAACAATCCCCGATGAGCCGGGCGTACCTGGCTATGTGAGGTGAAGAGTACAAGAAACCAACTCACTACTTCACCAAACCAACTCGAGAGGAGGGGCGACAAGCTTGACCTTCGTGAAATGAGGAATCATCACGTGGAACATTTGAAAGGTTGAAAGGTATATATATATATATATATATATATATATATATATATATATATATATATATATTTCTTACCTTGAATGCCTTTTATGAGGTGTACATTATTATAATAATAATTACAGCATATAACAGCAAAAAGTCCTTAATTCATTAATAAGAAAAGCATTTTAACTCTTGTGATATAATAATTTTGTGCATTTTTAACTATAGTGTGTTAACAGTTTATAGCCTAACCGTGCACGGACTCGAATTTCTTTTAAGGGTATTGTTACTTTTAATAGAGTATAAATAGCAATATAATTATATGGTTATTCCATTAAATGTGACTTGTACTAGGGGCACTCATATATTTTGCCCCACCCTTTTTTCTTAGCTAAATAATTGGCTATGGCGCTGAAATGTCTTTTGGGCCGTAAGTTTGAACTTTCTGCGCTTCACATAACCGGATTTTTCCAGTTTGAACCTCCCATCCTTGTATAAAACCGCTTTTAAATGCCCTTGTATAAAATCGATGGTTAACGCAGTTTCGAAAATGGCGTCTGACAGTGATGTGCATCGTAAACAGAGAGCTGTTATCGAGTTCTTAACCGCAGAGAAGGGAACAATTGGAAATATTCACAAACGTCTACAAAACGTTTACGGAGATGTTGTTGATCGAAGCACAGTTGGACGCTGGTCTAAACGTGTGAGATCATCGGAGAGAGGGAGAGCCAGCCTCGATGATGAGCCACGCAGCGGTCGCCCGGCATCGGCTGTGACATCTCACATTGTGGAACATGCTAACAGCATCATTCGATCAAATCGGTGCGTCACATACAAGAAGCTATCACTGGAGCTATGAATTAGTGAAGGAAGTGTGAATACGATAATTCAGCAACTGGGATACTCAAAAGTGTTCACGGTTTGTTCCTCGCGAACTGACGGAAGATGATAAAGCCCAAAGAAAAGAAAGTGCTTCTGAGTCGTTGGTTCGATACGAGACAGAAGGGGATGACTTCCTTTCACGAATTGTGACTGGGGATGAGACTTGGGTACATCACTTTGAACCTGAAACAAAATGCCAATCCATGGAGTGGCATCACGCAGACTCCCCGGCAAGTAAAGGTTATGGCCACCAATCTTCTGGGACATGAAAGGGGTGATTCTGGTGTACATTATGAAGAAAGGACAAACAATCAACTCGGAGGCATATATTGCTACCCTACAGAGACTCCAGAGGCGTATAAAGCGAGTTCGACCGGAAAGGAAACTGGAAGACGTCCTTCTTTTGCACGATAACGCAAGACCACACAACAGTTTGCAAAGAAGAGAGGCCATCACAAAAATGCGCTTGACTGTGTTACCCCACCCTCCATACAGCCCGGATCTGGCACCTTCAGACTTGCATTTGTTTGGGCCAATGAAGGATGGTATTCGTGGAAGAAAGTTTCAGAGTGACGATGAGGTTGTTGAGGAGGTTAAGAGGTAGCTCGAGCGGAACCGAGCGGACTTTTACCAGCAAGGAATAAAGGCCCTTGTTTGGAGGTGGAGAAAAGCCGTAGAAAAGGATGGGACTATGTGGAAAAATAAAAACTTGTAAAAAAGGTATGTAACTACTTGTGTACAAAATTTCTGGAACTTACAAGGAAACTTGGAAAGAAAAAAAAAAGGTGGGACAAAATATATTCAGTGGCCCTCGTATATATTGTTATTAGTGAAGAATCATTAAAATGAATTATAATTGTAGAACTAATACATTTTATGAACAATGTTACAAAAATTAAAAATTAAAGAGAAACTTTCCGAATTCACAGCCAGAAATATATATATATATATAATATGATGAATAAAACCACGAAGGAAAGGAAACACAGAATGGTGATCAAGCGCTTTCGTCTAATGACATCCTCAGGAACTCTGAAGTACATAAAGAGTTACAGCCTATATATAGGTTACAAAAAGGATTGTGGGAGGGGCACACAAATTTATAAGGAAAAACTATCGATTTTTAGCACAAGATTAAATGAATTGTTTCCAACCAATGTTATAGATAAAAAAAAATATACCAATTTATACTGGAAATCTGCCCGGGTTTTAGCACTCTGCCCTTTTTGTATATAAAAATTGAAAAATAAAAGTTATTAGGGTGGCATACAAGTTTACCAAAGATTTAGCGTTCTACCTTTCTTATCTAAATCTGTTCTGAAGGAATTCAAAACAACAGGATTGAGTTGAAAAAGACCTTTGCTTATGTTCAAGTTATTTGTAAGTTGGATAATGGCAGACTCAAGAATATTTCTATTAACAATGTTGTTAGAGTGAAATAAAACTGAAGCATTATTCCAATCAATACAGTGGGATAACTCTGACAAATGGACAAAAAGGGCAGTGGACAACTCTCCTGTTCTAACGGAATATTGATGCTGTTTTATACGTGTGTGCAAATCCTTTCCCGTCTGACCCATGTAAAAGGAATCACATTGTTTACAACCAATTTTATAGATAATGCCTGAATTATTGGTAGGGCTATTTTTTACTATGATATTTTTCACAATATTGTTATATGAAAATACGACATTAATATCCAAAAGTTTAAGTACATTAGCAATGCCTAAAAAGCCCGGGAAAAATGGAAGTACTAAAATATTTTTTGACAAAGTACGCGTGTTATTATTGACACGATAGAAAGTTCGTTTTGCCTTGTTGAGACAAGATTCCATAAACGCAGATGGATAACACAGATCACTTCCAATACCGTTGATTTTTTCTAATTCGGCATCGATGTATTCCGGACTGGCGATCCTAAGTGCGCGGAGAAACATTGAAGAAAAAATGGCCTTCTTAGTGGGGGTGTCATGTCCCGAGTAAAAGTGTACGTAGGACAAATTGTTTTTTTTTTTCCGATAGATACTAAACTTAAAACCTGGGCTTTCCCTATGTACACGCACATCCAAAAATGGTATTGAATTGTCTTGTTCCACTTCTAAAGTAAACTTAATGGAGGGGACTTGATCATTTAACTGAAGGAGGAAGTTATCCAGGTCACGATTCATGGGCCAGATACACAAAATATCGTCGACGTACCGGAACCAAGGGATGCCAACCCCCAGGATTCTCGGAATGTAAGTAATTTCGAAAAACTCCATATAAATATTGGAGAGGAGGGGCGACAAGGCGTTGCCCATGGCCATCCCAAAAACTTGTTGATAATACTCGTCATTGAAAGTGAATTTACAGTCTTTGATGCAAAGCTTAATAAGTTCCAAAACAATGTGTGAAGGTAGTGGCAGGTCATACTTATGTAATTCTTGGGAAAGAAAGTCAAGCATATCGTCAATCGGCACTTTTGTAAACAATGAACAAACGTCAAAACTGATCAATCTATCGTTAGTTTCAGTACGTGCATTATTCAATTTTTCAGTAAGATCCATGGAATTTTTTACATGTGAATCAGAGATAGTTCCGAGAATGGGGGACAAGACTTTGACAAGCCATTTGGAGAGTTTATAAGTAATAGAGCCCACCGAGCTAATAATAGGGCGCATAGGGTTGCCAGGTTTGTGGGTTTTAATAAGACCGTAAAGGTAGGGCAGAGAAGGTGAAGTGGACATGAAAAGCGGAATTAAGTCCTTATGATCTTTGAGAATGCGTTTCAAGCCGCTATTAAATGATTTGTTGACGTCATCCTGCGGGTTCTTCCTAAGTTTGCTGTATGTGGCGGGGTCCTGGAGAAGCTCGTTTATCTATAACATTGGTTGGAAACAATTCATTTAATCTTGTGCTAAAAATCGATAGTTTTTCCTTATAAATTTGTGTGCCCCTCCCACAATCCTTTTTGTTTCTCCGTTTATTTTATATATATATATATTTTTTTTTTTTCTGTAACCTATATATAGGCTGTAACTCTTTATGTACTTCAGTGTTCATGAGGATGTCATTAGACGAAAGCGCTTGAGCATCATTCTGTGTTTCCTTTCCTTCGTGGTTTTATTCATCATAAATATTTTTCACGTGTTACTTTCGTGAAATAATTTTCATATATATATATATATATATATATATATATATATGTGAAACAATGCTCGCAAGCTCGCGAGTAACCACAATCCAACCTGGTGCATGCGAAAGTAGAGCCATCCTTGTTCTCACCCCTCTTTTCCGTATGCCAGGCAGGAACATTGTTGAATTGTGATTAATTGCAGCTTCCGAGCTTTGTCTAACGTTCTCGCGCTTATTGCTGTCTTCTCTTTTTAACATTGTAATTAAAATTTGATAGATACTGTAGTACGATCGCAATGAGATCTATTTTTGTGGAATAAACTGAATATACAAAAGTAGAATTACTGCAACTTTAACTTATTTCGAAAGTGAACCATGTCCTTTTTTAAAAATGTCAATTTGAGAGAGGAATTTATTAGTGTAATACACTCTAAAGTATATTCTATACTCGGGTTACATTCACCAAATACATGGTTGAACCATGAATATAATGATTACACCAACCATGACTAGTTTTCTTTTAACCAATTACTGAAATGGTTGAATTAACCATTTATTTGATTGTTATATAACAAAGTAGTTTTTCTCTGTTTGGTATAAAGCTTATCATTATATTTCTATAAGTTTAATATAGGTTTAGTTTAGTTGTGGGAAAAGAAAGGCAAAATGCGTGTAAAGTAAGTGACTAGTAACTAAAATATTTGCTTTTCAATAACAACAAATCTTATACTTTTTGATGTTCATTTTGTCCAAAATATTGGACGCCACGTCTGAAGGGGTTAAGAAGAACAATGTAAGTTTCCTTGGAAATTACACATTTTATGTAACTTATCAAACACAACATGCCATTGTTTAAGATTAACAATAAACGGATCATCTGAAGATCAGGACCCCCAGCCTTCTTTAGTTAGCCTTATAAGGCTAACTAACGAAACTATTACGACTTAACCTAACCAATCGTCAAGGGCGTACAGTTGACCTAACAATTGGTTAGGTTAAATTGTGATATTTTCGTTAGTTAGCCTTATAAGGCTAATTAACGAAGGCTGGGGACCCTGATCTTCAGGTGATCCCAATAAACTAGGGTTGGCAATGCTCCAACTTTCTTGACTTCAGTTCCGCTCCATCTCCAGTTCCTCTCCGCTCCAGCAAGGGCTGCTCTGGCTCCGCTCTAACTCCAGAAGTGTCTGCTCCGGCTCATCGCTGCTCCAAAAATGCCTGCTGTGGATCCGGAGCTGACCATTTATATATATATATATATACGATGAAAATAACCACGAAGGAAAATTAAAACATGAAATAGTGCTCAAGAGCCTTCGTCTAATGACATCCTTAGGAACACTGAAATTAATAACAAGATTAAGACTATACAGGGGCGTCCGCAGGATTTTTTGTAGGGGGGTGGGGCAAGAATGGACAAGATATCAAGGCTACTCAATACTCATTTTTCATTTGCTAAGTTAGTGGTAATTGTGGTAATTGTCTTGTACGTTGCCACGTCTATGTTTATGACAGGGTTGCCAACTCAGACTCTCATGGTAAACTACTACCAATTCCATAAAAATTTAATGCCAAATTAACCTTTAAACATTTTCATTGACAAATTTTCTATAGCAATGGCATGTATATTATGAAAAGAAAAATTAGTTGGTATATCCAGGGGGGGGGGGCAACTGCCCCCCCCCTTGCCCTCACCTGCGGACGCCCATGAGACTATATATAGTTGACAAAGAAAAACAAAAATAGTTCTTCGTGAACTATATAGTCTTAATCTCGTTAGTAATTTCATCGTTCCTGAAGATGTCATTAGATAAAATCGCTTGACACTATTTCATGTTGACTTTCCTTCGTGGTTTTTTTTATCATAAATATTAGTCACGTGTTACTCTCGTGAAATAATTTTCATGTGTATATATATAGCCTTGGTTTTTGCTTCCACCTGAATTGTTCATTCTGACGAAGATCAAGCTTGTTGCTCCACCTTAGACTTGCAGCTTAACGTGGAATCCGAACCACAACCCACCAAGAACGGTCAGAAACCACAAAGTTCTTGCCGGATTCAATCTCACGACCCCCGATCAGCAGCAGCACAGCGATTTAACCACTAGGCTTCCCAGGGTACCCATTGATCTACCAACCATTTTTTATTGTGTGGAAGAATGAACAGCTCGGTTAGCTGCGCGCCGCTTGCCGTCACCAGGAATCGAACAGGGGCCGATGGATTCGTAGTCAGTGATGCTAACCACTGCACCACCGAGGCGCATATATATATATATATATGTATATATCCTTGGACAGACGTATGAGGCACCGAAGAAAATTTGAGCTATGATGTTGCAGAAATAGTTTTTTAATGTAACATTTAATGTTTAGTATAATTTTTATTGGTTTTAACTTCAACTTTTACTCGTTTGGGCATTGCGTTGGCGAGACGGGCACAGGTGGCTCTCGCAATTTTGTTTTATTCAACTTGTATCACTGTAAGTAATTCATCTTTTGAGGTGCATTTGTATTTTCGGACATGTTTCTTCAAAATTCCCCACAAATATTCAATTGGATTTAAATCAAGAGACTGAGGACTGAGAAGGGGAATCGATCAGTTTCATTTGCCCATGTTTTAAGCCAATTCTTAGTTACACCTCAAGTATGGCATGGAGCATTGTCTTATTGAAATAACACTTCGTTTTTTTTCAGTTTCTGAAAAGAGTATGTCAATTGACGGATCTAAAACATTTTCTAACATGCCTATATAGGCTCGAAAATTCATCTTCTCTCCGCATGAAAACAGTTTTCCGACCCCCTCCGAAGACATCACGCTTCCTCCTCCAAATTTTAATGTGGGGACAATACATCCTTTTTTATGACCTTCGCCAACCCTTCTCCTTACATAGGTTACCGTAGAAGTTCCGCAAACCTTTAAAATTAGATTAAATAGTGTATGGCAGACATCAGCGAGTACAACACGTCAACTGAAAAATATGAAAAATGAAGAAACATTTAAGTTGTTTTAGAGCTGATCCACTTGCCTGAGGTTACTGTCGTTGGACCAAAGAACTTCTTCCCATTCTTCAAATGTCCAATGTTGGCACTCTTTTGCCCATTGCAGTCTTTTTTTGCGATTGTCATTAATCGCAAAAAAAAAAACCCCCCAAAAAAACCTCTGATACCCATGGTTTCTTCCCGCCTTCATCCGGGCCTTCCCCCAGCGCAGCTTCTGGTTTATAAGAATAAACTCACGTTTCAGTCAAAGCATTTTGAATGGAACTTAAAGTCCTCTCTGGTTTATCTATTTACGTGTGCTGACTGCCAAGCCAGTTACGTAGGGCAAACATTCCTACGACTTAAACAAAGAGTGGACAAACGTAAATGTTTCTCACATAGAACAAACAGACCCGTATCTCACCCAGAACACTCATCTATCCGTCTACATTCAGAACAATTTTCTCATCCACTTGGGCTCAAAAACTTTGAAATACTTTCATTATATATTTATAAAACAAAACCATCCCAGAACGAACAATTTGCTTCCATTAAACTATCTATATCCTTTAAAAGACAAACCAACCAATTCCTCATCTTTACCATCTCATGTTTTCATCCAGTTGCTCTCTGGGATTGATACACTGATGGTTGGTTCTCTGCTTGGTTGTCATCCTAATTAATTTACTAAAGTATCTTAAAAACTTGCAGTGTTTTTAATTTATTTTTAGATTTATTTATTAGTTTAGTGTTATTTTAATATTTTAGCTACTGAAGATGGAAACTGGTGTTCCGAAACGTTTAGTTAACTGCAATAATTTTTTTTATTGCAGCAATGGTCCTCTTCATATATATATATATATATATATATATATAATATATATATATATATATATATATATATATATATATATTGGAAGTTAAAGTTTTGCTAAATAGGCCTACAGTATAAGAGGGTTTTTGTAAGCTGCAAAAAAAATTCAAAATTCAAAATCTTTATTCAGAAAAGAATAGAAGTAACAGTTTTACAATTTTTAGGTGTTTGATATGACATTTATATATTCACATTATTCTTATCTGAATATGCCCTTGGAAACATGGGGGCTTTTTTGGCAAAATTAATGGCATTTACCTTATTTATTACATAAAAGTAGTAAAAGTTGCAAGTAATAGTAATAGTGACAATAAAAAAAAAAAAAATAAAAAAAAAATAATAATATCAATAATAATAATACTAAATGCAATATATAAAGTTTACAAAATGTTGCATAATATTAAATTAAATTAAATGCTTTATTTTATATTTAGTAGAAAATAAATGCTGCTTAATAAATAAACGTAGCTAGTCCTTTATTCATAAAGTTAAAGAATTGCAGTTCAATTATGATCCTGTAAATTAAAATGTTGCTTTTACAACATATGTAGCTAATAGAACAAAAGATTTGAAAGAGTAAAATTTTGGGAGCAGGGTCCAAACGTTTTCCCCCGGTTCCAGATACCCGTGGGCTTCGTTCCAGCTCCATCAACTCCTGCTCCAGCTCCGCTCTGGCTCCGTTTATTTTTAGGATTTTCAGCTACGGCTCCGTTCTTCTCCGTTCCGAAAAACCCAGTTCCAGCTGGAAATATTGTCAACCGTACAATAAACCAATAAACGCAATTTATAGCACAACAGCATATATATATATATATATATATATATATATATATATATATATATATAAAACCCACAAGGAAAAAAGAAAAATGATTCCAAGGCCTTTCGTGAATTCAGAAGCACACCTCGTCAGGGAAATACACGAAAGGCCTTGGAATTATTTTTCTTTTTCTTTGTGGGTTGCATCATTATTCATTCCATCTGTTTAATTGTGAAATTCATCCCATATATATAATATATATACATACATATCTATATATATATATATATATATATACACATACACACATTTAAACTGCAAACACGCAGTATAATTAACGTAAAGAACGACGTTTGTATAGGAGAATATTCCGCGCAAGATGAGACAGAGAGAACGAAACAAATGAAAAAATGAGGTAACCACCCGGGAATCGAACCCGGGATCTTCCGATTGCCGGTCAGATATGATAACCATTACACCATGGGCCTCACTCAATCAAATGCCGTAATTCTTCTACATACGCGCAGAAACCAATGCCCCAAGGGGGCACCTCCGCATGCCGTACATTATATACATTTAAACTGCAAACACGCAGTATAATTAACGTAAAGAACGACGCTTGTATAGGAGAATATTCCGCGCAAGATGAGACAGAGAGAACGAAACAAATGAAAAAATGAGGTAACCACCCGGGAATCGAACCCGGATCTTCCGATTGCCGGTCAGATATGATAACCATTACACCATGGGCCTCACTCAATCAAATGCCGTAATTCTTCTACATACGCGCAGAAACCAATGCCCCAAGGGGGCACCTCCCGCATGCCGTACATTATATACATTTAAACTGCAAACACGCAGTATAATTAACGTAAAGAACGACGCTTGTATAGGAGAATATCCCGCGCAAGATGAGACAGAGAGAACGAAACAAATGAAAAAATGAGGTAACCACCCGGGAATCGAACCCGGGATCTTCCGATTGCTGGTCAGATATGATAACCATTACACCATGGGCCTCACTCAATCAAATGCCGTAATTCTTCTACATACGTGCAGAAGCAGAAACCAATGCCCCAAGGGGGCACCTCCCGCATGCCGTACATTATATACATTTAAACTGCAAACACGCAGTATAATTAACGTAAAGAACGACGCTTGTATAGGAGAATATTTCGCGCAAGATGAGACAGAGAGAACGAAACAAATTGAGTGAGGCCCATGGTGTAATGGTTATCATATCTGACCGGCAATCGGAAGATCCCGGGTTCGATTCCCGGGTGGTTACCTCATTTTTTCATTTGTTTCGTTCTCTCTGTCTCATCTTGCGCGGAATATTCTCCTATACAAGCGTCGTTCTTTACGTTAATTATACTGCGTGTTTGCAGTTTAAATGTATATAATGTACGGCATGCGGGAGGTGCCCCCTTGGGGCATTGGTTTCTGCGCGTATGTAGAAGAATTACGGCATTTGATTGAGTGAGGCCCATGGTGTAATGGTTATCATATCTGACCGGCAATCGGAAGATCCCGGGTTCGATTCCCGGGTGGTTACCTCATTTTTTCATTTGTTTCGTTCTCTCTGTCTCATCTTGCGCGGAATATTCTCCTATACAAGCGTCGTTCTTTACGTTATATATATATATATATATATATATATATATATATATATATATATATATATATATATATACAGGGTGGGTAAAAAAAAATGACTCCTGAGGGGTAAACTGTCATATTAAAAAAAGTAAGGGGACTAGAGCTCCCAAACTTCATAGATGCTTACCTTAGCATGTTGTTCATCTTAATTGAGAAGCTGTTTGATGTGTCCTCCTTCCTGCTCAACGCAGGCCTCCAAACGTGGACGCTACTGATCAATACACCTGTTCGCGTATCGTTGAGACACCTTCTCCCAGCCGAGCAGAATTTTTTTGCGTAGTTCATCTATGTCTTTTATATTGGTACCAGGGATGTAAACTTTGGACTTCAGTGCTTCCCAAACACCATAATCTAGTGGTGAAAGAGCGTGGCTACTAGCCAGCCACATATTTAGTTTGATAAAATCTGGTGTTTCATTCTCAAGGAATGTGACAGTTTGGCATGCTCTGTGAGCAGGGGCTCCATCTTGTTGGAAAGTATATCTTTCACTCTATCTAACTGATATTCGACGAATTAGTGGTAAAAGATATACTTTCCAACAAGATGGAGCCCCTGCCCACAGAGCACGCCAAACTGTCAGATTTTATCAAACCCAATATGTGGCCGGCTAGTAGCCCCGATCTTTCACCACTAGATTATGGTGTTTGGGAAGCCCTGAAGTCCAAAGTTTACATCCATGTACCAATATAAGAGACAGATGAACTAAGCGAAAGAATTCTGCTCGGCTGGGAGAAGGTGTTTCAACGATATGTAAACAGATGTATATTGATCAGTGGCGTCCATTTGGAGGCCTGCGTTGAGCAGGAAGGAGGACACATCAAGCAACTTCTCAATTAAAATGAACAACATGCTAAGTTAAGCATCTATGAAGTTTGAGAGCTCTAGTCCCCTTACTTTTTTTAATATGACAGTTTACCTCTAAGGGTCACTTTTTTTACCCACCCTATATATGTATACTGTATAAATTATACTTGTGGTGTAAGCAGGGCTCGAATTAACGGGGTGTGAGGGGAATGGCATTCCCCTTGCTAAATAAAATACGCTTTAGCAACAACCTAATTCCGACTAAAACACAGAAAGTAAAATAAAATAGTTCAGTATTATTTTTTTTGTTTATTGACAGTCTAATATATTTATATGTTTTTACGTGATTTAAATGGTTAAAATAAATATTGTATGGTCATATAATGTGTTGTGATAAGGAAAGGGAACAGGGAGTTGATTGTGATTAAAATGGATTTTCTCATGGTATTTCAAAATATAAGTTCCGAGTCAGGTGTCATAATTTACTTTCATGAAAAAATGTGAGAATCACTAAAAAACGTTTCAATAAACTAATGATTTTGCTTCATGTCTTTCCCTGAAAAGTCACCAGAATGCAGCATTATGCAGTTACATTTTTAAAAATTTTCACGGGGACATGTCTCCGGACCCCCCTACTCTACCCACCTCACCACCATCTCACTTGTTAAAATTTTACAATTCGACCACTGGGTGTAAGTGAGGTCGAGTGTGTAATAATTCACAGAAGTAGTGGGGTAATATTTTTGAGGTAACAGCTTTGTACCTCAAAACATGAAAAAATTATATAAAAAGATCCGTAAACATTTTTTATCGTCGGAAAAAAGATATGTTAGTTACGATTAGGTTACGTTACGCTAGGTTAGGTCAGTTAAAGTTAGTTAATTTAGGTTAGGTTAAATTACCTAGTACCTTACAGTCGAGACCGCAATTACTTCCGGAACACTCCTCGTTTCGATGACACTAGTTAGGTTAGGTTAATTGTTTTCAGACATGTGTATTTAAAAATGTCGGTACGTCGCTTATGCAGAGATGCGCACACGCGCGTGTGTGTTTGTGCGTGTGTAAAACACCTGTAAATGTTATTTCACACTGAATTTACTCGTTTACTTGCAGAGCGCGCAAAGGAGAGCAGGAACATCTTGCGCCAACTGCAAAACCACAACCACAACCTTATGGAGAAGAAACCAGAACGGAGAACCAGTTTGCAACGCTTGTGGGTTGTATTATAAACTTCATAATGTACGTGCATTTACTGTTTATTCAATTTCTACAATTTCTACAAGACTTTCGGGCTATTAGATATATATATATATATATATATATATATATATATATATATATATAGGGTGAACAAATGTAGGTGGACAGTAAATGATAACGTTTATTTTGAGAATACATATTTAATTTTTTTGTATACTATAATACAAAATAAAATTTAAATAAATTTAGTTATAATATTTAATATAATAAAACACAAACACCATAGTTATAATGAACACCATAGTTATAATATAATATAACACAAACCGTATTCAACCTACTGTCCACCTACTTTTGGTTCACCGTGTATATATATATATATATATAACCACCCTGGTTAACCACCCTGCGAATTGAAACAGACTTGAGAATTATGAAGTCCTTATATATGCAAAGGCCTGAAGTTAAATGATTATAATTCTGCGTATATATTACACATACAACTGATGATGGGAGCTTGACTTCCGTAACGTCTGATATTAACTCTTCATTATGTTGACTTGGGCGTTGATCATCCTTTTTATTCTTATACATACATACATATATTATATATATGAAGAAGGAAACCACTATTCAGGAAGTCGTAAATTTTTATTTCTTACCAGCAATACAGTTTCGGCTCCTCGCGAGCCCTTGTCAATTGGTAATGACCGTATAAACAGGGAACAGAGTTTATATACACACCTGGAAGTTAATTATTATCAGGGATTAGCTGACTGAACCTTCCCATCCTCTTATCAGGGGGTAGTTAAGTGACCCCTCCGACCCAGCTTTGACCTGATGGATGTACCTGTTTTGCTTGGGGATTTTTGGATGGTAATGTTACAAAATTCTCAATTTTATTGCATATAATTTTGTTAAAACATAATTGACCATCGGATAGTAAAATTTTGTATAAAGCCTATAAGACTAGATTCAACATTTCTACGCTTAACATAATTATTAGATTTGAAAACAAAGTTGCAATTATTGAAATCTATTACATGGTTATATCTCTGACATGACAGAATACAGCACTTTTTTCATTCCCACCCTCACATCTCTCTTGTGTTCATAAATTCTCTTATTGCAGTCCCTTCCCGTTTCTCCATTTACGTCTTCCTGAAGAGTGGTTTCCTTCTTCATACTTCATCGCGACAGTGCGTTATTTTATATATACAGTATATCAGGAGCTTCTAAAAACTGAAGTTTTGCATCTTCTAACTACCAACCCACCATTTAGTGACACTTACATTGTATGTAATTTTTTGAGATTCGACAAAATTTAGGACTTGGGCAAATACAATGAAGTTTCATCTTTTATATTCCCCAAAAGTCTATTGGTGTAGCAACTATCTCTGGGTCCCCCTCACCCCAATCATCTGGGCTGAGTATTCCCCCTTCTCTGGGGGGCGGGGAATATAATACTTGCCGGAGCATTCATTGTCATCGTTCTTTATGGGATTTGGAAAGGTCTTCCGATAGCCCTCGGTAACTTGCGGAAGATACAGTTTTTGGTGTTCATCACGAGTAAGTAAGTGATGGGTTGAAATCCTGGATGAGGGCGACTCCTCTCTCAGCCAAGGTCTTGACCACACGAAAGGAGCCTACAATAGCCTGGCCTTCACGATAGAAAGCGTTATCTTTCCACCCGGTCCTTCTCCACAAAACTGACGTCAATCTCCAGGATTGTAAAAAAAATTGTCTTTGTGGTGACAAAATTATGGAGTTGTTTTGTCCCTGGATTGTGGGTAATGATTCCCTTGGGACTTCCTTTAAATTAATGTTCTCCCTCATGGACGTGAGCATGTTCCCTTTCTCTTCAGATGACACCACAGGATCAAAGAAGGCCAAACCAATAAGAATCTAGCTGAGGTACCATTTGGCTTATTTTAGGCCAATAATCCCAAAATTTGATGAACAGCTCAATCTTTGGTGACTCTAAGACACCATTAATAATTAAGCCTAAACGCTTTCTCCAACAGAATCTCTAACACATGGTGCTGGCAGGGAAAGTAGAGGAGTTCATGATCCCTCAACATCTCCAGTCTCCTGCAGACATCTTCCAGGGCTCCCATGTTGACGGCCGTTGTGTGTCAAAGCTGAGGCCCATATTGCATTCCTTTAGTACTCCTCTATTCCAGCGTGGTCAAAACAGCATCAGCCGTCACCTCTGCTGTGCCTGACTAAAGTCTTGAGATTGCCAGAAGCTTCTCAACGTTTTGTTCAGATACAGCGATGGGGAGACGATCGATCTTTTCCCGGCCTGTGAGGTCTTTCATCATTTTCCCATCCTAGTGGATGATTAGGGGGACTCTAGGGGAGTATATATTCTCCACCAACTCCGCATAGGCTTTACAATATTTCATCCAGGCCTGTCGGATTTCATTGGGGCTGATAATTAATCAGCTCTTCAATCGGGTATTGAAGATAACCTGACATTGGTATAAAGTTGTGGGCTGCTTTCCTGTCGGAGATCTTAGTTCTGTCCAACGCAGGTGCAACTTGACTGGTGACAACGGGCACAGTTCCGCTTAGCCTTGACCTCTTTGGAGACAGCCGAAGAATCCTCCTCCTAATATGACGAAACACTGGTTGTTCTGGGACTGCTAGAAGATGATTGCAGCTGGACGATATCTGCCTGTGTTTCCTGGTTTTTCTGGGTTGTCATGTTCTCGGGGAAGATGCATTTTTTCAGCCCCTGTCATTCTGCATGGAGGTTTCTTACGTGCTCCTGCAAGTGTTGGAGCCTGGATGGGATACAGCCTTTTCCCACATGAGAAGGGCATCGGTGGTGGCTGAGACACCCGTTTCGAGAGATATTCTTTCTCGGTGGTGGAAGAGCAATCCCAGGACTTCTCTCCTGAATGCCAACTTTGTCTTTGGGAAAGCACTTATGGTGTGGCCTACCAACTGCATGTTGGTGGTTGAGTGCGTCTTTACTCCTCCCTTATCTACAATCAGTTATTCACCTATTCACTTTTATTATTAAGCACATTAATTATATTAAGCAAAAGCAAGCCTGAAGAACTTGAGAAAAATAAAAATCACGTCATATACGATATACGCCACTTTAGAGAGACATCTCTGGTTGCATTGTGCCCCATGGGCAACCACTGAGCAATCCACTTTTTAATCACTTGCATCATAAACACCTCTAAGTAGGAGAATCTTAAATTCGCCGTAGGAACGGCGGGTGATCACTCACGAAAAACTCTCATTCTCCTTAAGTGACAAGTACACGGGGATAGATACAGGGACTGCCCACTGATATTCCTCGCCAGAAAGAGATTTTCTCTACCCTCATGGGTAGTATGAAGTATGAACGATTCAAATGTCACTTGCCAAATAAACACTCTTCACGACGAGAGACCCAAGTTGAAACTCGGAGACATTCAAAGAGTTAGCAGACATATACACACGACAGACTTGCAATTACAGAAAACACGCTTACATACTTGCCTGCCTCGTTAACATATCTAAGAATAGAGTAGATAAGTATTTTGTAGAAATATACATTTTTTCTTTTCATTCTTCCTAATACAAAAAAAAATCTTTAAAAAATGCATGGTATGGATTGGATGAGGTAGAGCTGCGTTTCTAATATCACTATTTTTTTCTTTCTTCTTTCTCTTGGATAACTGGGTGCACGTGATGAGTGCAGGCATAGTGTGGAAGATCTGATTTTCGTTTTCAATTCCTGTTTCAACTCCTGTTTTGTAGCAGGATTTCATCACTGCAGACAGTGGCCCACGCGAAGAGGAAAGGAGCTTTACTTATATTTCTGCGTGAAAGTTTTGCACGTACAGAGAAGTGTAAGCATGGACAGTTTGACTTATATTCGCTCTTAATCCTTTATGAGCTAGCCTGGAGTGGGCCATAGGGCCTTTGTCGGCCCGATACTTCGGTAATTAGAGCTGTAAATATTTTATATAAAATCAAACCCATATGTTCGAGGACTTTGTGACAATACCAAGTAGCTGATATACGATCAGTACAAATATATTTGATGTAGTGTATACAACAGTTCTATCTAGTATATGATTTGTATGTGTGCATACATCTGTGAAGCTAGTTTTTTATTTTCCTCTTTCCTATGAAATTTCCTTGGCTACTTTTCCAGGGTCAAGGTACTTTGTTCAACCATTTTCCGTACCTGCCTCTGGCGGGTAGTGAGCAAAGGGAGAGGAGAGGGCCTTATGCTTTTTCATCCAGTATTCTACTGCTGCTAGAATAGTTAAAAAATGCACTAGTTTAATAAGAGAAATAGAACCTCTCCGAGCGGACCGAAAGGTCTTTGAGTCTTCCTCTTGTCGTTGTAACTCCTTGTCCTTGTAATAGTATCAGACAAGATTTTGCCATCGGCCTAAGGAAATTGAAAACTATGTTTAGAATTGCAATGAATGCTACTTATTGCTTTTTCCAGTCAGCAATCGCTGCGTTTTCCTCCAATTTAGTTATAAAATTTATATACAGATATACCGGTATACGAGGCCCATTTTAGGAGTAAAAGTCAATTTTTAAACTTTTTACACTGAAGAAAAAGTCGAAGTTAAATTATTATTTTTTTTTTTGTAAATTTTACATAAAAACGATGAAAAACATAAATCAAGTTTCTAAAGTTTTTTTCGCTGAAATATAAGGTTTTGCATACTGTAAGTTAAGTCAAGTCAAATTAGATTAAATTTTATTCAGCTTTGTCTGTGTTAGTGTTCTCCTTCACCAGATTATCACAAACAAGTTCAATAGCAACAGGTATATTTTTCCACTGTTCAGAACTTTTACAGTTAAACATCTGCCAAAACATACAATATAATTCTGGAACAATTTCCACCAGAAAGTGTACCATTCACACAGTTTGCAATATGTGTGCCTCATATTTCGCTAAAAATGATTAAAACTGCCTATTTCGCATTGTAGACTGTCTCCTTGGATACGTGTTTATATATACATAAACAGTGTATAGATCGATATTGACCAATAAAAATACTCTCTCGTTATTCGGATTTTATAATTTCGTAATACTGTTATGGAAAAAGTTTTCCTTTGGGTTAAAAATACCGTTACGTTAATCATTTCATTCTGTTGCGCTCTTCATGAAGTGAGTAATAAACAATGCCACTGAATAATAATTAATTGCAGTCTTCTAATCAAGTATATCATACGTCCCATTTTTCTAGAACTGCCCCTGTTTTTAGTCATTCATTCCTATGTTTTCAGAATTGCTTCTGGAACACTAATAATGTTCCTGGTTTGACAATAGTTGTTAATTTCATTAAAATGTTTAACCTCTTTTGATTCAGATTCAAACTCATATTATTAATAAACTCTTGACATGCGCCATAGAGAAGTGAATTTCTATCAAACTGATGAGGGCTACGTTGTGGCCAGTGTCGTAACACTGATTTCTGTCCATCACTGAAATTAAGCAACACTGGGTCTGGGTAGTAGTTGGATGGGAAACCGTCCTCTGCATCCAGATTATGTAGCGATCAGTGCTTTGGATCTCGAGTATAGCTACCATCTGAACTTAGATGTTGCGAAGGAGGTTAAACGACCTTATCATTACGTCAAGCTGATGATTGTCCTGTTTTGCAAATGCTCTATTATGATAACAACAAGTTGGTACATCAAGTTGGAAGGAATTATGCTGTCGGCGTCTCTGAGTAAAATACTACTATCATATGTTATTAGAGCATATTCTATCGAACTTAGCACTGGTGTCATGGACAGAACATATTCTATGTAGATGACAGACAAGCTTTCATCAACATTGAGGTAATAATAGACGCCATTCTACCGTAGTGCTAGAAAAAATGTGGTCTTATACATCATTCTTCTATTATATTTGTCTTACTGCATCTTTAATTCTACTTACAGCCATAGTGTTTATAACCAGTGTTGGGCACTAAAGCGTTAATCCGATAACAGTTAATTAACGAAGTTAACTTTTTTAACGGACTATAACGGAAGTTAATTTCCATTTATCGTTATCGGACCAGTTAACTTCCGATAACTCGATATTTAGTCTGTTAAAGTCCATTAACACGTTAACTGCGAGGAGTCATTCACGGAAGATCACCGCTCCGCGAATGAATTCAAACCGCCATAACTTCAGTCTGCTTCTAGATCTCGCAAGGGGAGGTTGGGGAGGCCCAAGAGGTCAAGACTGGCAGCTGGGCCTAACTTTGAGAAGTTGGTCTTTCTGAAGGGCAACCAGCACATTGTGTCATAGTCTTTAATAAATGTGCCTAAAATTTAATTTTACCTTTCAGTTCCCGCCATAATAATTCTCTGGTAAATTAAAATTTAGTTAATGGTTAGTGGTTACAAGGGTTTCAAAACATGTAATCAGTACATTTTTTATTAAAAATAAAAAAAAGTTATTAAGCAAAAAAGTTGCAAAACTTGATAAAAATACAGTTAAATACCTATTTATTGTTGGATTTTGCATAAATAAACATTTTCTATGGGTTTTAAAGCTTTTTCCTTGATTTTTTAAAATGTTAGTAAAGAAATAGTTATCGTTAACGGATTATCGTTAACTTCCGTTAACTTTGGAGTAAAATTATCGGATTATCGTTATCGGAGTTAAAAATTGGGGTTAACGGATTATCGTTATCGAAGTTAACTTTTTGGTTAACGGTGCCCACCACTGTTTATAACACATCATGTTGTCACAATTCAAGAGCAAAAAGCATATTTTTTGCATCTTGTCCTTAATGCACTGTTCAGAACTCTTTTATAGTTAAACATCTGTTATTTTATTTATTTTGATTGGGTTCAGAATCCCAGCTGAGCCTTGAACGGCCAAGCTCTGAGAGGCTACTTTAACTTATAGCCTAAGTTAAGCTAGACTAAAACAAACTTACGGACTTGGAGGTCCTATTAGGGCCTACCTCAGGGTTGCTGACTCGATGTGGGCCTACTTTAGTCCTCAGTAGTATAAAATTAAGAAAAAACCAAAAGGGGCACTATTTATCGTCTTCTTTCTAAACCTTGCAACAACAACATAGCCTGCACCATTGCACGATACAACAATCTTGTATCGAAACAACCAAACTGAATTGCAAGAGAGCTCTCTATAAGATCACGCCCTGTAAGTGCCGCATTCAACAAACGAGTGAAAGGACACTCCAGTGCCCCCAAAAAATGATGCCACAAGAGTGCCGAAACAACGATGCCACAAGAGCCCAAAAATGCTAGCTCTAAATTAAGTGAATATTTCACTAACCTTACAGTTATGAGATGCATATATACACCTTAACTTAATATATACAAGCAATGCTGCATCAATCAGCTTAGTCATCATATCGCCTTGGGACAACAATGGCTCTTCCTCTTTTAGATTTTCTAACACTCCCCACCGAAGAGGCATTGTTGTCATTACCTTCTGCAAGTTTAGCTAAGCCTTCTCTATGAGGCTGTAACCCAAATGCTTCATCTTGACTATCCGTGTTTTTGCTGATTTCTAAAGCATAGAGTTTTTGTATAGGTCTCTTTAATTTTCTTCCTGAAGTCTTTACCAGTGCAGACCTAACTAAATTGTCTTTGCCAACAAACAACTATTCAGTTATGCCAAGCTTCCAGCATTGCCCTGGTCTTTCATCCCCAATCATTACCACTTCTCCCACTTTGATACAATTTGCATTGGAGCCCTTTACATTGCCTAATGGGTAATAATCGAGTTCTGGCAAGTATTCCATCTGTCACCTCTTCCATAACTGATCTTGTTGCTCTTTAAGGTACTTCAACCTTCTGGTTAACTCTTCTTGACTGCTCTGGATAGGCTGTAAGTTTACTAGCAAACTGGGGCTTGATGTTAATCATTTATCACAGAGAAAATGATTTGGTATCAATGGCTCTGCATCCTGCATACTGTTATAAACAAAGGTAATGGGCCTGCTGTTCACCATTGCTTCTACTTCACACAAAACAGTGCAGAATTCTTCTTTGCTCAAATGAGCATTAGCCAAAAGTTTCTTTAATGGATACTTTACATTTCTCACTAGCCTTTCCCAAAATCCTCCCCACCATGGTGCTCTCTCGACAATACACTCCCACTGTACCCAATGGTGTGAAAAATAGGATTGGAATCCTTCCTCTTTTAGCAAGGACCAAACTTCTTGGAGTTCCTTTGCAGCCTTTTTGAAGGTTTTTACATTATCAGATATGATTTTATTTGGGAAACCCCTTCTGTTCACAAACCTTTTAAAGGCAAAAAGAAATACATCACTACTTAAGCTGCTTACCAACTCCAAATGGATTGCTTTGGTGGTAGCACATGTGAAAAGATATATAAAACCTTTGTTGGACTCCCCTTGCTCATACAGATAGACTGGACTCGCAAAGTCTGCTCCAACTACATCAACTGGGGCAGTATAGACACACCGTTCTCTTGGAAGTGGAGCCACATTTTAATGATAAGGCTTTGCACTCCAACGCTTGCAAACCACACATCTATGCAATACCTTTTTTACTACTTGTCTAATTTTAGGAATCCAAAACTGCTGTCTGATCTCTATTATCACTTCTCTAACTCCAGCATGTAACAATTTATGCGTATCCAGGATCAAAAGTTCCACAAAGTGCCCACCAGAAGGTATCAAAATTGGATGTCTTTTCTCCTCTGGAAGCCCAGAAAGCTGTAGTCTACCTCCTACTCTCAATAAATCCTGATCCAAAAACACATCCAAACCTTTGAGAGCAGAATGTGTTGGTAGAAACTGTAATGGACCGTTGGTGAGCAATTTTCTCTTCACCAAATTTTTCCTTCTGCACATATACCACCCAGTATTGCTTGTCTTGCTGAATCTCCTTACTGTTCAGAATTCCTTCCCTTCTTGTTTCTCCCTTAATGTTGTCTGTAAATCTATATACCCATACTGTCACTCTTAACAACCTTTTCAGACTGCTAATGTCCTCAAGCTTCAATATAGGGTCCTGCTGCATAACTTGAAAACTGTTCACAGTGAATTTTCTCATCTCACCCACACATTCTTCAGCCTGGCGTTCTCCTACAATAGGCTGATTTGATTAGAAGGCCAATTTTCACTTCCAAGTTTTAGCCACTCTGGTCCATTCCACCACAAACTTGACTGTGCAAGATCTTTCACTGAAATTCCTCGTGTTGGTAAATCAGCTGGGTTTTGGGTGCCTGGACAATGCTCCATTGCTTTGGATCTGTGTGTGCTTGAATTTCCTCTACCCTATTGGCAACAAGTGGTTTCCATTTTCTTGCCTGGCTTCTTAACCAGTGCCAAACTATAATGGGTCTGTCCAATAATAGCTTGGAATTTCATAAAGGCCCAAAGAGTTTTGCACTGTAACTGCAAGCCGACTAGCAATGACTGCACCCATCAATTCCAACCTTGGAATAGAAAACCTTTTCAAAGGTGCTACTCTGCTCTTTGCAGCAACCAACCTGCAACTTACTTCCTCTTCAAATGTGCCTCTTATATAAATACAAATTGCATAGGCTTCCTCACTTGCATCACAAAAGATGTGCAGCTCCAAGTTATCTGGACTATTGTTCAACTCTCCAAAGTACCATCTTGGGATTTCAATGTCTCCAAGATGTGCCAATTCTTTGAACCACTATTTCCACTTTACCACCATATGATCGGATAACTCTTGGTCCCAACCAAGTCCAATTTCCCAGAGGCTCTGAGACCAAATTTTTTACTTTATCACAAATGGAGCCAGGAATCCAAGAGGATGAAAGACCTTCGAAGCCAACCTAAGAGCTGTACGTTTTGTCAACCTTGTCTCATTCTCAGCCAGTTCTACTAAAAATTTCCCACTGAAGGCAAACAAATCCTCTCCTTGCTGCCAACTATATACCTAGCACCTTTGTGTCTATTGCCCACAACTCTTTAATGCCAGAATCCTCAATACTTTCTGCTGCATCAGGTCCTACAGGGCTGACTCATAAACTGTTGTAACTGAGAATGATTGGTCTGCCATTTTCTAATCTCCATGCCAGCCTCCCTCATTATAGCTCTAGCCTCCATGAATATCTGTTTAACCATTTCTGTATTCTCCACTGAACACAGCAAATTATCAACATAAAATTTTTGTCTTATGCGTTCAATAGTATAAGGATAGACTTCAGAATATTTCTTAAAATCGTACTGCATAGTAGCTGCCAACAGAAATGGACTAGAGCTGAGGCCAAACAACACTGACTTCATTCTATATGCTTGAACCTTGGGTTCATTTTTCAACAAGTTTTTCGTATCCACTCACAGATACCTTACTGCATCTCTGTCCTCTGGTTTTAACTTTATCCTCAAAAATGCTTGCGTCACATCTACAGTCAATGCTACTCTACGAAACTTGAATCTTAGTAACAAAGAAAATGAATCTGCATTTAAATTTGGCCCAGCATCCAAACAGTCATTCAAGGACATGCCACCTTTGTCCTCGGCTGAACCATCAAAAACTACTCTCAGTTTGGTGGAAGTTTTGTCTCGCCGTACCACTGCATGGTGTGGCAGATAATGTGCCTCCTGGCTCACCAGCTCACCTTGCACCCTTTCAGCATAGCCCTCCTTTACATAGCTTAGGATGGCCTTATTGTATTCATTTAACAACTCATTTTTCCTTAGCCTGTGCAATGAAGTCTCCAACTTCCTATTAGCTAGCTGAAGGTTTGAGCTGGGTTTGCAAGAATCCTTCCAAGGGAGGCCAACTTCGTAGCAACAATCTCTAAACCCAATACCTTTTTCAAATTGCTCTAAAACCTCCCTGTTCACTATACTTGCCTACTTCTCCTGTTTGTCCTTTCTGCCAATGGATTCAAGTTCCCAAAAGGCTTTCAAATGCTTTGCCTTTCCAAACCAAGGCTGTTCTCCTCAAACTTAACAAAAAGAGCTTTACCCTCTATTTCATTGCAATAGCTACCATGTAGCATCCAGCCTAGCTTTCTTTCAAAAGCTACAGGACCTTGAGATGTGCGGACAATGTTACTAGTGATGAAGTCCCAATAATAGTCAGCAGACTAATATCTTCTGTTCCTTCAAATTTATTATTGCCCAAATTAATTGTTTTACCTTGCAATTCTTGGACACATGCCATATCTAAACAATTAGTGACTGGAGCACAAAGTTCCCCAATCTCTACAGCTTGGACCTTGATAGTGGGACTTTGTGGTAACAACCCCTTAACCAGAACTTCTACCTTCTTAGCTTTGGTTCGGTTTTGAACTGAACCCCCAAACCCAGAAATTCTCAAATTTTCCCTCTTAAGTTCTTTAAACTTCAAATTTCTGGAAATTCTGGTCTTAATAAAGCTATACTGGCTACCACTATCAAACAACACTCTTACAGTAGCTTCTCCATCATTACCAATTAATAATGCTGCAGCTGTTTGCAATAACCCCCCTTTACTCTTACTCCCTTTCATAGCGGTGGCAATAATGGCTGATGCCGGCCATGGCATCTTTTTGCACAAAACTTTAAACTTGCAAAACCTTGCTCTGTAACATTTCAAAAACATTTAAAACATGCTGTGGACTTAGTTACCCTGTCCTTTCTCTCCTCAACAGGTAAAGCCTCAGCCACTTCACATTTATATGACTTGTGGTTGCCTTCGCAAAATATGAATTCCTTGATTCCCTTTAATTTATTCTCAGAGGATGCATGTAGAGCTGACACTGTACCTGGGCTATTCCTTTTTGTAGAAACTTTGGTGCTGTGCCTGTCTTTGTCCCCTTGTTTAACATCTCACTGTGCAAACTCACTTCCCTCTCGTCTTGCTAATTCTGTGCCTAAAAGGCTTAACATCTGCTGAAGGGGGATGTACACATGTTCTGTAGAGTGTCCCCTACTTAATTCAAGCAAAATTGAGCTAGGCAATTTAGACTTCAGTATAGTGACCAACATTACACCATACCTTTCCATTACTACATCCAAGTTGTCCAGGGACCTAGTTCTAACTTCAAATTCATCATATAACTGCCGTAACTCCTTGACACTATTGGGATTATTAACAGGAGGTATAGCTAAAAGTTCACGGAGGTGGCTTTTAATTAAGATCTCTGGCTTACCATACCGTTTCTTTAATATATCCCAGGCCACATTATATTAGCCTCTGTTAATGCTAATCGTGCTATTGTCTTTGCTACCTCCCCTTCCAAGAGGGACTGCAAATAATTAAACTTCCCCACCGCACTTAACACTTGACTAGAATGAACTGCTGAATGAAAACTGTCTGTCCGTCCTTGCCATTCCTGAATACTCCCAGAAAATGTTTTGAGTACAAGCCTCGGTAATTGAACTGCAGCTCTGTTAACCTTAACCTCGCAAACATTATTTGTTGAAGGCTGTGTTTCATTATTAGACCTGGTCTCTAATTGTACTGAGCTGCTAAACTCTTTTGCTCTGTGGCACACTTTAATTATGTTATCAATAATCTCTTCAAAGTAAATTATTTCATTTTCCATTTCATCCTCTTCTATAAGAGCCTCACTTTTAACATTTACTTCGCTTAGAGCAACCTTTTTAGTTTCTTATATGGAAAGCTGCGCAGTCACTAAGCTTAAATACTCTTGCTCTATGGCAGAATCTATAGTGGCAATGACCTTTGTAATTAGACTTTTGTAAGCCCTTCTCTTTTTTCTAAATTTGTTCAATTCAGCTGCACTCATCTTCAATGCAAACAAACAATTAGGCTCAATGCCAGATAAGCTGAATTGGCGGAAATACTTAACCAAACTGACTAAACTCAAATTTTTCCTTTTGTCAAGTAACTGAATTGCTTTGTTGGGGGTACTGACCAACCACCAGTGTGGAATACCAAATTTTCCACCCAAGTAATTGGCGCACTGAAGTCTGCAACCTTCGCCTACGAACAGTAAAACCAAATGTAGGCCCAAAACAACCACAGACTAGCGGCCAAGTTTCGCAATTGGGCGACCAAACTTTATACCCTGGGACCTTAACTCAATTATGCTCAACCCGTCCAGGTCTAATTTAGGCTACAATTTGCACAATCAGAACTTTACCGAAAAATAGTCACTGACTCAGTTTTAGGTTAGAATCCGATTACGAAGGACCATGTTATTTTATTTATTTTGATTGGGTTCAGAATCCCAGCTGATCCTTGAACGGCCAAGCTCTGAGGGCTACTTTAACTTATAGCCTAAGTTAAGCTAGACTAAAGCAAACTTACGGACTTGGAGGTCCTATTAGGTCCTACCTCAGGGTTGCTGACTCGATGTGGGCCTACTTTAGGCCTCAGTAGTATAAAATTAAAAAAAAAACAAAAGGGGCACTATTTATGGTCTTTCTAAACCTTGCAACAACAACAACAACACAACCTGCACCATTGCACGATACAACAATCTTGTATCTAAACAACCAAACTGAATTGCAAGAGCGCGCTCTATTCTATAAAACCACGCCCTGTAAGTGCCGCATTCAACAAACGAGTGAAAGGACGCTCCAGTGCTCCCAAAAAATGATGTCACAAAAGTGCCCAAACAATGATGCCACAAGAGCCCAAAAATGCTAGTTCTAAATTAAGTGAATTTTTTACTAACATTACAATTATGAGATGGATACACACATACCTTAATTTAATATATACAAGCAATGCTGCATCAATCAGCATAGTTATCATATCGCCTTGGGCTTGGGACAACAATGGCTCTTCCTCTTCTAGATTTTCTAACAACGTCTACCAAAAGGTGTAGTTTTGAAAGAACATGTACCAGCAAGTTCCACACAGTTTGCAGTATGCATGAGGCATTTTTCGCTGAAAAACATTAAAACTGCCCATTTTGCCTTGTACTGTAGACTGTCTCCTTTTCGAAACTTAATATTTTGTCCCAGATTTTTAAAACTGAAAGGATCCATGTATCCAGGGGAAGGTTAAATGTTGTGTAAAGGGCGATGAAATTGTATATGTGAAATTGTGGAGTTATAAGTATGTTGGAATGAATTTTTTGTTATTTATTTCTACTAATCTTCACTTCAAGAACTGAGGAAGGAAATACAATTAAAACTGATTTCTTATTTGGTTATTTACTTATTACTCAGTAATATCAAAGTTTCTATATGTACATAACAACAATAAAACAGTGCGTTGTACAGGAATAAATAATTTATATGTATTTGTAAGTTCCTATAAATAAATAATCTTTAGTTCGATCTTTACGTTGTATAATAATTAATACCCATTTTACGCAGTATTGAAAATGTACCTTTGAAGTCCATCATACCTTAAAATAGAATCCCCTTAATCTCTTTCGTTTTCTTTAATCTTTTGCCGTTTTTTATTTCCAACCCTCTAACGTTAAAGATAATCAAGATAAACTAATCTATTTAAAAAAAAAAGGGTTCACTGATATAATCTGAGCTATATTATTAATCTCAAGGTAGTTATACGTTAAAGTTCATAATTATATATCAGCAAAGATTTATTCTGCAACGAAACAAACAAATGAATGTAAATTTAGATATTTTCTTTTCTTTTTGCTTTTTTATACTTCTGAAAGACAGATGTAGAAAAATATATCAAATGTAATCGTTTAAAGATACAATCAGTTTAAATATGTTTTCGCGGTACGTTATATATATATATATATATATATATATAAAGAATGGCACTCGAAGTTCATTTATATTGTAAATTTGTCCCTGTATTTATATATCTGCGTCTATAGCTATATATCTGTGCCTATACCTATATCTCTATATTTGTACCTACACCTGTACCCTGTGCCTATATTCTACACAAAACATACTTGTACGTATCATGCATGAAAATGAAAGAATGAAAGTATTAGTAACAGAGAAAATTTTATTATATGGACCATTCTCATTGTAATTTTGAGAAGTAAAATGGAATTAAGAAAACGTATAGAAAGAAAAACAGTATTTTTAGGCTCTTAATTTATTATATTGTCTACAAAGAATACTTGTACTTATTTCATTACTAATTTCTATACCTGTTCTTATACCTTGTTTAAAATTTATATATATATATATATATATATATATATATATATATATACACACACACACACACACACACACACACACACACACACACTGTATATATATATATATATTCCTACTTTTTTATTTATTTCGAGACTACCTATACTCCTGCCTATACCTGCATGATATCCTTTTATTTATATATATATATATATATATATATATATTTGAAAAAGTTTATTTAAACTAATTTGTAAATGATGAGAGAGTGAGAGAGATTTTGGCTTGATATTCGCGTACCATGTAATCATGTAATATTAGAACTCAGTATGAGAACGGATCCGCTCTGCTTTAAATAAGTGACTTATTAAAAATATTTTATGAGCATGTAAATGCACGAAAATGTCTTCTACATCAAAACCTACTGCACACTTTACCCTTTTCGTAATAAAGTACACATTCTCGCGTGTACCTCAAAAATCGGGATGTATTTAGCCACGCTTACTTTGCGACTGAGTGTATTACGACTTTTATAACCAACTGTACAAACATGCGAGTAGTTTAAAGTCACTCGAATTTAAAGAGACCTGTCGTTTCCGCGGTTTTTATTGAAGCTATGTAAAAATACTCGAAGTACAGTCGTTTCAAAAAGTCTTGTGGTGAAGCCATATCTTTTTACCAATATTTATTGGTAAGAACTATGGAGTTTCGTGACAGGACTCTTTGAGTCGACTGTACAAGTTTTAACTTGGTTTATATCTTTATAATAAAATACGCGTCACTTAGAGTAATCGCTATGCCATTTATGGCATTCATTCTATCGAAGGGGAATTTCATAGGTAAATTTATTAATCGAATTTGACCTATGCTTTTACTCAAGAGTTCCCAATCAGTGGGCTCGCGGGCAATATGTTGATCGCTAAACTGTTTCAAGTACCTTACCAGAGCTCAGTAATAATAAATGTAAACTACTTGAATTAAATCGTAATTTTGTGACAGACTTTCAGAAGTTGGCAGATAATATCCAGTGCGAGGTTTGCCATTAGAGGTAGTTCTTTCACGGGTTTAGGTGTTCGATAGGCATCGATATTTCAAAATATCGATGTAGCTCGCTGCACATTTTGAACTTTTAAAGTGGTTCATAGTCGAAAAAAAGTTGGGAACCTCTGCTCTAACTATAACCTAACCGAGCCCTATACCTAACCTAACCCAATATCTAATCTAACTTAACCTAACCTAAATTAATTTAATTTAACCCAAATTAAATTTATCGAAAAAATTTCTCGTCAAAACCTTAATGTCGATAAGATGTAATTGTATTATTTATTTATTTTCAAAAACAAGAATAAACAAATACCATTTAAAATAGTTTTATTTAAAGAACAGTGAATGTGGAGTGTTTTTTAAAGCACACGATGCTTATCGGGTTGAACATCAAGTCTGAGGCGTGTCAACCTTAAGATTTGGGGAAGACACAATTGCGAAAACTCGTAATTTGAACGTACAAAAGGCAAACATGCAAAACAAACAAACAAAAATTTGGTTCTTTAAAACTAATTTAAGATAATACTAATTGTACTTTTGGCACATAAAGTACATTTACTGCATTTCCATTGCTTTATATTTATACTACGCATATGTATATAGTATATACCTAAAAATTAATAATGGATGTACTTTAGGTGCAAGGAGTACAATTATACCAAACTTTTACATGTATTGTTTAAAGAAACTCGAAGGGACCAAATCTAGAGTGCATTATTAACACCGCTAGAATGAAAATTATTGTTATTATTATTATTTTTCAGGTTCCTCGTCCTCTTTCTATGAAGAAAGAAGGAATTCAAACACGAAATAGAAAATTAAGTTCGAAATCCAAAAAGAAGAAAGGAATGCTCGGATTTCCGGATATGCTGAAACCTCTGGATAAAGTTGGATTCGGAGGGTTTGGGTCCGGTGGCTCCGGATTTTCCTCAATGTCTCCATACATGTACGGGGGACAAATGCATGGTTCCGGAATGGCCGGAGGTTTTATGTCCGGTCCGCCCGTACACAGCATGTCTGCAGCAGCAACGATGTCCGGTGTAGGTTTAGGTTTATCATCTGCGTCCCAAATCCAAATTCCTTCCGCTTCCTCTTTGGGTCTTTCGTCCGGTAACAGTATAGTGGGGGCGATGGCCTAGGGGCACGCCTCCGCCGACAGTAGGAATCTGTTGGCATCTTTCAGTTCGAGGGAAATACACCACCACCACGGGTTGACTCTCACAGGAGGTGCATCCCCTTCGCCGGCCCCTTCGAGTCAGTCGATGGAAGTCAGTGACCTACAGTCTTCCTATAGCAGTGGACATTTGTACCCCGTACCAAATTGCTCCTCGGAGGCGGGTGAAACGGGCTTGCACGACAGAGGGGTTGTCAACTACCTCGGGGTACACCAACTTTCCACCAGCCTTAATGATGGTCACACCTCTTCACCGAACACAACGTGATCGTAGTTTTTTATTTAAAAGAAAGTATGACATACCGACAAGAAATGATAAGCTTCTGTGAACGTATGAATTAAGGTCTTCAGTATATACTGTAGATAGATTAGGCCTACCATTAAAATCTAAAATAAGGCCGTACCACTTTAAAAGTAATTAATTTTGTATATGAATAACTTAAAATGAGTTCTAACTGTCTAACAGGAAAGTATGAGAGAGAAGTCTGTCCCATTGGACACTGTATAAACAAAATACAATGTACAAAGTTCCAAACTTCTTCCTTACACTTCTCGATAAGACTAATTAAATTCGCATAGAAACCTGTTAAAGCTTCGTTCTAAATCCCCATTCCAAAGACTGTGATCGACTAAATATACTTTCCTTTTGGAAACCACATTACAAATTAAAGAAATTTAAAAAAAGGATAAACTCGGTTGGAAATATAAAAGGTTATTTTGTAAATAGTAAATAATATGAAAGAAACTCAAACAAACAGAAGAGAACAGAGAAACGTGTTAATGTAAAACATTTTTTATTCTTATTTATTTATATACAAAGGTCTTTCGATTTTATATATATATATATATATATATATATATATATATATATATATATATATATATATATATATATATATGTAACTTTCTAAACATTTTTTTTCATATATCTTGAGCGGTTGTTTGCCAAACTATTTTTTAATGTGAAAAATCAATTAAAATAAAAAGTGTTTATATTTATTAAAAATCTTGTAATATACTCGATGTAAATAATTATATATGTTGTGTATATATTATATGAAACTGTGTAATAAATAAATGTCTATATATAGCCTTAGTGGCTATATAATAAAAATATTTTCTAAATTTATTTATTAATTTATATACAAGGTAATCTGTACATACCTGTTTCTTGTACATAAATGTATTCTGTAATACGTTTTTGTTATAGGCCCTCTACTTAAAATACCTTTTTTTAATTCATTCTAAACTCTGACTATTCAGTAAGCCGTAAAAAAACAAATTACCATTATTATTATTATTGTTATTATTATTACCTTTGGATACCCCCTTAAATGGTGAACTAAATTTGCATCTCTTAATTGATCTGAGTCTATATTACAATTCTGCGGCTGAATGCTAGAAGTGCCAATTTTAAAAATCCATTTTTTGAGATAAGGGTAGGTCTGAACTCGAAATCAGCTGCTCTTTCAGTACTATAAGGGCCAATATCATCAAATCATTAGGTGCACCACGATGAGCCAATGTCCTGAGCGAAGATGATACAGATGAAGATGAATAATGACGAATGAATTTTCTTGATGCCAAAACAGGTCGCATGATTTTGAAAAAAAGCATCAAATGATAGTGCATATGTGCTCAATTTACTGAAATAAAGGAATAATGTTTGCTAATAAAAGTTGAATTTTGATTACAGAAAGAAACCTTCAATCGCGTTTTTCTAAAATGCAAGATTTTGTCATTGGCCTTTCTAGATTTCAGCCCAAGAATTAATAACTGCCTCCTTGTAAGTATATTCAAATATTAAAACGGAAATGCAGTTCTCATCCTGTACTACTTTCTTTATACTTTAATTCTAAATAAAATGTTAATTTAAAGAAAAAGTAACAATTCATTATTTAATTTTTAACCTTATTTTATTGTAATGTAAAGGGATAACATACAGTATATCGGGTGGCCCAAAAAAAAACGCCTTGAGATTTGAACATCAATAACTTCAAAAATATACAGTTTACACTTCCAAAATTTACATAACTTTTACCTCAATATATTGATAAGCCATCATAAAAATTTCAGACCTCTACATAAAATATTTTTTCCACAGCTGAGGGAACAATGAGGTATGGTGAAAAAAACGAATATCATAAACTGAAAATTTTTTATTATTCACATCTTATCAACAAATATGATCAATATTAGTGATGTAGCGGATGTCATTTTTTTCACATCCGCGGATGCGGATGCGGATGAGGATGTTTGATTTCAACATCCGCGGATGCGGATGCGGATGTCTACATTTTCGTTATTTTTTAGGATATATTCGAGATTTGTTGTGTTTAACGTATATAATAAGTTATTATATAGAGAGAGCTGTAGCTATAATGTAGTAGTATAATTGATTAATTGTACAATAATTGCTGTACTTTTCTCTGAACATATAAAATAATATCAAGCATCTAACTAATATAGAAATCAATTAGTGAATTCGTCTGCAAATAAATTCGTTATATTTTGTTGAGTTTCAGCCACAATTAGAAACCATAATTGTGTTTCCAGGATGCGGGACGTGAACCCAACTCAAATGCACCCCACCGACCTCTTTCCCCAACCTCCACCCTTATAGAAAGAGATCTTTAATTAGCTTGATAACTATTTATATTAAGTTTAAAGTTTTATTAGCCATATTTATAAATGAGTAATTAAAATAAAGTAAACTAAGATGTTCATCGTTTAATGTTCAAACTTAATTATAGGAAGGTTATGCGTAAGGAACATTAATTTTTCTGCCTTTTCTGCTGCCAGTCTGTTTCTCTTTTCATCATATATTAATCCAGCACTGCTAAATAATCTCTCGCTTGGTACGTTTGTTGGAGGACAGGCTAAATGTTTCCTTGCAAGTTTACTCAAGTATGGATAGATATTCTGCGTATTTTTCCACCAACTAATAGGATTGTCACATGCAGCCAGGCGTTTTTCTTGGTGATAGCTCTCGATCATTTTTACTACATCTTTTGACATCGCGTAGGTCTCGTCATTGCTGCTTGACTCAAGAAACTGAGAGACAGATTCTGTGATAGATTTGCTTGTTGAAGGTGTTGGTTCTGTCACTGAAACTTTTATTCTTTTGGTGGGTGGCGAAGCGACAGATTCAAGAGATTGAAGCTCTTCAACTGCTTTACCAAGTGATGATTTAACTCGTTCTAATGTACTAACTAGGTGAAAATAACTTAGCTTTGTAACGTGGATCTAAGTAGGTTGCAAGAGAGTAACTTCATACAAGAACAGCCTCTCGTCTTGTCGCTTGCATCACTTTTGCACACAATGAACTAGTTCTATTAATATAGTAGAATTTGATAATTTCCGCTTATTAATGACGTTTTATCTCATCGGTCCACATCCGCACGACATCTGCAGTCCAAAGTGCGGATGCGGGTGCGGATGCGGATGCGAGAAAATGTGCGGATGTTCCGCGGATGCGGATGCGGATGCGGATGTGACCTACATCACTAATCAATATGTCCGCCGTCCTGCTTACAAAATAATCTTAACCTTTTCTTCCACGACATGATACATTTTCTGATTCTGTTTATATTTGTCCCACTTCGAGTTTTTTTCTTTAATTGCATTTCTGTAAACTTTTTTGTTTGGTTTTCATAAATCTTCTCTGCTAGAGTGTTCCATATGCAATAATAATCCATGGGATTGCAATCAGGTGATTGCGGGGGCTAGTCGTTTTTTCCAATGAAGTTGACTACATTCTGTTGTAGATAATCCTGTGTGAACTTGCTAGTATGAGCCGTAGCACCATCTTGTTGGAGTATGAAATCGTTTCCATAATACAGACGCCAACAATCAGGCAAAAGATTCTCCTCTAAGAGATTTACATAGATTTCTGAATTAATTTTTTTATTTTCTGAAATGAAATCAATTTTCGTCTTTCCATTCCACGATACACCTGCTAATACCATGATTTTTTGGGAAACCGACTTGTCTGGTGGCAAAGTCTCGATGGAGGAATGTTTCTACGCCGACCATAAACAACATCGTTCCGGGAGTTTCGAGCAATCTCGATGGTGAAATCTTTTTCATCTGTAAAAACTATTTTTTTAACATCATTGGACGAAAATCTATCAAGCAATTTTCTACAACGAATTTTTCTTTTAGCTCTTACATTGCTGTCTCGTCTTGAAACACGAATCCTTTTTAAATGCTTTAAGTCCTACCGTTCTCTGCATTCTTTGTGTGGAACTTCGACTAATCCCTAAATTTCTTGCAATTTTCGTCTGAGAGCAGTGTGACCCAGGTCGATCCTCTTGAGATAGACTCATCATTTCGATCATTGCTATATTGTCTTGAGTGCAAACTGTTTTAGGCCGATGACTTCCACGCTTCCGTGCCGTCGAACAGGTTGCTTTAAGTTTTTTAATTATTCTATTCACAGACGTAACAATACAAGTTATTCATGGAAATTCCCTCAAAATTCTTGCCCCAGTCCATCTTTTTTTTTTCCAAGAAACACTTTTTAATCACCGCTTTTTCACCGTTAGTTAGAACCATAATTTGAAGGGCAACTTTAAAAAACAGTATTTAAGATGGGCGTAGCATATATCATCTGACGTTTTTCAGAGACTGTCCATAGGCTAAGGAAACTACTACAAGTCTTAGAATAATTGTCAGGTACAGCTATACACATTTAGGATTTACGATATTCGTTTTTTTCACCATACCTTATTGTTCCCTCAGCTGTGGAAAAAGTATTTTATGTAGAGGTCTGAAATTTTTATGATGGCTTATCAATAGATTGAGGTAAAAGTTATGTAAATTTTGGAAGTGTAAACTGCATATTTTTGAAGTTATTGATGTTCAAATATCAAGGCGTTTTTTTTGGGCCACCCCATATATATATAAAATATATATATATATATATATATATATATATATATATATATATATATATACTGGATTACTTCTCTAGATCCATACCTCCATTTGACTGAGATCAAAGAGGAGTTGTTGGTCCTCAAGGAAAATGATGAACCCTTGTAGACGATAGCAACGGTGATGAACTTTTGACTCAAACGTTTTATTAACAAATGATAAATAAATAATTTGGAATGTTTTTCACGACTCTGCTTTTTTGGTCAACCTTTTCAATTTACAGTTTTGCTTATCAGTAATGAGATTATCAATAAAGTAAAACTTCACTTTCAATAGATATCAGTTTATAAGATTATTTTAACGGAGAAGATTCGGCAGGATACTCTTGCGGTATAAGGCCCAGGCAGTGGCGCAGCCAGGGGAGGGCCAGGGGGCCATGGCCCCCCTCTAAATCTGTCCCGAAATCTGTGGGATCTAAGTATGGTTTTTTTAGTTTTATTATTTGACGTCACGTAAAGTAGAAAGGCGTGCGTCGCTCTCCTTAAGAATTGCCCACATTTTTTTCAATTTATTAGAATATAGGCATCTTAAAAATTAACTTACTTTTTAGGAAATAAAAATGTGCATTCAGTTTTATACACTGTTATACTTCACACAGTCAGAGAGATGTACAGTTAATTAACAGTAAATATATAAAGAATGTGATACTGAAAACTAATAAATTGTACTCAACTTTTTTTCAGCGGTTTTCTATATTAAGTCAGTGGTTTTCAGCTTTTTTTTTCAAAGAAATCAGCTAGTAACACTGAACATGAGTTGGCAACACTGTAGCAATCAGTTGCAGTTAGCGGGCACTTGTGGAGTTGTGGTAGACGGACGGTTGTTCTGACTTCCGAGTGGCTAGTGTACGCAATGAGACTTGGGGCGGGGCATCAGTTAGGCAAAGTTTGGCGTTTGCTATGAAAATGAACTTGTGTTGTGGTGGCACGGTGGAAATTTTCGTGTATTTTTGCGACTGAGACTTGATACGGGTGATTCAGTTTTAAAGCATCATCTAGTTACCTGCCCCTGTAATGCCACCTATCTAAGCTGGCAAACTCAGGACGAGATCATTTCGTGTGTTGGCATTAGGTGAGAAATAGTATAGTCGAACATGCAAACCAGGCTTGAATGTTGAGTTATTGCAGATGGAACAACGGACTCATCCATAAAGGACCAACTCACCCTTCTTGTTCGGTTTGTCGATAATAAGGGAAATGTTCATGAAGAATTCCTAGGCTTTGAAGAAGTGGTAGATGGTACTGGGAAAGGCTTGGCAGATACGATTATGTCAAAATTGGAAACATATGGGCTAAATCTGAATTTCCTTAGAGGCCAGGCATATGATGGCTGTGCAGCAATGAAGGGAGACACTAACGGTGCGCAGGCGTGTATCAGAAAGGTGTACAACAAAGCAGTTTATACGCATTGTAGCAGCCATGTCTTCAATCTGGTTGTTAGCGAGGCTGCTAAGGTAAAGGAAATCAATAACTGCATAGGCACCATCAAAGAGACCACGAATTTTATTCGATGAAGCTCCAAGCGTTTAAGGCAATTCAAGGATGAGGCTTCTTCATCCAGCAAAATGAAATCTCTACTTTCTATGTGTGAAACTAGGTGGATCGAGCAGCACGATAGCATGATCCGTTTTAAGGAGTACTATTCTGCTATACTTAATACTCTGGAAGAAATCAGCACCTGGTCAGACAACACAACATCATCTAAGGCCACACAGTTGCTTGCTGCGCTGAATACCCACAGATTTGTTGTGGCTTTGTATGTGGCTAGTTACTTTGTAGTTTCTTATTACCGATTTCGGCGCAACTTCAGAATCCCAGCCTAGATATTACTACATGTGTGAATGAGATCCATAGTTTAACTGATAAGTTGTCCTTTCGGAGGCAGGCCGAAGAAATCTCGTCAAAAGTGTTTGAAGAATCGGAAAGGCTACTTGGAGAACCGCTGAAAACACCCCATCAAACCAGCAAGCAAGTTCACAGAAACAGTCCGTGTGTTAATAATGCTTTTGAATATTACAGAATCACCATCTTTGTTCCGTATCTCGATGGGTTAATACAACAATTACAGTTGCGGTTTGGCCCTCACGTACAGCTTGCATTGCGCTTACAGGCTCTTATTACTCGTTATGTTGACAAGAACAACTCCGATCGCGTCGCTGAAGCTGCAAATTTTTACTCTGAAGATCTGCCTGGAACTATTAGCAATCTCAACGGAGAGATCGAGAGATGGGTCCACAAGTGGATGCGAGCTGCAGAGAATAACGAAACTATACTACACTACTACAGACTTGTTCTCATGTGCCAAGGATGGAGAATCTTGGAGCCTTTTACCCAAATATATATTGTTTAATTCGAATTCTACCTACACTTCCAGTGACGCTTGAAAACATACTTGAGAACTACGATGCCAGAAGAAAGGTTATCGGGTCTTGCCATGATGAACATCCACCGTGGCAAAGTGCCCAAAGCTGAGGATGTAATTGAAAAAAATGGCTTCCAAACAACATTCGAGAAAGTTAAATTTGCTTCTTTAATATGCTGTACAGTTCCTGCTTGATTTAGATGTGTATTTGCACACGTATAAACCTATTGTAAATACACACATGTATATATTTATATACGAGGGTAATTCAATAAGTATCCGCACTTTTTATTTTCACAATTTTATTTTCACATCTGATAGATTATAAACACATCACTTCTCAACATAGTCTCCCTGTTTCTCAATACACCTAGTCCAGCGATCTACAAGCTTCCTAATGCCATCACAAAAGAATGTTTTTGGCTGTGTGCGTAGCCAGTCATGCACCGCCTCCTTCAGGTCATCATCGCCTTGGAATCGCTGACCTCTCAAAGCGTCTTTTAATGGTCCAAGCAGGTAAAAATCCGAAGGTGCCAGGTCTGGACTGTAGGCTGGATGGTCGAGAACTTCAAATTTAAGTTCTTGAAGGCATTTTCTAGTCTGTGCAGCGGTATGATGGCGCGCATTGTCATGTAACAGAATAGCACCTTCCGACAACCTCCCTCTCCGTTTTGTGCGAATTGATTGCTTTAACTCATTCCGAAGCATGTCAGAATACGATGCACTTGTTACTGTAGTTCCACAAGACCCTACCCTTGAACATTATTTAGAGCGTGGAACTACAGTAACAAGTGCATCGTATTCTGACATGCTCGTATATAGGTATATTTGTATTTTACAAATTTCGCGTGTTTACTTAATGCGTACCAGTTGTTTTCTTCAATTTCTTGCATTCAAAAGCGTTTATATTTTATAGGCAGTGTATCTGTATCATCATGTTGTATACTTATTTTTTTCGGCTTTTACAATATGCACATCACAGTTTGACGTTATACATTATATAAACTGTATTTCTTATATGTACTACCAATTAAGTAACAGGAAATAAATCTTTATTATAGGTTATAATGCATTTATTTGCTCAACTTGTTTTGATGTATTATGCGTTTAGCCAATATCTTTTAATTCCATATATTAAAATGGCTTATAAAGCACTTGGCCCCTCCCACCGAAATAAAAGTCTGGCTGCGCCCCTGGGCCGAGGGATATTCATTTTTTTTATGCAGGAAGGACGGGCCAAGGGCGAATACTCGCAAAAACGTGCCCCACTCCCTATTAGTCCGGTAGCACAGACTCTGATTTTACTGGAACCCTGCATTGTTTGTTATAAAGCAAATTTTTACATATTTTGAAAGCTTATACCACCCCATTCAAGAATCCATCGGGTGTACACCTGACCCCCGCTTGGCTTTTTCAATATGGCCGCCATTTTCCAAGATGGCCGGCGAAACTGAAAAATCCCATATCCTGGTCAATACTTGATGGATTTTGATGATCTTGGTGTCATTTCTAGGGGTTTTTAGGATGATGAGTCGATCTGGAGGGGTTACAGATACTTTGGGAGTCGTTTTAACCCACATTCGTCAATACTCAAGGTCACTGGAGGTCAAACGCCCCCCCGAAATAAGGAATATCCCATATCCCAGGCAGTCGTGTAGATATTTTGGTGATCTTACTGTCGTTTTTATGGTTTTGGGCGAGACTGAGTAGTTCTATAGGGTTTAAAATGAAATCAGGGCTTATTTTCCCCATGGTAAGGTGAATTCCAATATGTCTAATTATTCCCTTTATTTTTTTCAGGTTGTTGAGATTATTGCTGATGGTGCTGCCCACCTGGTTGTTTGATGACGTCTTGGTTGTGCTGATTCCAAAATTGTTTTTTGACTGCTGAATATGGAGAATATACCAGGTGAGCAGTGTTTAGTTTTCATTTGCTGAGGATAAATTATTTCAATGCGATTTGTACTCTGAAGAATGGGTAAACAAAATTCTTATTTTTCAGGTTCTACAAAAGCTGCAGACGAATGTTTCTTCAAGGATTTCCTGCGTAGCTGTCCTGGAGGTCAGAAAGGTCTTTCAAATTGTGGGAGGATTCAGAAAATCATAGAGAGCAGCGACATCAGAGGGCAGCCAGATGTTCGAGCGAGACTAGAGCCTCTCTTGGAAGATGGAGCAAAAATCCTTTGTTGTCACAAGAACTGTGTTTCCACTTTTGTGTCCAAGCGGAATTTATTAGCATTCATGAAAAAGAGAGAATGTGATACCCCTACAGTGGAGCCAAAAAGACTACGTAGTGCTGTTCTCAGTGAAGGCCCAGTATATGACCCTAAAAACACTGTCTCTTTTGTTTGAAAGTCAGTGAGTGTATATTACCCGAGAAATATGACATCAAAGTTCCGGTGCAATACTGCATTCCAGCATCTAGGTTTATGACCGATAAGCTTGTGTGATAAAAAAAAACAAATTACAAAGATGTGTTGATAGAAAAGAGTAAACTGAAAAATGATGAGCAGGGACAAGTTGTACTCAGTAGGTTGTTGGGCATGAAAGGAGAGTTACCGGCTGAAGAAGCCCGATACCATAAAGATCGTATGTCTATCTTTCATGTTGAGGTTGAGAGAGCTTGCCAGAATAAGTCAATGGTTGAACCTGAAGACCGCCCCTTCATTGCTTTGTGTGTATAATTGTCGAAGGACAAAATGAAACTATGGAATTCAATTGAAGTAGAGAAGCTTTACAAAGAGTTAGGTGGTGAGAAGTTGTCACGTAGGTCGCTCATTGTAAAAGTTAAAGATTGCTTCAAAGACGAAATTGTAGACTTACCTGGGGGATGGTATCGCTACGTTGTTAGTTTTCAAAAACTATTTTGCCTCATACCTGAATATTGCAAAAGATTGTGAGGAATCTGTTGATATTGATGAGTGTGTGAAGAAGCTGGGCAAGCAAATCGCGAGTGAGTGCAAAAAGAACAAGGAAGAATTCACTTCTTATCGTACTCACATGACAAATATATTGCTTCCGAATGTATGAGTGATGTTCTTATGCAATTGCTTACTCGTGTAAGTTCGAAATTCTCTGACTCCCTGCAATCCATAATGGTTGGAAACATTGTAGCAAGTGTTGTTACAAATCAGCCTACTCCACTCCAAATAGCACTGGGTGTTCTCATTGGTGACCATAAGCAAATCATTAAAGACTTGTACAAGTACAATGTAACTTGTTCTTATGATGAAGTGCGGCGTTTTATGCGCTCAGCTGCTGTTGTTGCAGCAAGAGATGCTGTGTGGTCGGGTTTGAATGATGCTGCACTTGCTGGTCTTGTGCAAGTTATAATTGACAACTTTGATGCAGTTATTCACTCCCAAAATTCTAGATTAAACTGTTACAACCTTACAGCTATTGTAACAGCCCAGCTCACTTGAAAACGACAGTGCGAGTCATTCCTAGACTATCAAAACAAGAAATGTCAGTTCCCATAAATTGTGAGCTGGAAGTTGTGCCATACACTGGTCCGAAAAAACCTCCTATGCCCATGGAGGCAACCTGCTCATTTGAGTCTTCTGAGAAGCTTACAAGAGCAGCCGAAGTGTCACTTCACCGTGCAGAAGAGCTAGATCTGGAGTTCTTCAGACAGATACTGTTTGTCGCTGGCACCCCTGAGTACAATGGCTTCAACACCCGCCATTGTAGAGAGGCGGGAATGATGCCAGCTAAGAAGTCGGCCATCAAGTATATGCCACTCATTAATATGAAGCCAGTGGACCACAACACTGTCAACACTGCAATCAACAATGGCATTAAAGTGACGAGGGAGTCCATCCAAAGTGTTTTGGTCATCACAGCAGATCAACAGATCTACAAGGTTATAGTGGACATCCTGTTCCATACACGAAGTCTTCTGACTGATGTGGTTGCCATCCTTAGTGGAATGCACTTGGTGATGGACTTCATAGGTGTTATTGGCAGTCTAGCAGCGGGAAGTGGCCTGAAAGAAGTTCTCTGTGGCACATTCGGATCAGTGGATAAAATGCTAGAAGGAAAAAAAGTCCCCTCAAAATGCCCGTGCACTTCGCATGCTGACTGAAGAAGCTCTCAGACCTGTATTCTTGAAGTATGGTGAGCGTATCAATACCATGGCTGACTTGATGCAAGTCCTTGAAGAACTGGCCTCTGCCAGCAGAACAACTCGTATGTAGGTTGACATCATCATCAAGCCAACTTTTCTCATTATGAAATACACGCGCAGTACACATGAAGGTGATTATGCTCTGGCCATTCAAACAGCTGAAAATATGTTGCCATATTGCTTCGCTGCTGGGCATCACAACTACAGTAGATATGGCCTCTTCTTCGTTCGATCTATGACGTGGTTACCTGAAGAAGTCTTAGATGCATTTATGAGAGGAGAGGGTTCTATGCATCACATGGATGGACTCTGGAATGGGGTGCCAACCGACCAGTTCCTGGAGAATACCTGGATGCATCGTGGGAAGGGCCCTAGTGGTGTCATTGGTGACACCCAAAATCCACAAGTAATGGCCACGTGGGTATACAGCCTCAATGCTCGTGTGAGTCTGACTGCTGACCTCCTAGATATGAGTGAGCACCTAGAAACATTCCATCTGTACCACAAAGAAAAGGCAGGAGGTCGCATCAAACATGATGGAGAAGATCGCCAATCACTTCATGATTCCCTTTCTAAGTGCATGGACCCAATGGATCCAGAGTCACCTCCAGGAGGCAACTTATACAATATTCAGACAGGGCAGCTTGCATCTCTAGATGCCAATGCCGATAGAGCTATTAGTATTGGAAAGACGCAACAGGCACAGTACGAGTCATCATGGCCACAAGGCTTTTATGGCACCATTTCCAAACATGTCATCACCTTTGCAAGTAAAACGAAACATATCAAGGTGGGTGCCAACTTGGTTATGGACCAAGAAGCGATTTATGCACTCGTCATCGGTTTGCTGATGAGCGAACGCGAACTTGACTTGACCCATGTATTCTCAACAGAGCTTGCGGCATACCCACCCGCACTGTTCCAACCAGATGGCTTAATGAGAACTGCAGCTAAGTCCGCATTGAAGCAGAACTTGAGAGTGGAAACATCCTCTCGAACATGGGGTCGACCAACAGTTGTTATCATGGATGTGTCAGCTGTTTTGTGGACAGTCGACTGGCCTGCTAGTGGTACAGTTGCTACATTTATCCAAACCTTCAAAGTATGGCTACCGAAACATCTTTCTCATGCATCTGTAGTACTAGCTTTTGATCGCTACTATGATTTCTCTCCGAAATCAAGCACTCGGGCAATGAGAAGCAAGAGCAGCAGAGTTCACAAGCTGGACCTCAACACCCCATTGCCTACAAGAGACGTTGTTCTCACGTGCACCGCGAACAAGGAGCAACTAAACAGGCTGCTCTGTGAGCAAATCCTTGCTGACAGTGAGTATCTCGCAACTGTAACCCCGTGACCCGACAATTCAGCGCAGGACAATTCAGCGCCGACAATTCAGCGCAAGACAATTCAGCGCAAAGACAATTCAGCGCAAGACAATTCAGCGCGAAAATACCAACAAAGAAGAAGAAAGAACAAATCCAGAGGGAAGAGAGGCTTGCAACTGTTAGGTTAGGTTAGGTTAGGTTAGGTTTCTAGTTTTTGAAATAAAATCTTAATTTTAACAATTCTAACAAATTTTGTTTTTTTAAATAAAATTTTAATAATTATACTCCTTTGAATTTTATCTCCGATTTGTCACTCCTTCGTTATGTCACTCCTTCGTTACGGTATTTATGTCACTCCTTTGTTATGTCACTCCTTTGAAATGTCACTCCTTCGATACAGACCCAATTTAGCATATATATACTGTAAATAAAGGGTGATCCAGAGAAATGGGACCCAAAAGAAACCCCTGTAACTCTTAAAGTATAAGTCCTTTTATAAAATCATACCCATCATTCGAAAGAGGATAGTTACAAGTTTGTACAGGATTGTATAGGTTTTGACAATACAAGACAAGATAAGATACAAAACAAAATAAAAGTGTTAGTTAAAACTAACCCTTCAAGATGACTGCATGGACTGTGGAACAGCTGCGTTTCATAACTGAGCAATATTATGAGCATGGAAGAAGTGTAGTTTCAGCTCAAAGATCTTTCAAGACAAAATTGTCGTTTCTGGACAACAGAAAATCCATTGAATATTACCGAAGTCCCGTTGCATAGTCAGCGTGTAACTGTTTGGTGTGGTCTTACTGCATCTCAGATCATAGGGCCGTACTTTTTCGAGGATTTCACCGGAAACACGGTCACTGTAAATGGTGATCGCTACGAAAAAATGTTGACCGATTTCCTTATTCCTAAATTAAGAGATCTTTGTCTAGAAAACCACTGGTTCCAACAAGACGGAGCTACCTGCCATACCACGAGGAACTGCATGGCAGTTTTGCGTCAAACGTTTCCAGGCGAGTTAATCTCAAGATTTGGAGACGTTGAATGGCCCGCAAGGTCTCCGGATTTTTCTCCCTTAGATTATCATCTCTGGGGATATTTAAAGAGTAGGGTCTACAGAAATAACCCAACGACCTTGCAAGAACTTACAAGCGAGAACACTGGAATGCTTGGCAACTAATGGAGCACATTTGAAAGGAGTCATTTTAAAAAAATAAATATTTCATAATAAACTTGTAACTCTACTCTTTCGAATGATATATAGTTTTTATGAAAGGAATTAAATATTAAGAATATTTGGCTTTTTTTTATGGGTCCCATTTATCTGGATCACCCAGTATACAAATTTTTCTCTTTTTTATTTATTGCGATTTATTTTTATTATTTTTAACTAAACTTTTAACTGTACTGACTTGCGCTGAATTGTCGGCGCTGAATTGTCTTGCGCTGAATTGTCCTTGCGCTCAATTGTCGGCGCTGAATTGTCGGTGCTCCCTGTAACCCAAGACCATGAGTTAGTGCTTGCAGGATGGCAGACCATACCGACTTCCATTGTGCGAGGCAGGAGTCGAGCAGCATTGGAGCTCTCATCATCTCATGAAGAGGCTGACGTGATAATAACACAACACGCTATCGCACAAGCTGAGAAAGATTCTGATGCCCGCATCTCCATCATTTGTGATGACACAGACGTGTTTGCCATGCTGACTCACTTCTATGAATTGAAGAAACTAGGCTTTCCCATGATTATGGAGTCTCCAGTGCGTGGCAGAAAATCAATGGACATCCGAGCAACTGTAACCCAGCACAAAGACATCATCCCACAAATCCTCAAACTACACGCTTTGAGTGGTTGTGACACAGTTGCAGCAATGCATGGCATCGGCAAAGCCACTGCCATTGCCACAGCCAAGAAGGATCGGTAGCTAGACAAGCTGGGGTCCTTTGATGCATGCTTTGACCATATCGAGAAAGAGGCAACAGCGTCCATTGTTGTATGCTATGGGGATAAGAAATCCTCATCGCTTACTGAGTGTCGTCAGCGAGTATGGGCTCAGAAGACAGGGAAGTCGGGAACTGCTGCACCCAAACTATGTTCTCTACCACCAACAATGAAGCTTTCCATCAAAATGTGCTCAGAGCCCACTACACTCTGGCGAACTGGCTCGATGCACTAAAGTGTGACCCACCACCACTTGATCCTGTGCATTATGGGTGGAAGAGAGACGAAACAAACAGAGTTCTCATCCCAAAAACAGTTGGTGAAGGAGTGTGCTTAGCACCAGATGAAGTTCTGAAACTAATCAGATGTGGGTGTGAATCACAATCAGCATGCAGGGGGAGTCGCTGCGGCTGCATGGGACGCGGAATCCCTTGCACAATGTTCTGTGCATGTGGCAGCGGCTTGGATTGCAACAATCCATTGACCCAAAACGCAAACGAAGAGCAGACGGATGATCCTGACGATCCTGACGATCCTGACACAACCATGTCTTTTGATATTTGCCCCCCAATAAATGGTTACCTAATGTGAATAACTGCATCAAAGTTGTCAATGCCAATCCCCCAGCTAGGTGTGAGCTTTGTTTTGCTTACGAGGTCATATCTTGTAGCTTTGCAACCTTCCATAGAATGCATGTGCCCTGCACTTCAGCATAAATGTGGTTTATATCCGAATATTCATATCCATATAATGTGGGCTATATCATTTAAGCATTATGATCTGGTTTTATCTGCAAAAAAGATGTTAAGTGCTCAGCACTTAGCTAGATTGTAGAAATTGTCACTGAAATAAAGCAAATACAGTGATGTCAACTGTGGCATTATTATATTTCAAGGCCAAACTTTAACTTCAAATGACCTTGACTTGACCCATGGAGTTGCAAAATGATATTCTACTGTTATCATGTGCCTATAGAACTACTCAGTCTCACCCAAAACCATAAAAACGACAGTAAGATCACCAAAATATCTACACGACTGCCCGGGATATGGGATATTCCTTATTTTGGGGGGGCGTTTGACCTCTAATGACCTTGAGTATTGACGAATGTGGGTCAAAACAACTCCAAAAGTATCTGAAACCCCTCCAGATCGACTCATCATCCTAAAAACCCCTAGAAATGACTCCAAGATCATCAAAATCCATCAAGTATTGACCAGGATATGGGATTTTTCAGTTTCGCCGGCCATCTTGGAAAATGGCGGCCATATTGAAAAAGCCAAGCGGGGGTCAGGTATACACCCGATGGATTCTTGAATGGGGTGGTATAAGCTTTCAAAATATGTCAAGATTTGCTTTATAACAAACAATGCAGGGTTCCCACCCCGTGCAACCGGACTATAAAGAGAGGAGAACCAAAATCAAGATCCAAGGTTTTTGAGATGCCTCTACACTCTGCGTTTGAAGGATTGAAGGTCGTATACAGGGGGAAAGATGGATTGAGGAAAGTTGTTCCAGAGTTCACCGGTTGAGTAGATGAAAGATTGAAAATACCGATTAATCCTTGATTTAGAGAGTTGGACAGAAAAGGAGTGAAAATATGTCGAGAGTCTGGTACTACATGCTCTCCTTAAAGAAGGCATGCAGTTAGAGAGTTCAGAAGAGCATTGTCCGTTATAAAAAGCGATAGTAAACATAGAGTGAGGCAACACTGTGGCGAAGTGAGAGGGAGAGAAGATAGTCAGTAAGAGGAGGGAATTGACGAGATGAAACGCCTTTGATCCCATCTGTTCAAGTTGAGCTGTATGGGTTGAGCAACCACACACATGAGAAGCGTACTCCATACAGAGGCAGACAAGACCCCTGTACAGAGATTGCAACTGAGTGGGGGGTGAAGAAACTGCGAAGCCGGTACAGCACACCGAACCACTTAAAAGCTTTTTAGAAAGAGAGTATATATGACCTTTCCAGGAAAGATCACAAGAAAAAGAAAAACCAAGAATGTTAAGAGAAGAGGAAGGATTGAGTTGTATATTGTTGAAAGTAAAGGGATACTTGTGTGGAAAATTGTGACGAGTAGACATATGAGGGAACTAAGCTTTTTAGGCGTTGAAAGTCACAATGTTTGCTCTGCTCTAATCAGAGATAGTAGAAAGATGAGAGATCAGGTGTACCATAGCCGTTCTACGGAAAACATAGAGTGACTGTCGAGAGGGACGCTTTGTGAAGCGGGTAGAGAAGTGAAGAGTGGAATCATCGGCATAGGAATGGATAGGACAGGAAGTGCCATGGGCGCAAATCGCTATCAAAAAGTGAAGGATACATGTACCCCCCCTCATGTCCCGTAGGGATTTGCGCCCATATGAAGTGCGACTTAACAGATCATTGATAAATAAAAGAAATAGAGTGAGTGACAGGTCAGAGTCCTGAGGAACACTACTGTTAATAGTTCTAGAGAAGAACAGTGGCTATCTACAACCGCAACTATAAATCGGCCAGGAAGGAAATTAAAGATGAAGGCGCAGGTAGAAGGATAGAAACCGAAGGAAGGCAGTTTGGAAACTAAGGGTTTGTGCTAAACTCTATCAAACGATTGTGATATGTTTAGCACAATCGCAAAGGTTTCACTGAAATCCCGAAAAGAGGCTGACCAAGAGTCAGAGAGATATGCAAGAAGATCGCCAGTAGAGCGTCCCTTGCGGAACTCATACTGACGATCTGAAAGAAGATTGTGAGAAGAGAGGTGTTTAAGAATCTTCCTATTAAGGATAGATTGAAAAACTTTAGAAAGGTAAGAAATCAAGGCAGTTGGATGTTAGTTGGAGCGTTGAGATCGATTCCCCTTCTTTGATAAAGGCTGAATGAAAGCGAACTTCCAGCAGGAAAGAAAAGTACCAGATGAAAGACAAAGACGAAAGAGTTTGCCTAGGCAGGTGTTAGTACAGAAGCACAGTTCTTGAGAACAACAGGAGGAACACAATCAGGACCGTACGCCTTCCTAGAGTTGAGCCCAGATGCGGCAGAAAAAAACCATCTTTGGAAGACATTTTAATTTCAGGCATAATTAAGCCAGAGGGATGATGAGATTGAGGAACAGCACCGGAATCATTCAGGGTTGAGTTGGAGGTGAAACTTCGCTCGAAGAATTCAGCTTTATCAGGAAAAGAAACAGCAAATGCCTCGTCAGAATGGAAAAGAAGCGGGAAGGAAGTAAAGTTCTCGAAGAGATTTTTGGCGAGGTGCTAGAGAGCGAGAAGATTTAGAATTGGATAGGTTTGCGCATTTTTGTAGGGATGAAGGAATTTTTGGCGAGCCGAAGAACAGATTTTGCACGATTCCGGGCTGAAATATAAACTGAGTGAGAGTCAGGAGTTGGATAGCGACGGTACCTTCTGAAAGCTTCCTCTCTGTTGCGGATATCATGAGAACAAATAAAGTTAAACCAAGGTTGTTTGCATAAGTAGTAGGAATAGAATATGGAATGTACACCTCCATGCCCGAGAGAATCACATCAGTGATCCGTTCAGCGCGCTCGGGGGAAGCCCGTCCACGGAAGCAGTAATCATTCCATGGGAAATCAGAGACGTACTGCCTAAAGGCCTCCCAATCAGTGCGCCATACTGCCAAAGGTGCCTCATCTTGACAGGAAACAGATATAAGATTATAGTTGGAGGAGCGTAACGGAGAAAAAAGTTTGACAGATTAAGAAGGATGAGTGGTGAGAAATAAATCCAGAATGTTGGGCCTATCTTCAAAGCGATCGGGAATATGAATAGGGCCCTGTATAATTTGCTCTAGGTCATTCAGGATAGAGAAGTTGTGAGCTAGTTCACCTGGGATGTCAGTGAAACAAGAGGGAAGCCAAAGATGGTGGTGAGCATTGAAATCTCCTAAAATGGAAATTTCAACGAAAGGAGAGTGAGATGGAATGTATTTTACTTTGGAAGTGAGATAGTCAAAGAATTTTGGATAGTCAGTAGAATTCGGTAAACAGCGCAGATGTATTTAGTTTGAGATTGGCATGTGAGCCGTAGCCAGAGGGTGCAGACTTTGAAGGATTCAAGTTCGGGAATACGAGAGCAAGCTAGGTTGTTGTGTACACATACGCAACATCCACCTTTGTAATGAAATTGAGTATAGAGAAAGTAGGAGGGAACAGTAAACGAGTTGCTGTCAGTTATTCCAGGCACCCGAGTTTCAGCGAGGAGGAGAAGGTGAGGTTTAGAGAAGGAGAACTGGTGTTCAACAGATCGAAAATTTGAGGAAAGGCCACGAATGTTGCAAAGGTTTATGAAAAGGGAATGAGGCAGAGGCCCAGGACATCTCGAATAGGCAGTAACAGATCCAGCCCCACTGCCCTGGTCTGCGTTCCGGATATCGGCAGTGGGGCATCCAGAAGTGGGGGCATTTATAGTCTCCTCTCCACGGGGCTCCGAGGCTTTTGAAGACGATGCCAATTTGCTTTTTCTTAATTTTGAAAAGATTGTGTAGTGTGTAAGATGCATGTATTGTACATGTATTGTACATGTATTGTACATGTACATGTATTGTATATGTAGTGAGGAATAGGGAGAGAAGCATTTTTTTGGGAGTATGCTAGACTGCACATAAGACAGATGAGACACGGAAAACGATCAGCTAAATAGGACAGTGACAGGAGAACTGAGAGTTCCAGCACTCCCTGTCTCCTGCCTAACGTCCTCCCCGCAGTACTTCCCTGGTCGATTGGTGTTTACAATCTCTTCCTGCAAATCTGAAGGTCATGGGTTCGTGTCTCGACTGGTACTTCAAATTTCAGCAAATAAAGAGCTTCTCTGAGTTTTACTTGGTAGGGTAATGGTTCGGACACCACGTAAAGCTGTATGTTCCCTCCATCATATGACTTAATAGATATTACGAAGGAGGTTAAACTATCGCAAACACAATTATTAACGAGAAACAGTGGAGGATCAGTGGATTTTTACAAGTTTACTATCACAGAATTTACGTTTGTACACTAGAAATGGATTTGAAGACAAACAAGGAATGAAATTTTTCAAACTGCCCCAAAATTCTGAAGTTTTTTTTGATAGGAGATACGAATGGGAAAGTTGGTTTGGGTTCGAAGGATGAGGTGTTGGGGAATCACGGGTGGAGGCTGAAAGAGTTATACGATGAGAGAAAGTTGTATGTAATGAATTCGAATTTATTTTTTAATATAATGGAGTACATAACTGTTATAGAACAAATGATACACATGGTGAGAGAAGTTTGATAGACTATGTGCTCGTGAAAAGAATTATGCTGAAAAAGGTATGTGACACGCGTGTATTGCGAGGTATGATTGCTCTCTCTCTCTAATCACATGATGGTTCGGTGTAAAGTGAGATTGTGTGGAGAATGGAAGAGAGTGAATAGGAAAAAAGTAGGTCACGAAAGAATTAAAGTGGAAAAATTAATGGTGAGAGAGGTAGCGGATGATTATAGCATAAGAGAGTGAATGATGAACTGAGTGTGAAAGACTGAAAGATGCAGAACAACTGCATATAAGTAAGATGTGAAATGTGTATCAGGGATGTTTGACTAAGAATGCAAAGAGTGTGTGTGTGTGTGTGTGTGTGTGTTATGGGGTGGGGGTTACAAAGGAAAGTGGGAAAAAGAGGGTAAGAGCGTTATGGAATGTCGAAGTTGCATCAGTGGTTGAAGATAAAACGAAGAAATGGATGTTGTTTGTGCAGAGGAAATAACCGAGGAGAAAAAGAGAAGTGTGAAGATACTAGTGCGGCAGAAGAAACAGAGAGTAATTAATGAGCCTGGAAGAAGGATGAATTATGTAGAAAAATAGAAAAAATTATGTAAAAAATAGAAAGTTGTTCTGGAAAAAAGTGCGTAAACGCAGAATGAGACTAAGAAAGACTGTAAGGGATGTAAGGGATGAAAATGGAAGAATGCTCATAGCGGATGCGGATTTTTGGAATAGATGGAATGAATATTTCGACGGTTTAATCACGCAGGGGTGGGGAAACTTTTCAGTACCAAGGGCGAAAATCGATAACATAAACACCTCCGCGGGCGTCTGGCAAATTTTAAGCTTATATACAGCGTGTCCCAAAGAAATGTATACCCACTTTGTTCGATAATACCAGCTATGAGGATAATAAATATATTACTTTTTATATGTTTTTTAATAAAGAATTTTCTCCTGAATCTAAATATGTAATTATTTTTATTAAAAATTGAAGAACAAAAAAGTTACAGATGTTTAAATTATAATTATTATTTTCGAGACTTCATGTGCGATATTTTCTAATATTTTAACCGACTGTTTTGAGATACTTATTTTTAGTGTTGATATTGAAGCATAAATGTTGTAATTATTAGTTAATTCAAAAAATTTACAAATTCCATGGTTAAATGACACTTTATCTAAGATGTTCGACGTCTTCCAGAACGTTGTTTTTGTAAGTTTTGCACAGTGCCGTCGGTTTCAAATTTATCTCGTATACGTGCAAAAATATTAGAAAATATCGCACATTCAGTCTCGAAAATAATAATTATAATTTAAACATCTGTAACGTTTTTGTTTTTCAATTTTTAATAAAAATAATTACATATTTAGATTCAGGAGAAAATTCTTTATTAAAAAACCTATAAAAAGTAATATATTTATTATCCTCATAGCTGGTATTATCGAACAAAGTGGGTATACATTTCTTTGGGACACGCTGTATATAAGATGTATTTTAAAAAGCTATTTGCTGGGCTGTAAATAAATAATTTTTAGTAAATAATAAATACCTAAGCGGGCGAATTGAAATTAGCTCGTGGGCGAAATTTCGCCTGCGGGCGAGGGTTTCCCCACCCCTGGTTTAACGGATAGAGGAGATGAGAGGAAGGAAAATATAAATATGGTAGGATTTGACGATGTGAGGAGGAAATGTGACAGAATGACTGAGAGTATAACCATGGTTGAAATGAAAGAAGCGGCTTGCAAACTGAAAAGTGGAAAAGCAGCATGTGTGGATGGAATATATGGGGAAACGATTAAGTATGAGGGATTCAAATGGTTAGAGTGGTTGTGGTGCATATGTCAGAGTGCATATTTAAACGACCGACGAAACAACTCTTGCGTCCAGATTTGTTTTACAATGTTAACCCTCTCGCACTCGAGGTAATAGCAACATTTAATTCAAATCCCTCACTCATAACACTGGATTTCCATCACTGACGTAGGACTCGAAACCGATCTCGAGACCTTTTTTCTGGTCTCGGTCTCGAGTGCTTTGGTCTCGGTCTCGGTCTTGGCCATGGTGATCTCGACTACATCACTGTGATGTTCCTCAATGCAACGAATACTTATCTTGTTTTAAGTAGGCAGTTAACTGCTGAAAAAGTAACAAACTATGAATTTGTAGATAAATTATGAGTAAATTTTGCAATTGTCATTTGATAACCTCTTTAGAATCTTTATTCCTGAATGTGAAATACAGAGCTTAGGAATTAGGCACTACACAATATTGAAATACGTGCAAAAATTGCATATGGTCTCACTTTCGGTCTCGGTCTCGAGACCGGTCTCGAGAACTTTTTGCTGGTCTCGGTCTCGTTCTCGGGTGCTTAGGTCTCGACTACAACACTGGTTCCCATGGATGTGACGCAGTTTTTTTCTATGTGCCTGCAAAAATGCTTCTCACCCCACAAAAGAAGGAGAGAGCCGAAATCAAGGTCTCCGAGGCTCTTAAAAACGATGTTTTTTAATATTTTGAAACGATTTTGTTGCGTGTCAGTTGCATACATGTGTAATGAGGAACAGAGGGAGAAGTATGTGTCTAAGAACATGCTGGACTGCTCACAGGGTAGATGAGACACGGAAAAACATCAGCTAAAGAGGACAGTGACAGGAGAAAGGGGAGTTCCAGCACTTCCTCTATCTTGCCTAACGTCCACCCCTTGGGGTACATCCCTGGTCGATTGGTGTTTACAGTGGTAGCGTTCGCCAATCTCTCAGGTGGGTCCTTGAGTAGCGGGATGTCCAAAGGAGAGTATCGTTATTTGCTGGACAAAAGAATGAAATTTGGACTCTATATGTAAACTTCCACGGAGAATGAGAGAGGAGCCCGGAACCAGGCTCAATTCGTTCATTTTTGCTAAGATATTCATGTTAAAAGATTGGTGACCTTGGAAAATCAGAGACCTAGAAGATTTTGCTTCAACGTGTTTCTTGTGTCTACTTAATTGATTAAACAATACATTTGAGACCTTAGACAGTAGGTTTATTTTGTTTTTAGGATATTTTTTTCCTTCGTTATTCATATTTTCTCTTTCTGGAGGAAATTCGTGATACTTAAACCTCATCAGGTCCGTCTCGCGAGTATTATGATACTTGCTGGGTCCGGGGGAAGCGGGATTCATGAGAACCCCTCGATCTTTGGTTCTAATTATCTGGGCGGAATGAAATTGTGTATGCTAATACATGTTGATGTTAGTATAAAATTGTGTGAATATTTTTTTTTCTGACATCATTTAACACTATTCCGATGCGGGTACAGCACTAGTACCATCACTGCAGTATGTTGTGTACCCTCGATTCTCATGAAATTTCATTTCTAAAAAGCGCAAAACTGGTCGAATTCCTATGAAACTTTGAGGATATACGCAGAAAAGGATGTAAAAAAAACCCCACCAAAATACAAATTTATAACCATTTTCAGTGAGTCAACACCCCATGCTGTGGGAACAATACCATGTTATATTCTTTGTGTTCGTCTGCAAGAAAACATTGTTTCTGTTCCGAAATTAACAAGAGCCTTATCATCATTCCATCTCCCATACCAAATATACTCTCACTACGAGGATGACGTGTCACTTCTTGACGCACGAACATAAGCAAAGGTCCGTGCATGGTAGGCCACTTTAGTGTATGTGCACGGGCTGCACACGGCCTTCCACTTTTGCAGCGACACCGCACGAACTCCCGGCTAGCTTCTGAAGCTTCAGGTAGCGTTGATCATAGGGGAGACCATCTCCCATTCTAGAACTTCCACCTGAAGTCTTTTGGAGGGGGCACCTTCCGCTGAGCAACGCAACTCAAGGATCATCTTGCTTGGTGGATGCTACGCCTATGTTTCAGCAATACATCCTTTGTTGATGCCAGACGATCGAAGGCGCAGTTCTTCTTCGTGAAGAGCTCTCGTCTCGCCTCGTTAACCGACGTTGTTGCACTTGACTTGTCATATATTGTGATGACGAACTTCTCCAACAACTTGAATTTCGGTCTAACGACGGTTAAGTCAACAAACGGTGACCTCTCGATGGATGCAAATGCCTGTCACCTCAGGTACCTCCGACTACGCCTAACAAGCCGACCTTTTCCCCACGACATAGAACGCTGAAAATGAATCGCAGCCCGTGAAGGCGTGGAACATCAGGAATTCCGGTGGCCTTCCAATCTCCAAGGCTGTTGCACACTGTGTTGACGTGTACTGTATGTTTTTGAAGCCTCGAACTTTTCCGAATGCCACCCACAGTTGAAAGTGCCCGACAGTCGCTTTCAAAAAGAACAACCCAACGAAGATAACGACAATGTCTGTGTCTACAGTGCGCACCACGACTGTCTTCGCCCCTTGCTCAAGAGCGTGGAGTGAGTGGTACACGACATACGTGTTCGCCTCCTCATGGGAACATAGCTCCTCCATGATTGTCCCATGAGCACCGACACTGTAACCAGTTGGCCACAGCTCCGCTAAGATAGCTTCTCCCAAAAAAGTTGAAAAACTCCGCCTTATTTTTCGACTCCGGCAGGAACTGTGGTCATTTCTTTGGCAGCTTCGCTTTGCTGGTCACACCTCTTGCCCCGTGTCCACGCTTCTCTCTGGTAGTTTGTTTCAAGCTGGTCTCGACATACGAGTACTTCTTCCATACAGTGTCCACCTTCAAGGTCGATTCCAGTTCTCTCCTGATGAATAGGATAAACACTATGTCGGCTTATTCTTGGAACGTTGAACATCCAGTGGGGTCAGCAAGTAAGTAAGGACAGGTCAGTCAAAAACCTTTGCGTTCACAAAAGATGGAAGCTCGGCCTGGTTGGGAACATCAATGCAAGACAGGAGATCTGACTTGGTACCAAACCTCACTTCTCCAAACTGTAACAGAGAGGTTTTTATCATAGTGCCTTGCTCGTTGAAGTTTACCGTTACTGAGCTTTTCTCAACAAGCATGATGCCACTTTCCTTCTTTGTTCACAAGCAACCCAACAGAGTATTGGCACCTCAGAGGCACTGGGAGTTAACAAAACTTCAGTAGTCATTCTCCGCTGTGTATTGTTCGTTTGGATTTCTTAGAGAACATCACAATTTTTCTTGAGATGGTTCTTCGTAGATGACAAAGAAGTTCCAGTCAACAGATCAGCTGGCCGCTTGTTCGCTGTTTGTGCCTTCCATCTGAAAAAATAATAATATTAACAATTATTAATAATAAAATTAATACCAATTAAGACATGGAATAGTCAAGGTTTAAGCTGGGTGTTTTTATCCATGGAAAGTACAAAAAATGGAGTAGAACCGAACTGAGCTTATATAAGTATATGAGTACATCCACAAAAAGAGTGGTGCTGCTGAAAAGTAGAAATGTCAAGGTCAATGATATTTGACCTTGAAATTCAGGGTCAAGAACATACAATCTGAAGTGGTTCCGGCTCTTATCTGATTCTACGTAAAATCTTACACATGTGGTCCACATTTCATGCTTTTCTCCGGCAAATAACAATAAATTCCAAAAATGGCCTAAACAAAGCAGACTAGTGGGGACATTTTAGTTTCATACAAAAGCCATGCTTGTCCATGCGTGTTATTCCATCTTTGGGACCCCAGTGCGATAACAGAAAGATTTGAATTAAATGATGTCATTACTTCGAGTGCGGGAGGGTTAACATCGTAAAACACTTCTGGACGCGAGACTTTTAAATGTTTTCTCGGTCGTTTAAATAGGTACAGGTATACAAGAAGTTGTAATTTCTATACCGTCATAATGTGATGACAGCGCTCGCGACTCTTACTGAGGAGTTGCCGGGTTCGAATCCTGGTGGGGCAGTTTTGATATATATACGGTATATATATATACACGGTGAACCAAAAGTAGGTGGACAGTAGGTTGAATACGGTTTGTGTTATATTATATTATAACTATGGTGTTCATTATAACTATGGTGTTTGTGTTTTATTATATTAAATATTATAACTAAATTTATTTAAATTTTATTTTGTATTATAGTATACAAAAAAAATTAAATATGTATTCTCAAATAAACGTTATCATTTACTGTCCACCTACATTTGGTTCACCCTATATATATATATATATATATATTTAGGGGGGGGGGAAGGGAGGGACATAAAATACATGCAGTTATTTCAATGAAATTTTTATGTCTGTACTTTGTATCTGTAAAATCATACGATGAAAATCAGTAAAACTCAGTAATATATACAGTGTATATAAGATATACACACACACACACACACACACACTATATATATATATATATATATATATATATATATATATATATACATATATACACACGTGCCTTTCCTTAAGTTCAAATATTCCTTATCACTTGTTTATTGTTTACCTTGAAAAAACAAATCTAGTATTTACTTTCGCTGAAAAGTAAAATATACAGTGTGTGTGTGTGTGTGGTGTGTGTGTGATTATCCGCCTGTCAATAAATTTCACCAAAAATTTCCCTCCGTCAAAATTATTGGTAAAACCTGTCAAAATTTCTTGTCTAAATGAAAACTCCCCTACTACTGGCACTTTAGGGGTAAAGCTCTTAACTAGGATCTATAACATATGTACGACTTATGTGGTCAGATAAAGTGAAACTATGCAGTTTTTGTGTGATTATGTGATTTGGTGTGTCATATAATAATATGGATTACCTGAAGATCAGGGCCCCCAGCCTTCTTTAGTTAGCCTTATAAGGCTAACTAACGAAAATATCACGACCTAACCTAACCAATCGTTAGGTCAACTATACGCCCTTGACGATTGGTTAGGCTAGGTCGCGATATTCTCGTTAGTTAGCCTCTAAAGGTAACTAAAGAAGGCTGGGGGCCCTGATCTTCAAGTGATCTAATAATAATAATATATTATTATTATTCTTAATTTTATTGTGTTTTGCTACATCATCATCATCATCATCATAATATACAACATATATATGAATATATACTTGCGAATATATACTTGCGTTTATATTCACATTGTTATAGTTAAGTAATTGAATATTAGTGGTTTTTAGCGATTTAGAAGTTTTCATAGAGTGCCGGCTTAATTTAGTTTAAACTTGTGACAGTTATAAACGTTAACTACCTTAACTTGCGCGATGCCGTAGCAGAAAGCGTCGTGTGCTAAGTGTTGGGTTAATCGGTGGTATACTGATTTTAAAGATTACAACGGCGGTCCTATGGCGATTACCGAGAGATCGGTTTGTTTCTTTTGTGAGTTAAGGGAAGAGATAGTTGATTTAAAACGTAGTGTACGCGAGGTGACGGAAAGACTTGCAACGCTTGATGAGGGCAGGGGTAGGCTTACAGTTGACGAAGGCCGAACCTATACTAACGTTGAAGGGTGAGGTTAGGAACCTAGTTTCTAGTATAGGTAGCTTGTGGGGAAGGTTAAATAGAGTTGAGGAAGGGATTAAGGTTGGTCTGAGATTAGTAGACGGGGTAGGATTTAGAGTAGTTAAGGGTAGAGCTAGGTCACGTACGTTAGGTGATAGGAATCCCCCACCCCCTATCGAGGTTTCGAACTAGGGTTGCCGACCGTCCTTTTTGAAAAGGACAGTCCTTTTTTGTAGATTTTTGTCCTTGTCCTTTCTTGAGTTCGGAAAGGACGCCATTTGTCCTTATCTGATAACAATCTTGTTCCAAACAACAGTTTTGTAACAAAACTTTTGTTTAAAATGAAATAATTATAAAGTCTTAAGTCGAGTAACATTTTATAAGTTTTATCTATTTCTGGAACATCTGCATATTGCGAAAGAATTTTCAGTGTGATGAACGCTAAATGGCGTGATGATAGAAACCGATGTTCGGTTGAACTAGTAAAAAGTGAGCTTTTTGTTTATTTCAATTTAAAGGATAATTGTTTGGGTTTTGCGGAAAAAATAAAAAATTATACTCTTTTACTGAAGTCTGCAAAAATTCAAGAAAAGTATAAATTTAAAAATAAATAAATATCAAGTTACCATAAATTTTGTCAATGCACGACTCAATGGGTCAATATCTGTATATCAATAAAAATATTTCCTTTAAAAAATATGCAATAAAAAATATGCAATAAAAAAGCATGCAGTATAAATTGTAATAAATTACAAATAAAATTTTATTTCTTTCCCTGACCCTGTAGACAGTATATTGGAATTGATGCTCTTGTCCTTTATTCAAACTTCATGGAGTTGGCAACCCTATTTCGAACCCTTTCGCCCATTGGAGAGGAATGTGAACGAGGGGGAAACGATTTTAATTGGGGACTCCTTAGTGCGTCATATGGATAAGGAGTTCGTTGAACGGAATCCAACCAAGAGGAGGAGGGTCTGTATACCGGGAGCCAGGGTTGACAGAATTAGAGACGAAGTAGATAGGGTTGATGTTGTCTCCCGTCACTCGATCTTGGTGACGATGGTAGGGAGCAACGACTCGTATAGGCCCGATACGAGAGTGCCTGACCTTTTGGACAGATACAGGGGGTTAATTAGGTCCCTGAAGGCAAGGTCAGATAGGTCTTTAGTTCTAGATATTACCCCTAAGAACGGCTTAAATTTCAGGATTACGTCAAACACAATATTTTTGAACACTAAACTAAAAGAGATTTGTGCTCAAGAAAATGTATCCTTCGTGAAACTGTGTATCAGAATTTAGTGATTCTAGCCTTTTTATAAAAGATGGATTGCATTTCAATGAAATAAGGAATGATAGGCTAGGTAGGTTAATCGATAAGAACGTTCGAAAGCTGTATAGATCGAAGCCTCTTTAAACGTTGTGGGTCCGGAAAACGCCAGCACGACGTGAAAAATAGTTTAAAACGCCGATCCGTGGTAAAAAATAATTTAAACGTCTTTTATTGTAACGCGCGTAGTATTAGAAATAAATTGAACGAATTTAAGGCGATAATTTATTCTGGCAACTACGATATAGTTGCTATAACCGAAACGTGGTTAAATACCGTAACTCGGGACTTGTTGGGGGAACTTGATATAGCGGGTTTTAAACTTTTTACTAATGATAAGTTAAATAAGATTGGTGGCGGCGTTTTGTTGTACATTCGTAATTCCCTTAGGGCTATCAAGGTTAAGGTAGATTTTCCGGCAGCAATTAATGTGATATGCGTTGAAGTTAGGGCGCGTAGTATTAGTTTTAATTTCGTTGTTTATAGACCTCCCGTTCAACCCCTCGATACCGATACTAGTTTTTACACATTTCTTAGTAACCCGATGGATCACTTTAACATATTGCTTCCCAAAGCATTCGGGAAGCAATATGTTAAAGTGGTCCCTCCTGGGAAGCAATATGTTAAAAAGAGAAAGGTTGGTTGGTTAGAAAGAGGTTGGTAATCTAGGAGATAACCTACCGACCGTAAACAAAGCTATAAATGCCCTAACCGGGCATTCTTTATATATTTAATGTAGGTTAACTGCAGTGGCGGCTCGTCGGTAGGCACTGCGGAACTGCAGCACCCCTAAATTTTGTATTTACAATTGAAATAATCAAGAACAATATAAGGATGAGCTCACTGAATAACTTTTTCAATAACTTTTGAAACTTTTATTCATTGCTCAATGCTCATCCTTTTATTTCAGTAATTATTTCAACCCATTCTTAGAGACAGCACCCCTAGAATTTTTAGTCACGAGCCGCCACTGGTTAACTGAATGCCCGGTTAGGTCAATTGTATGCCCTTGATGATTGGTTAGGTTAAGTCGTGATATTTTCGTTAGTTTTAACGAAAATATCACAACTTAACCTAACCAATCGTCAAGGGCGTACAGTTGACCTAACCGGGCATTCAGTTGACCTAACCGGGCATTCAGTTAACCTACATTAAATATATAAAGAAAATGAAAAGATGCAAAAAGGAGCTACTCAATTTGTATTTGTGGCGAATGATGTGGCGTGACCGATTCTTCCGAAATCCATTTTTTACTTTGTGTGACCATATAGCGCAACAATTCTAATAAATTTACTTTCAATCTAATATTTTAACATGTTATGATTTACTTTTTATGCCTTTACTTTATTAAAGCGAACATTTTTTATTGTACTCCTTACCCTAAATACTGGGAAGCAATATGTTAAAGTGATTAACACTGGGAAGCAATATATTAAAGTGATATACACTGGGAAGCAATATGTTAAAGAGAGGTTCCTGTATAGTATAGTTGTCGGAGTATGGTATAGTATAGTACAGTATAGTATAGTATAGTTGTATAGTATAGTTGTCGGAGACTTTAACTGCCCTAACGTTAATTACGAGATTTTTACTTGTAATGATGAGGGTTTGAGACTGATTGAGTTCATGGAAGATAAATTTACGACAGATGGTTACCGAACCAACATGCTGTGACAATATTTTAGACATGGTGATGACGAACGACGAAAATATAGTCGAAGGTTTGGAAGTAGGTGAGAGTTTGGGATGTAGTGATCACCAAATTATTAGGTTTAAGCTATTGATAGAAAACAGTAAGGATAGTGACGTAATAGAAGTCCCTGATTTTCGTAGGGCTAATTTTCATAGTTTTGCGGACAGGATGAGAGTAGTGGACTGGGATAATTTATTTATGGGTAATGACGCAAATTTTCATCGGGAGGAGTTTAAAGAAAGTTTTTTGAATATCGAAAGGGGGTTTATTCCGCATAGGCCCAAGCGCGCTAGTAATCGGTGCTCTTCCAATATGTGCTCTACCTTAAAATTTACATTCCAATACGTGATCTACCTTAGATTATTCGGATTAGCAGCAGGTACGTTAGTTAGCCTTATAAGGCTAACTAACGAAAATATCACGACTTAACCTAACCAATCGTCAAGGACGTATAGTTGACCTAACGATTGGTTAGGTTAAGTCATGATATTTTCGTTAGTTAGCCTTATAAGGCTAGTTTCACGGTAGAGCACGTATTGGAATATGGTAGATCACAGTTTCGCGGTAGAGCACATATTGGAAGAGCACCTAGTAATCATGGTAGGCCCAAGTGGTGGACTAGGGACATAGGTGAGTTCATAAACAAGCGTAACAGAGCGTATAGACTTAATAAGCGCAATGACACGGTAGCTAACTTTAATAGATATATTAAGCTTAGACGTCAGGTTAAAAGATCTGTTAGGAATGCTAAGCGTAATTTTGAGATACTTGTAGCTGTGGATAGGAAACATAATCCGGAAAAGTTTTTTTGACTACGTCAATAATCGTAAGCCGATAAAAGATAACATAGGCCCTCTAGTAGACGCTAACGGCGCTTTGGCTTCCGACGCTCAGGCATTGGTGAGTATTTTCAACAATAAATGTAAAAGAACTTTACTTTTCTATGTGAAAAGGATGCCAGTGGGCATCGAAACTGTTGTGGAAATAAACTTTGTCTATTAGAGTAGGTTTTTATTATCATATTTTTAACAACTTTTTTGCGACAGTTTTTACAGTAGAAGACGTAAATAATGTCCCCGACGTGGACGATATCGTTCTATTTAGTAGTGAAACTATTTTGAATTAAATAACTGTTTACGAGGGTGAGATTGCGCATTATATCGATAAGCTAAAGGTTAGCAAGGCTCCAGGCCCTGACGCGCCTTATCCTAGACATTTGAAAGATTTGAAAGACTTTATCGTAGGTCCCTTAACAAAAATTTTTAATAAGTCATTGGAAGCGGAGATTATTCCTGAAGACTTCAAATTAGCTAACGTTACGGCCATTTTTAAAAAAGGGGACCGCACAGTATCTAGCAATTACAGGCCTATTAGCTTAATGTCAATTGTCGGTAAACTTTTGGAATCCGTAGTTAGGGATCGTATCGTCGATCACTTAGAAAGTCGCGATTTGATTAATAGTAGTCAGTATGGGTTTCGACGCCATAAATCTTGTTTAACTAATTTGTTAGAGTTTTATAACGAAATAGTGCGCGAATACGATATGCAAAGAGCAGCTGACGTTATTTATTTAGACTTTAAAAAAGCGTTCGATACAGTTCAGCATAGAAGATCAATTGCGAAGGTTAAAGCGCAAGGTATACGCGGTCAGGTAGCTAACTGGTTAAAGGAATGACTTCGTGCCAGGAAACAGAGGATCTTTGTTATGGTAGTGAATCGGGGTGGTTGGATGTAGGTAGCAGTGTCCTTCAGGGTTCAGTGTTAGGCCCATTGCTATTCGTAATCTACATTAACAACATAGAGGTAGACTTGACCAGTAACGTGTCAAAATTCGAGGACGATACTAAAATGGGCGGTAAAGTTTTTAACGTGGACGATAGAAATAGGCTCCAAGACGATGTAAGTAGGATTACGGCGTGGACAGATAAGTGGCAGATTCAATTTAACGTAGACAAATGTAAAGTTTTGCATATAGGTTCTCGTAACAACAATTACACGTAATACTGTAAATATATTTAAAGTTTCTGCATAAATAACTTGTGTTTCACAGTAAACAAAGATTTCCCTCAATCTTCTATCACATCCAAACAGTAAGTCTTTATAAATTAAAAGCATCTTTTAAAGTTATCTTTGGTAGTCCATTGTTGAGACCTGATCAGTGAGTGAGAAAGGGAGAATCAGTATTACGTCGATACAATATATGAGAAAGAGAAAACTTCATCAACTTGAGTAGTCTAAGCATCATCATCCTGTTTGCATATACGTTTTGTGTTTCGTATTTATCAATTATTACGAAAGAATTCATTTATAACTTGAAGAGCCTAATCATTTTCATTAATCAGTAAAGTAACATAAATATCATCAACTGTTGCTGCAAAATAGAAGTCAACATCTTCCTTCCTTGACTAATCAATTTTAAAATTAGAAAGAGCCGTGTTGAGCAGAAAACTGAGATTTGTTTATAAAAAACGTCTGAACAGGTAGCGAGAACAACGTGAAAAAAGTGTTAGCAGCTGACGAGGAAGCTTCTAAACAGTGGCTGCATCCTCCAGCGCAGGACACGTCAACGCGAAGAGGCGACGTCAAACCAAAACATCAACGCGCTGGTGGCCAAACTTCCTCAAATCTCCGTGCAGCGGGCTGTCTACGGTTGGCCAGACTGGCAGTCGACGGCCTGTTGCGTGGCACGGTCAGAGTGCCGATCGGCTCCCGGGGCCGGACCTATTCTCAGCGTGCTATTTTTTCAATTACAGGGAACAATTGCGTGCTCCCCGAACTACTCTTACTCTCTGGCGACATTAAGACTAATCCAGGCCCCACTACAACTTACACATGTCACCATACACAAAGACATAGACACAATAGCACCATGAGACACATACAGAAGTATAATATTAACATATTACAGTACAACGTAGATGGCCTCACAAACAAAATCATGCAGCTTAGGGAATTCGTACACAAACAAAACATTCACATAGCACTTATACAAGAAACAAAACTAAAACGCACACACAAAACACCCACCATCCCTGACTTCACGGCGATCCGTCAAGATCGTACTGGGGGTAACGGGGGTGGACTCATCACTTACATACGTAAAAGCATTAGCTACACTGATGCTACCCAAAACATTACAAACACAATCCAAGCAGATAACACGATAGAAATACAGGCAGTTAACATTAAAACACGCGCAAAACACAACACCACACTAATCAACATTTACATCCCACCAGATAGTTCACCTCAGGTGCCAGCCAATTACAATCCACAGTTACACAATCTTGCCTCTCTCACTAATGTCATCTTAGGAGGAGACTTCAACGCCAAAGACACTAGTTGGTACCTGCACAACCAAAACAACACCAGAGGCGCCAACATAGCCACACAACTAAACAGCCTCTTCATTCTTAACAATACAGAAGAACATACACACATACCACATCAAGCAGGATACTCAAACTCCTCCCCAGACATAACGTTCTGTTCCCCCTCACTAGCAACACATACACAATGGAGAACAGAAAAACAACTGTCATCAGACCACCTGCCCATCATCATTACAACACATTCTACACTCTGCCCCAACAGCCTTAGGCACACTTACAGAAATTACAAGAAAGCTGATTGGGAACAGTTCAAAATACAGACTGAGGAACAATTCACCACATTAAACAGCACACCCATCATAAACATCGATACAACACTCAAGACATTTAATCAGATTATCAATAATGCAAACAAATACATACCCAAGGGCAACATTAGGAAATACAACCCAAATTACACTAGAGAAATAGCCCACCTCATAAGGCAACGTAACAACCTCAAACATAACACACAAACACCACACACAGAAGCCATAAAGCAGCAGATACAACAGCTCAACACAGAAATAAACAACAAACTCAAAGAAAAACAAACAGAAACATTCAGGGAATTCATAACAACACTAAACCACTCCACAGATACATACAGGCTATACAAGACTATAAACAGCATTACCCACTCTAACAGCGGCATTCACACCTCACACGCGGCTATCTGTCGCAGCCAAAATAATATCCCAACATACACACAACAAGCTAACATTCTAGTTAATCACTACGCAAAGATAAGTCACTTAAACAGAGACAACAACCAGAAACACGCAGACAAACAAACAGCCAGACACAAGAAAACCTACAGACTCGACACGACCATTACACCCTTCAATACAGACCAGACCACCAAGATCATCAAAAACATTAAAAATTCGAAGGCTACTGGACCAGACAACATATCTAACATACACCTTAAACACTTGGGCCCACAAGGAATACTAGCTCTCACAAATATCAGCACATATTCATACCAACACTGTATTATTCCTGACATATGGAAACAAGGTAAAATTATTACACTACTCAAACCAAACAAAAATCCAACAGAACCAGCTTCCTATAGACCCATTACTTTACTATGCACACCTTCCAAAGTAACAGAAAGACTAATCTTACAAATCACCAACCCACACATACCACTATCGCCTACTCAACATGGATTCAGACCTCACCACTCAACCACGACATTACTCACTAACCTGACGCAGCACATCATGGATGGCATCAACTCTAGAAGACCAGCTCAACGTACACTATTAGCAACAATAGACATTAGTAAAGCATTTGATGCTATCCCACGCTTCCCTCTCATAAACAAAATACTCAACACAAACATGCACAATAACACCAAAAGGTGGCTGAGCAACTATCTCTCAGGAAGATACTCACATGTCACATTTAATGGCAAGTCATCCAAAAACAAGCTTTTTCCGAACGGGGTCCCTCAAGGCTCTGTTCTCTCACCAACACTCTTCAACTTATACATGCATGACATTCCAACACCCATAGATAACAAGCTTACCTTATCATCATATGCAGATGATATCACTCTAACATCCACCCACAACAACATCGACACCGCTACAAATAACCTACAAACATACATAAACAGTATACAAGACTGGCTCACACACAATAGACTCAAAGTAGCGCCCACAAAATCAACCATCACCTTGCTTACAAGCAACACAAAAGAACACCAGGTAATTCCACAACTTACACTAAACAACATCAACATTCCACACACTCACAGAACCAAAATACTAGGTGTCACATACAACACATCATTATCTTTTGCAAACCACATTCAGGACATTAAAAACAAATGTACGTCAAGACTTAACACGCTTAGGGTACTAACAGGCACAAACTTTGGACACCAGCAGGAAACAACATCACTCATCTACAAACAATATATTCGCTCAGTTATGGACTATGCTAGCCCATGCTGGGCACCCATTATCTCAAACACACACATAAACACCTTACAAACAATACAAAACAACGCACTTCGTATCATTACAGGATGCACTCAAACAACACCAATAGAACACCTGCACACAGAAACAAAAATACTAAAAGTTAGGGAACATTTAGACATGAGGGGAACACAATTCATGGCAGCAGCGACAACTAACCCACAACACCCTTGCCACTACATGTACAATCATGCACCAACACCTCGCACCATTAAGGTAACACCAGAGAGACATTATAACCAAATACTCCATTCCATACCACGCCCCACAGACATCACACAGTACAGAAAACACATACACACACACCTAACCCACAAAGCACTGACACGACTCGGTCCGAATGCGGTCCTAGGTGCGAAGCCGCCGCCCATTAACAGGTCAGAGATCAGCCTGAGCAGATCGGATCGAGTTAACTTAGCACGATTCCGATGTGGACATCACCCCAACTTATGGACATATAAACACAGACTAGACAACTCCATAGACGACACCTGCCACCTGTGCCAAGACACACCACAAACAATTGAACACATTATGACGGACTGTACCGCTCTAGCACAACAACGAACACAACACAACATCACGAGTGCGCTGAACCTCTGGTCCACTCCGGAGAGGGCGATCGGTTACCTGCGTGCCGCCGGCTTGCTCGATCAGGGTGGGCTGATCGGCTAAACAACAACAACAACAACAATTACACGTACACAATGGATGATAGACAGTTAGCGAGCTTTGGCGAGGAAGTAGATTTAGGCGTACGCATATCTAAGGGTTTAAAAGTTAGGAACCAGTGCCTGGAGTCTTGTGCAAAAGCTAATAGGATGTTAAGCTTCATAGCGCGTAATTTCAAATTCAAGTCGAAAATTATTATATTGTCCATTTACAAGTCCCTAGTCAGGCCTCACTTAGAATATGCCGTTCAGTTTTGGTGCCCATATTTGCGTGAGGATATTTATAGGTTGGAAAGGGTTCAGCGACGCGCCACGAAACTAATTCCGTCGCTACGCAACAAGTCTTACGAAGATAGGATTAAAGAGTTAGACTTGCATTCACTCGAAACTAGGAGATTAGGGGGGGGGTGAGCTTATTGAAGTTTTCAAAATCGTTAATAAAATCGATAACGTAAATTTTGACAAATTGTTCGTTTTCGATAATAGCACTACTCGCAATAAGGGATTTAAATTACGTGGCAGACGTCTCATTACTAACATCGCTAAAAACCTTTTTACGTTAAAAGTAATTAATAAATGGAATAATCTCCCCGCGTCCGTCGTGAACTCTACCAGCGTTAATATGTTTAAAAACCGTTTAGATAGGCATTTTAAAAATGTTAATGTTGTTTAAAATAATAAAACAATTAGCAACAGGAGCTCTGCGGGTAATAGTAGAGGTATGAGTCTAAAAGAAAAAGACTAACACGAACTTAGATGTAGCTCATAGCGTAAACTAACCCACTTTTTGTTGTACTCGTCATACTTTTTTTTTTGTTCTTTTCTTATCCTCTCTTTACTTGCATGTCTGTAGTTTGCATGGTATGACAGTGTTTGAGTTAAGACTGTGTTTGCATGGTTTGTAAGCGTTCTTATTTTACTTTTTCATCTTTCACCCCTTTCCTATTCTCTTCGACTATTTTTCTGACGTGTCGGCAGTGGCCGGCGGATGATGATGGTGAGTCTTTCTCTCTCTGTTTTCTTTTTCTGAATGAATGTTAACCCACGAATGATAGGTTTTGCTACTTACTTAACCCCTTATTCTCTTCTTTTAACCCCCTACTCTCTTCTTTCTCTCGGGCTAACCTTAGAGTGGATCTTAGGGTCTTTGTTAGCCTTAGCTTCTGGAGATCTGTAGATAATTCACCGCGTGTCCGTCAGTCTCATTTTCAGGTCCAAACAGCTCGACCGATTTTCATGAAACTTGCTGACAACATCCTCGGGGATCCTTGTAGTGTTTTTAGCAACTTTTTTTTCAGATCGAGTGTCCCCCCGAAAAATTTATCCCCCAAAAGATTACATGCTAAAGCAAGAAGCACTTAAATTTCAAGATTTCATCCCATTGTTCTTGAGTAATATGATGGCAAAAAGGTAGAGTGCAAATCAATTGCATGCAACATGATCAATAATGCTCAAAGTGGGAGAGGAGGTTATGGAACAAGGGCGAGACTGGTTTAGACCCTCCAAGGAGGGAGAAGGGGAGAGGGTAACCTAACCTGGCAGCTCAGACCCACAAAAGTATATATATATATATATATATATATATATATATGAATTGTATGTGTATATACAGGGTGGGGCAAAAGTCAGGAACCATAGTCATATTTTATTAAATTATAATAAATGTTCGAATTGGTGGCCTTCCACTTGAAGACACTTTCTGACGCGTTGAATGCATGATGTTTGAACATTCCTTAACAAATTGGTACTGATTTTGGCACACTCACATCTGATTTTATCTTTTAGAGAACGTATGGTTCTGGGTCGATCAGCTTAGACTACCGACTTGAGATGACCCCACAAGAAAAAGTCAAGAGGCGTGAAGTCTGGAGACCTAGGTGGCCATTCGACGGGCCCTCGCCGTCCGATCCACTTGCTTGGGAATGTTTCATCTAAAGAGCTCCAGACGATGGTTGCGAAATGTGGTGGTGTACCATCCTGCTGAAACCACATGTCCGCCCGTTCTGCTAATGGAATGTCGTCCAGTATGGGCATTAGAAATGTTTGCAGCATATGCAGATATGTTTCACCTGTTACATTGCCGTCGAAAAAGTACGGACCAATTAACCGATCCCCCCAGAACGCAGCCCACACCATAATTCGTGGATCGAATTGCACATGTCCTTCTTCCATTCAGTGGGGGTTCTCATTGGCCTAATAGCGTGCATTATGCCTATTGACACGACCGCTGATGTGAAATATCGCTTCGTCGCTGAACATGATCCTTCGTTGAAGCTGTCGATGTTGTAGAAACCACTGGCAGAACTCTACACGACGGTCTGTGTTGTCACCGTGCAGTTCCTGAACGAGTTGGACTTTGTCGGGGTGGAAACGATTTGTTGTAAGAATTCGTTGAATGGATCTTCTGGAGACACCCATTTCCTGGGATAACTTTCTTAAGGACTTACGTGGGCTGTTTTCGAGTGATTGAGTACCGTTAGTGATGTTGCTGCATCGGTTGAACTTTTTGGCCGGCCACTACGCGGCCGATCATGAACACTTCCCGTTTCTTTGAAGCGAGTGGACAGTTCTCCAACTGATGCCTGAACAACTAGCGGCCTCTCAGTGTGTTTGTCATTAAAAGCAGTAGCAACTGATCGGTGTGTGTTACCACGATTTGCACACATTAAAACTGTCTCCACCCGTTCATCTATTGTCAATTCCTGTGCCATAGTTTCAATAACAAATCTGAAAAGAACAAAACACATATTAAAACAAAAATTATTAAAATGGGCCTATGGTTCCTGACTTTTCACCACCCTGTATGTCAGTGTGTATGCATGTAGGTTTGTATGGAAAACATAAAACCTTTATTAAGACGTGTATGCGGGCCGGGACTAGAGCTTTCAAAGGTGGGTAACCTAACCTAACAGGGTAATAAAACAGAAGAAGGAATGAGAGAGAGAGAGAGAGAGAGAGATAGAAGATGTTCTCGCAGGCATAACGCGGCGTATAATGGCGTCTTTACAAGCGTTCCTGGGCGGTTTTAGGATCACAGCCATTTGGCATAAGAACCAGGCAGTCGTATGGCGTAATCGGATGTCAGACAGTTTCTTTAGAGGGTACAGTCGCCCCCCCTACACACTGTTTCGTTTATATATATATATATTAGGGTAGTCCAAAATTTGGGCTAAAATTTCAAAATAGTTGGAAATGCTCTCCACATGGCTGCTCTTAGTCCTTTAGATGTAAAGTGATTTTGTGCAAAATATCTGTCGATTCAGTACATAATAAGAGGTCGCTATGATTTTCACATTTTCAATTAATTAATTAGCTAATCATTTTCTACCCGCTTCATTTTTAGAGTACGCGGCAGTCACGCCACATTGACTCCGTCCACCTTTCAGAGGATGATGCAATTGTTCGATTTCTTGTATAATGCTGTTTGTGAATCAGACAATTCATTTACTCATGCATCATTTCAAGTTTAAACTTGTTGGAGGACGGTTTTAAGTTCGTTCAAACTTCAAGAGCTTAGGAATAGTATCTCATGTGATTATTAATTCATATATATTGATTATTAATTCATATATGTTAAGTATTAATTCATATATATTAAGTATTAATTCATATGTATTATATTTATTCAGTATAAATATACGAGTATATATATATAATTATGTTCTTTATATGCAAATTTATAACCTGTACGGATGTTGCTATCAAATTAAATGATTAAAATTGTAAGGTATATATCTTATGTCTCTTGAAGTTTATTTACTTAGCCAAATTTTTAAAATTATATTTAAGACTATTTTCCTACCCATCAACCACTAATCACTGTAATCAATTTTTTTGCTTTATTTATTTTGACTTTGCAATTTTTTACTTTAACACTTATATAATTGTGCTTTGGTGCTAAACGGTTAATGCATTATTTTCTCTCATTTTTCAGGTTATGGCTAGAAGTACTCGCTCATCTGCAGAAACGTGGGTTCTGGGAAAGCCCAGCAACGAGATATCAACTGCAAACATACCCACATGTGGTAATGCGGTTCGTTTGGTTCAGTTTCACCACCATGAACAGTCCAAGACCTTGAAAGAGAGCTACAACTTGGCCTGCAAAGAGGCCTGCAAGTATGGCAGAGAGCAAGGATTCCTACACAGCGAGTCGATTCCTGCGTTAGGAAGCTGTCAAAGCTGTGCGAAGAGTTCCTTGCGTTGAAGAAAAACCGCAAGAAGCAGCTACAAAGCTGCAGAGTGAAAGAGAGCATGTTCCAAGAAACTCTCTCAGAGCTTTTCGACGTTGCCTCGAAGGACGCCTTGAACGTGATAGACAATGAAGAAGACCGCCAATTCCTGATGATGCAACGAGAAGACGTCTTTTCCTGCAGTATGAGAGGCCCTGACAAGATTAATTTTGCCAAGGAATACCGCAAGAGATGTCGACAGGAGAAAGATGCTGACAAAGCTCTAAGGTACAAAGAAAGAGACGCTGCATTCCAGGCTGGAGCTGCTGTTCTTCCATCATCCAGCACATCCACTTCATCCTCTGAAGAATTCAACGCTGAAGACGATGATTATCACCCGTCGACCTCGACCGGAAGAGCAGATGTACACTCTCATCCTCCGAAACGAAACAATATCTTCACATCACCAGATGTGGTTGCTGCTCTTGATCGCGTCAACCTTCCTGATCGAGGAGCAGTCTTCGTTGCTGGATCAGTCGCTCAAGCCCCGGGCTATAATATTTCTACAATGACTCTTTCACGCAGCTCCATCCGTCGTTCAAGAAGGCAAGCAAGGCAGGCAGCAGCCAAAGAGGATCAAGCTTCGTTTTCTGTCAAAGGACCCTTCTTCTTCACTGGGATGGGAAACTACTTCCTGACATCGGCGGCGCAAAGGAAACAGCCGAACGAACCGCGGTAATCGTTACGGGAAATGGGATGGAAAAACTCCTAGCCGTGCCAAAAATACAACGAGCTACAGGAGAGGAACAGGCCAAGGCTTGCATTTCGACGATTGATGACTGGAATCTTCGCGGTGAGATCCAAGGTCTTGTATTTGACACAACTGCGTCTAATACTGGCCTTCACAGGGGAGCCTGTACCATGATTGAAAAAGCAGTAGGGAGGGAACTTGTCTGGATCGCTTGTCGACATCATATCCTTGAAGTCGTCTTGTCAAACACCTGCAACGCACTTCTTGGACCCACAGGTGGCCCGGAAATGACTCTTTAAACGTTTTCAGAAAAAATGGCCATCACTTCAGAAGGATTCCGTCATGAAGGCTTCAAACAACCTATTCAGAGATCCAAAGATGTTTCAGCTTCGAGAGGAAATGATCCAGTACTTCATAAAAGCAATGGAGTCTAAACAATCGCGTGATGACTACGAGGAATTGCTACGACTCTGCCTCACCTTCCTCGGGTGCTGTGATGAGAAAGAAGTCAAGGTCCGCGCTCCAGGACCAACTCACCATGCACGCTGGATAGCCAAGGCCATCTACGTCCTCAAAATTTATCTGTTTAAGCATCAACTACAGCTGACAGCACGTGAGACGGAGAATATCACCGAGCTCTCTCTGTTTATCGCCTTCTCTACGCACGTTTTTGGAACGAGGCCCCCGTCGGAATCAACACTCCTTTCAACGATATTCTGCTTTTTAAAATCTTGCAAAAGTACCCAAATCAGACCATTTCCAAAGCAGCATCCACAGCTCTTCAACGGCACCTGGTATCTTGGAGAGCATCTCATCGGCCTTGCATTCTTCGATCCTAGAGTCGATGCCGAGACCAAACGGAAGATGGTCGTAAACCTCCAACGTAACGAGAATACCAATGTTACTCGTCGATTGAAGCTTGAAGGAAACATTGAAGATTTGAATTTGTATGAAATGAACACCAAAAGAACCTTGGGAATCTTCAATCTGTTAAAGAAGGAAGGAAGGCAGCGGAGGATACCTTCCTGAGGACCGATCCCAATTCCTGGACGGAGGATGATTGCTTTCATGAGTTTCGACGCAGAGCGATCAAACTAAAAGTTGTCAATGATTCGGCGAAGAGGGGTATCGCCCTTATCAAGGCATATAATACATCTTTGACGAAGGATGAAGGACAAAAACAATTCATCCACCAATTAGAAGCAAAACATCGCCAAAGACAACTCATCGTCTTCGAAGGAGTCAGTGATGAAGCGTTAATCTAAGTAATGATGTTTACAGGGTGTCCCATAAGTCCGGCATCATAGGAGAAATTCATATTTTTCTATTTCTACAAACCATAATTCATATTTTTCTCTTTCTACAGGCCATAATGTCTGTGAGCAAGGAAGAACGAATCCAGATAATTCTACTCAGGAAATTGGAGTCAAAGAGAGGCCGCTGCTGAATTTAACAGACTGCATCCAGACCGCGAGCCAATAACACAGAGTTGTGTTAGCAGACTTGTTGCAAAGTTTAAGGAAACAGGATCCATAGAAGATAAACCACGGAGTGGACCTTCAAGGAGGTCCACTTACGATGATACAGCGACTGCTATCCTGGCTCATTTTAACAGAAGTCCCAATAAGTCTCTTCGGCGATTGTCCGCCGAGACAGGAGTGTCGAAAAGTAGCATCCATCGCATTCTTCAGGCTCACAAATGGCATCCATATAAACTTCAGATCCTACAGAAATTAAGCGAAGATGATCCCGACCGGCGGATGGAATTTTGTAAATGGGCTACGGAACAATACATATTGAGCATGTTCTGTAAATAAAAGCTTTTGTTTTGCCTTTTTTTTATTATTTTCCCTATGATGCCGGACTTATGGGACACCCTGTATTATAAACGAATGATAAATGTAATTTTCTATCAAACATATCATTTTTGTTCTTTAAAAATTAATCTGTTTTCTTTGAGATTTAATCTGTTTTCAAACAAATAAACTGGTATTTGCCCTTGTTTTTTCATTTTTTAACTCAGAAGATCAATCTACTAGAAAATGAGTAGCAAAATGAAATTCATAGCGACCAGTAAATATCATTCAATTCGGCTGAAATTTGGCATGGAGATGTTTGATAGATATAGGAACAGGAGCAGCCATGTGGAGGTAAAAATTACAAAATTATATTTTTTGGACCACCCTAATATATATATATATATATATATATATATATATATATATATATATATGTGTGTGTGTGTGTGTGTGTGTGTATATATATATATATATATATGGTGGTGTAGTGGTTAGCGTCGCTGACTATGAATCCATCAGCCCCGGGTTCGAGACCCGACGGCAGCCGGCGCGCAGCAAAACCCAGCTGTTCATCCTTCCACACAATAAAGAAAGTGGTTGGTAGATAAATGGGTACCCTGGGTGGCCTAGTGATTAAGACGCTGGGATGCTGATGGGGCGTGGTTCGGATTCCACGTTAAACTGTATGTCTAAGGTGGAGTGAAAAGCTTGACCTTCGTCAGAATGAACAATTCGGGCGGAAGCTAACCAAAGGTTATATATATATATTAGTGGTGCACCGATTAATCGGTATCGGCAACTGGCATGCCGATTAATCGGCCATGCCGATATTAGGAAAATACCTTGCATGGCCGATGCCGATACAGATTAATCGGTGCACCACTAATATATATATATATATAAAGTTAAATTCATTAAAACTAAGAAAGTGCAATACAGTTTACATAATTTATCCCCAGTTTTAACGTACATATTTAAAACGAAATACGGTTGGCATTCGAGAAAGTTTGAAACAAGGCAGATAAAAGGTCATAAAACGCAGAGGTCAGAGAATCCTCGAAAAACCCTCGACCATCGAAAGGAAAGAAAAAGAAATAAAAAGAAATAAAGAAAGAATTTGTGTGGGTATTTCTTTGTTGTGACCGTAAATTTGCATGCCGAAATCTTTTAAGAGAATAGGAGCAGAAATTTTAGTTTTAAGATTTTGTTGTTTAAATCTCTAAAGCAAGGTGGTTTGGGTTATGGTTATTGAAGAATATCAATAGGGTTCTTGTCACAAGGTTAAAAAATAAATAAAATAAATAAATAAATAAATAAAAATATTTCAGATCGTTTATTTTTGTGTTCTCACGAGAATGGAATAACCCAGAACAGCTTTGTGGCAGAGGTTTATGGCAGGGTTGGAAAGTGGCCATAGCTACAAAGAGAAGGGAAAACAAGCTGGCCGAGTTCAGATGTAAAATGGTTTGTTTTCGCTTCGCTTCGTGGTTAAACGTTTGGGAGACAGACTTCGAATCCACTTGTTAAATTGGACCATGACGTTGGTCATAAATTTTGGAAACCAAGTGGCTTCGAAGAAAAGAACTTTATTTTAAGTTAATTTGAGGAAAAGGAGGAGTTTTATCTTTGGAAGGGAATGTCAATGTCCAATGAAAGGACAATGATTCGTGGAACAACCAGTATGGGAGGAGAAAAGCTCCTTCTTTCCTTATGTATGGATGAAAGCTTTCGTAGGGACGACTTTATGTAATGAAAATGTTTTTGATAGGTCATTCAGAATAGTGGAAGGCGGAGTCCTTGGAACTTTAAGGTGTAGTTTAGATTTTTAAGTCAGTTGTAGATTCGTCCTGAAACTAAAAAGTGGCTTGTAAGAATAACTCCTTAAAATCTGTGGTGTGATTGAAAATTTCTAAGTTGAGTTAAAACTGTTTCACGTTGTACTTAAAATTTGAATTACTTTTGTCTTGTGCGAATTTAGTTGGAAGATTTTAATTAATGTTAGCCGACAGACAAAGAATTTTGTGAAATTTCAATTAATTTAATTTTGTTCAAATTAAATGTTAAACTGTAAGTTTGCAACATATTCGGTTTCCTCAGGGAAGAGTCAATATCTTGTGTTGAAGTTGGTTCCCGTGGAAACCCCGTAAGTTCGTGCATGACTATTCAGGAATTATGTGAAAAAATCTAATTTATTTGACGGACTTTTTTCTGGAAACAAATCTGCGGAACTCGCGCAGAACTGTCGAGAATAACTTTCCAAAATTTTTGTAAGTAAACCATTTTTCCAACCTCTTCTTAGATTACGAAATTTAAATTTAGTGCTGTTTTTTAAAGTTACACACAAATAAAAAACCCCTCTGTATATATGAATTTTGAGACTTAAATATTTGTAAAAATTTTCGTTAAATGAACATTGAACAATTTGATTTTTTCTTTTTAACAAAATTTGTAATTGTACATCAGCTTATTTCTTTGAATTTATGTACTAATTGGAGTGAACTGAAATAAACTTTATAAGAGGGAGTGTGTCGTTTTTATGCTACCTTGCAATAGGCCTCTCTTGTAAGCTGAGGGTAAATTAACATTGAAAGTGGGAAATCCAAAGTGGGCTTCAAGTAATCCAAGGGAAAATACGCGTATGAAATTAAAGGGCCATCCGAGTAGATAGGCAGAGTCATCCTGGAATAAACGAACACGCGCGTCAGAGATAAGTGCAATTGTAAAAGGTGCGCACCACATAAATTAAAGGATTGCGCACGACATCTTTTTACGCTAATTAAGGAATAGCATGGCTATGGGTCCAAATTCTCACTTAATCTGCAATATGTGTAATCTGGAAACCACGGAAAACGCGGCGATTCGGTGTGATTTCTGTCAACGACTGCAAGACTTTATCTGCATGAATTGGGATGATAAGGAAATAACTCTTGTCTCGAGCTCGAAACACGTCATGGGGACCAAACATAAACAATATAATACCGAAGAAAGACAGATGAAAGAAAAGAAATAAGTAAAAGTTGCGAAGTAATCAAACGGTCGAACGAACGAAATGATAAAAAGATAACTGAAAACGTAGAAAATAAACAGCCAAAGAAAAATAATGATAATATCAAAATTAAGAATTTTCAAAATAATAAGAAAACAAGAAGTAGAAGCGTAGAAAATATCGTATGTAAATACTACGCGAAAGGGAACTGCAGATATCGGGATGGGCATTGCATATATGCACATCCCACATTATGCAACAAGCATTACACAAGTGGATACTGCAAATTTGATAAGAAATGCATGTTCCACCATCTTACGGTCTGCAACACCTATGCAAGAAATAGGAGTAGTTGCAAATACGGAAAAAAATGCCGTTACCACCACCCTCAAAGGAACGCAACGAGTGAACAGGAAAAACGAACATCAAAGAAGAGTGTCAATATTTTAGACGCAGCCAACACAATTCAGCTGCTAAATACTATCCAGCAATTACAAAATCAGCTAACAAATATAGGAATCCGAGAGCCGGACAGAAGGCAAGCACAAAGACACTTCATGCGTTGTCGAGACAACAGGTACCGACAAAGATAAAAAGAGGTAAATTCTCGGAGGACCACAAGGTGACGAAACCGGCACCCCCATTGGAAAACAAATCGGAACCACCTGTATGCGAAAACGATAGAGAAAAAATAAAAATAATCCTAGCCAACATTCAGGGCCTTAAATCAATCCATTCCCCTGACAAAGTTTTATACCTGAAAGGATTCATGCAAGAAGCCGGAGCAGAGTTTGCATGCCTCACGGAAACTCATCTAAAGGACTGCCAGGCGAACTGTGAAAACTGTGAGTTCTGTGTTGACAAAAAAGAAATACAAATTGACAACTACATGTATAACATACTCTGAGCTGACAGAATAATGAGACGTAAAGGAGGATGTGCTATTTATATACGCGAAAGGCATAAGGCAGAAATGACGATAAGTACCTCAAACAGCTACGTAGAATGTGTAGCAGCAAAAGTTGAAAAATGAAATATGGTGCTAATTGTAATGTACAGACCCCCCAAACACGTCAACCTCAAAATTTTCAGATTCCATTACAGAGGTAAGAAACTGGGTAAAAGATCTACACTTTCCAACCCCAAATATTTTTCTCTGTGGCGATTTTAATTTCCCATTCATGAAATATAAAAGGATAGGAAAAAATATATGTATACACCAGGACAAGAGGGGCACACGAGAAGACCAGGAGCAGGTAAAAATGCTACTAGCTCTAGCTGATGAATTTATGTTAACGCAAGAAATAACAGAAAACACAAGAAAAACAACTGCCTAGATTTGGTATTCACAAACAACGGCAATCTAATTGATAATGTAGAAATATCCCCAACTATGATATCGGACCACAACATCATTGAAATAACAACTAATATAAAGGCAACAGGAAAGTTAAGAACACGCACAACAGAAGGAAGCAAATTAGAAATTTTTAATTTTCACTCCAAAGCTATAAACTGGGAAGATGTTGCATTCAGCATGGAAGTAATAGATTGGAAAACCATTTTCGAGGCCAAGACAACGGAAGAAATGCTAATGACTTTAGAAGAGAAGACGTTAGAAATTGTGAAAAAACATATCCCAAAAATACAACAAAGAGGAAAGAGAAGCAGGTTTGAGAGACAAAAGAGGGCATTGTTTCGAAAGAGAAAAAGAGTGACTGCAAAATTAAGTAACTGTAAAGATAACAATATCAGAAAAATATTAAATGATAAACTGCAAAGTATCGATGACGTCATACAGGAACTAATTGAGAAGCATACAGAAAAAGAAGAAGACGACGCTATAGAAGCGATAAAGGCTAACTCAAAGTACTTCTATAATTTCGCAAAAAGAAAGTCGAAAAACCATGCGACTATCGGACCTTTAAAAAACGAGAACAGTGTTTTATCTGATGATCTAACAGAAGTATTTGAAATAAGAGCTCAGTACGAATCATCTTTCAGTGTCCCAAAAACTGACAAATTGATTTTCCTTAGTGAGCGGCGACAAGTCGTTACAGTACAAGGAGTATCTTCATCAGAATTAGAGGTCCTCAGCTCAGTACCACAAGGAACAGTATTAGATCCACTATTCTTCATAATCATGCTAACTGACATATATGATGACGTTACCAGAGACAGCACAGTAACATCCTTTGCGGATGACACAAAGATCAGTAGAAAAATAAGAAACCCAGAAGATATAGGATCTCTACAGACATGAACATAATCTACAAGTGGACGGAAGACAACAATATGAAGTTTAACACTGAAAAATTTCAGCTGTTACGGTACGGAAAAAGAGAAGACCTAAAATCCATGGAATATTATACCCCAAATGGACAGAAAATTCAAAGAAATTCTAGAGCAAAAAATTTAGGGGTTGTAATGACTGATGATGCGAAATTTGAAACTCAAAATAAGATAGCAGTAAACAGTAGGGCGGAGTGAAAAACTCATTTTTCGAATTTTCACATTGGCTAGTGTGGAAAATGTGTGAAGTAGTGAGGAAATAAGCTTGTATAAATTTAAAATCATAACATTAATATCTTCAGGTGCCACAATGACCTTCAATATTGAAAAAAATTGAAAAAAGCAGATTTTAACCAATAATTACAGAAGAGTCCACGATGCACAATAGACAAGAATTTATTCACACTTGTATAAAAATAGCTCAGTCAACCTTTAAAAAAAGTTTCTATTCTCTAAAAACAGTTTTCTATAGTCAGCTCACTCAGCTGTCACGTGAGTACCTCGGTTCAGTGTAGCTGTCGCTCTCGTAGCAGGTGGGTGTTCTGTTGTTGGCGTTACTCAGATAGTCTAAACTATATTTCTTATATATTTTGCATTTCTGTATTGTGTTGCCCTAAGTTTGCCATGTACTATTAACTGAAATTAACGTATAATTGATATTAGCTCTTTCTTTTTCAGATTTGTATACTTTCAAAATGTCTCGAGTTTGTGCAAAATCAACCAGGGCCTCAACTGAGTGCCCCATGTTTGGTATGGGGGAAGATTTGTGGCACAGGAATCTTCCTACATACGAAGGAGTTTTTAAATATTACTTGTTTGTAAGAAACGATTTGAAACAGAATACTAATAAAGATCCTTCAATATCTCAAATATTAGAACAAGTTGTTGATAAATTGAAAACAATTTGGGAAAGTGCTTCCGTCCCAATTCTGTCAGACAGGCGAATTGAAACAATGTTCAGAAGCTACCACGAAAAGTATCGTGTCATTATGAAGCCATACCAAAGCAGAAAAAATTCTGAAGCTTACAAAGCAAAGATTGATATGTTCAAAAAAGAAGCACACACGAAACTTTTTGACATTGCAGCGTGCAAGTGCAAAGTCCTAACACAATGTTCTTGTCCCAAAGAAAAACGGTTCCAAAGGAAGAAGTGACGTTCCTCTTAGATCAAAGGAGTGAAAGAAAACTGTTTATTGATAGAGTAGATATTACACTCTCAAAGAAAAAAGCATCTACGTTGCTAAGAAAGCAAAAAGAAGCTGTGAGGCTCACCAAAGAATCTTCACAGGAGAAATTGCAGGATACAATGTTGAATTATCATCATCGACATCAAATAGTGAAAGTGAATCTGGCGAAATATCAGACGATACATTTCCAGAGCCAGTTAGCTCGAAGAGAAAGCTCGAACAACCTGAAGAACAATTATTCAAGAAAAGGAAAACTACAAATCTACCTTCAGTGGCTACTGCTTGTGACAGGACTGCAGTTTCAGATCGAGCTGCAGCATTCATTGTTAGTGCAGTATTGCAAGATATTGGAGAAGTTTCTATTGACAATACATCTGAAGTAGTGGATAGGAGTAAAATCAGAAGAGAAAGACAAAAGAAGAGATCAGAAATTATGAAAGATCAAAATCAGGTCCCAATCAGAGGAATCTATTTTGATGGTCGAAAAGATTCTACACTCTTCCAAGAAAAAAAGAGTCCAAAGTATATCAGAAGGTAACAGAAGAACATATCACTTTAGTGAGAGAACCTGGTTCAGATTATTTGGGCCATTATTCTGTGAATTCTGGATCAGCTGAAGAAATATGTAAAGGAATGTTTGAGTATATTGGAAATAATGACATGAACCTGGAAAACCTTGTTGCCATTGGATGCGATGGTGCAGCAGTCAACACTGGAGAAAAGGGAGGCGTTATAAGGCTTATAGAATTGAAGCTGAAGAAGCCAGTTCAACATTTACTGTGCCAGCTCCATGCCAATGAATTGCCATTACGCCATTTAGTTGCAAAGCTGGATGGAAAAACATCTGGCCCCCGCGGATTCACCGGTCCTATTGGCAGGGAATTAGAGAACTGTGAGAGTCTTCCTACTGTCGAGTTTGAAAGGATTGATGCTGAGGAACCAACTGTAGACTGTGAAGATCTTAGCACCGACCAAAAATATCTAATTGATATTCATCAGGCCATAACAAAGGGATATTGCTCTCCAGATCTTGCTCATCGTAGTCCAGGCAAAATGGCACATTCACGATGGCTGACTACAGCAAATCGTTTGCTTCGTCTATACGTTTCAACTGTAAGTCCATCTGAGAACCTCATGAACATTGCTTCTTTTATAATGAAGGTCTACATCCCAATGTGGTTTTCTATTAAGCAAAGTACGTCTTTTGTCAATGGCTCAAAACATGTTTTCAAAACTAGTGAACTAACAAGAACACTGAATGACGAAGTAAAGGATATTGTAAACCCTGTCATACAAAGAAATGCATTTTTTGCAAATCCAGAAAATATTCTAGCATCAATGATTCATGATGACCGCAGCGCCATAAGAGAATTAGCGTGGACGCGAATAAAGAAAGCAAGGCAAACAAACAAGGAAAAAGTTGTGAGGCGTTTCACAGTACCTGTTATTCAATTTGAAGCTACTGATTATACTGTACTGATTTAATTAATTGGCAAAAATGCATTGTCACTGAACCACCTGTGACAAGAGACCTGACAGAAAATGAGATTGAAGAATTCATAGAAAACAAGAGTACCCCTCCATTCGAGAAATTCCCTTGTCATACACAAGTAGTAGAAAGAATGGTAAAATTAGTGACTGAAGCATCATCAAAAGTATTTGGATTGAACGCGCGAGATGGCTTCATAAGATCAACACTTCAGTCACGTAAAAAAATGCCATCATTCGAAAGTAAAGCTGAATATAAAGTTTAAATAAAACGTTAATAGAAAAAAACATGCGCAAGGATGGGTGGTTGGGAGGGCATGGGTGGAGCTCGACACGCAGCCACCTCCTCGTGGTGAGTTCTGGATTATTTAGATCATTAATCAAAAGAACATTGATCTAAATAAACTAAGAGCTGCGTAATTCAGTAACTATTTTGGTAATTGGAACACTTAATATATAATAATAACAAGTAAGTTTCAGTTATTGTACTAATGCAGAATATAAGAAAATCATTATATTTCACTTTTTTCGACGGCTTTGTGGCACCTGAAGATATAATTTCGCAGGACTAATATTTATGCACAGTCATTATCTATAGCACCCACATATTGTCCGCACTAGCCATATTTGAATTTCGAAAACATGTTTAAAAACCTCATTTTCGATCCGCCCTAGTAAACAGAGCAAAGAGAATAACGGGGCAGATATTGAGAACCTTTAAACGAAAGGATAGGAATGTAATGATTCCTGTACTGAAAACACTGATCATACCCAAATTGGAATACTGCTCGGTCCTAACATCCCCATATAAAAAAGAAGGCATTAGACAGCTGGAAGGGATTCAGAGAAGCTTCACAGCCAAGATCAAGGGGTGCAACTAAATTACTGGGAAAGGTTACGCGAACTAGACCTATATTCACTGGAAAGGAGAAGAGAGAGATACACCATTATTTACTTGGAAAATAATGGAGAAACTAGTCCCTAATCTTAATCTAAACACTATAACTCCACAAACAACGGTGGAAAGTAGAAACGGTAGACTGTGTCGTATTCCCAAATTAAAGGCGAGACAGGGAACATCCTTAACCCTGAAAGAAAATAGTTTTGTTGTGAGAGGACCAAAACTGTTTAATCAGCTGCCCAAAGACCTAAGAAACACGAAGAGAGTTGCAGTGGACATCTTCAAAAGAAGATTAGATGCCTGGCTCAGAACAATCCCCGATGAGCCTGGCGTACCTGGCTATGTGAGATGGAGAGCACAAGAAACCAACTCACTACTTCACCTGGCCAACTCGAGAAGAGGGGCGACAAGCTTGACTTTCGCGAAATGAGGAATCATCGCTCTGAACCATTGTAAGGTAAGGCAAGGTGTATATATATACACACACACACACACACACCCTGTATACAGGGTGTCCCATAAGTCCGGCATCATAGGAAAAATAATAAAAAAAGGCAAAACAAAAGCTTTTATTTACAGAACGTGCTCAATATGTCCACCATTGTTTTCAATACACAAATTCAGACGTGATACCCAGTCAGCAAGCACACGGTGAATGATGTCAGGAGTAATGGTGTTACATGCCCCAATAATGCGCTGCCGCAAAATGCAAATGTTCAACACTCCTAATTTTCTCTGCGTATACCAGCGCTTTCAAGTGGCCCCAGAGATAAAAATCTAGTGGCGTGAGATCCGGGCTTCTAGCTGGCCATTCCATAGGCCCTCGACGTCCTATGCAATGACCAGGGAATTGTTGGTACAGGTATTCCCTTACTTGGGTGCTGTAATGTGCAGGAGCGCCGTCTTGCTGGAACCATGTTGGGAAATTTCCTTCTTCGTTCAAGACACTGGGAAATGTTTCTTCCTTGAGCATACGTAGATAGGTGCCTCCAGTGACATGTTCATCGAAAAAGAGGGGGCCCATGATGCGATCCTTCCAAATGCCACACCATACCATCACCCGCGGTCCTATTCAAAGGAGTGACATAACGAAGGAGTGACATAACAAAGGAGTGACAAATCGGAGATAAAATTCAAAGGAGTGACACGAAAATACCAACAAAGAAGAAGAAAGAACAAATCCAGAGGAAAGAGAGGCTTGCAACTGTTAGGTTAGGTTAGGTTAGGCTAGGTTAGGTTAGGTTAGGTTTCTAGTTTTTTAAATAAAATCTTAATTTTAACAATTATGTCACTCCTTCGTTACGGTATTTATGTCACTCCTTTGTTATGTCACTCCTTTGAAATGTCACTCCTTCGATACAGACCCCATCACCCGAGATGCACCTTGTTCCTTTGAAGAGGTATACCAGTGAGGGTTGTTTTGAGACCAGTAGCGGGTGTTCTGTCGATTTGACTCACCATTTCCATAAAAAAACAGCCTCGTCATTGAACAGAATGGTGGACGGGAAATTGGCATCCCGAGCATATCGTTCTGTAGCCCATTTACAAAATTCCATCCACAGATCGGGATCATCTTCGCTTAATTTCTGTAGGATCTGAAGTTTATATGGATGCCATTTGTGAGCCTGAAGAATGCGATGGATGCTACTTTTCGACACTCCTGTCTCGGCGGACAATCGCCGAAGAGACTTATTGGGACTTCTGTTAAAATGAGTGAGGATAGCAGTCGCTGTATCATCGTCAGTGGACCTCCTTGAAGGTCCACTCCGTGGTTTGTCTTCTATGGATCCTGTTTCCTTAAACTTTGCAACAAGTCTGCTAACACAACTCTGTGTTATTGGCTCGCGGTCTGGATGCAGTCTGTTAAATTCAGCAGCGGCCTCTCTTTGACTCCGATTTCCTGAGTAGAATTATCTGGATTCGTTCTTCCTTGCTCACAGACATTATGGCCTGTAGAAAGAGAAAAATATGAATTATGGTTTGTAGAAATAGAAAAATATGAATTTCTCCTATGATGCCGGACTTATGGGACACCCTGTATATATATCTACACACACACACACACACCTTTCATTTCCATTAATATTTGTTTATATAGTGTAAAGGAGAAATAAAACACACCTACATCGTTCTGTCTCTTTAATATACAGTATATCATTCATGAAATACATTCAGTAAATATGAATATACATTAGGTGCAAAACAGGGATAATACATTCATGATTTATTTAATATATATATTTACATCAAACAAAAATAACACAACCAGTAGAGGAGAAATGCTTATACACTAGACGCAAATACAAGAATAATACACAATAGAGCTATTTAACATTTTATATATATATATATATATATATATATATATATATATATATACTAGGGCTGTTAAAATGCCGAAATTTTCAATACCGGTATTGATACCGATTATTTTGCCAATACCGGTATTGATACCGGTTTTATATTAAAATATTTTCATTTTTAAATCACCAATTTAATAGTGAAAAAAAGTTAAAAATTCATCTTTCACTTGAGTGCCCATAGGCATAAGAATGTATATATGTGTTCTTATACCAGCTAGCCTGTCGACCGACGTTGACTTTAGTCAGTTTAGTGGCTTAAAGCACCCGAACTCGAATCCAAGTCCTTCAAAATGTAAGCCTTGTGTTTTATTTAACCACTATGCCATTTAATATATGCCACAAATATTAAGTCTTGAAAAGATCCTATAGCTAAGGATATCTAATATAGCTATAGTATTATTGAATTATTAACAATCAACGAACATTATAAAAGGAAAAAAATAGTCAAAATAAAAGAAAAATCCTTTAATGAAAAGTAAATTTACTATTAAAAATTAATTATTATTCATTTTTCATTTTGAAAAATAGACTTAAGGAAACAAAGACTATCCAGTGAATTCTCAGAAAGACTTGATCTCAATTTTGTGAGGTATAACCCTGCAGCCGAAAACGCTCTTTCGGATTCTACACTTGTAGGTCTAATGGAAAGTAATGCATAATAGAGCTTATCTAAATTTTCTGTTCTTTTCGAAGACACTTCAAAACTCTTAAATTCTGTGTTGGGATCAAAGGTGGAAGGTTTGCTTCTCAATGGGATCTTTTCTAATTTCTCCATTTCTTGCATATATTCAGCGAGCAGTGGATCATCAATTTTATCCTTGTTCTCAACTTCAATTTCAGTTGGATTTTCAGGGCAGCAAGATGCTTCTTCGTTTTCACCGTGTTTCTCGTATTCAACTAATTGTTCTTCATCTTCACGGAAAAGTCTTTTAAAAATTCCCTCTGCAGTTCTCTTGAGCACTGTTTTAGATGATAATGATACATTAAAATATTTTTTTTATTCTGAGGATTTCAAATATTTGTCTTTTTAGAAAAAAGCAAACCCCTAAGTTCATATTTTTTAAATGCAATTCATATTTCGCCTAAAACAACTATTTCAAAAAAAAAAATATATATACTTCCAATACCGGTATTGACATCCACGGTATCGGTATTGTATTTTTTCTAATACCGGTATTTCAATACCGGGATTCGGCCCTAACACACACACACACACACACACACACACACACACACACACATATATATATATATATATATTATATATATATATATATATATATATGCATAAAAAATGGGAAAATGGAAGTACATGCTTAAAGGTCAGTTTCTACAACGCTTAAATAAAATAGTAAACTCACACGTAATCGAGTCCACATTTACATCCTCATTGCTTTGTACTACACAATAAATGCGATAACATTAATTCTCCACTTAAAGCATGCGGGGGTCTATAGTCAATATGAAGGGCTTTCAACTCGTTTAACACTGTTTTTGTACCCACTTTACAATTGGGAGTCAAACTACCACGCTCTTTAAGCACGGATAGAATACAGTCAAAAGCACGCACAAAGATGATATCGTTTGCTACAACATCACCAAAATACGAGTATTCAAGTTTAAAACACTCCTTTCCAAACAGGCATTTATTCTTTTCGCACTGACCTTCTCAACTGTAAAATATTCTTCACAACTTATATCGGCAATTGAAGTATGTTTCTAAATCGTGCTGACAACTGCGTCTAATATAAAGAAATAATTCATGATATTTCTAGGAGTCTGCACCTTCTAAATGCGCATCCAGTTCCAAACCATTCTCGCCTTGTTCGGCCCTACACTTGGTGAAATCATTGAGCAGGGCTGTGTACGCATATTCAAGCACCGTCAAAATAACGCATATCAGCAACACGTGCGTCTAATATAGGTTTTAGTTTACGGAAACCGACGACTTCAAACATTCTGTCGAGAATGAAACGGTTTTGCGTGGGGATAAGGGTGTTATTGTCAGCAGCATTCTTCCACATGAACCATATATCAACACATGGTTGGTTTGTATCACGATTTACGAATAGCGTACAAATAATGGCGTAAGAGGGTGCATCACTAATCTGTTCTCTTTTTGTGCCTAAACCCACAGGTATTTTGTAACTGTCCTCACCCGACTTCTCAACCACCACGAAGATTCTGTTCATCTTTTCAACTCTTAAATAAATAACGTTGCGTCTACCAGAGTTCGATTGTTACATTTCGTCTCAAATACATAATTTATAGCACCGGTATTACGCCTGAATCCATGCACAGACTTCAACACGGACACGTCGTATACTGTACTGAGGATGCTGCTCAACGGAAGTTCCATCTTTTAATAATTTTCTATTGATCGTGCGAAGAGAGAACGTCCATTCAAGTGAAGCTCTGAAGCGACTATGAGCCGCTTATGCGCTGTTTGACTCGACGGGGCTGCGGGGGGCGGTTGGGAAGGCGGGAGGTGTGGGGTGGGTATGAGTCACGCGGGATGCGTTATGAACGCCGCCAAGCGTTAGTAATGCAGATTCGTGTACGAGATTGTTCCAACATGAAAAACTCGATGTACACTGGTGAACCATCCGAATATTTAAAACTGTAGACCATTACACAGTGTAGGCGTTTAGAGTATTTTTCTATCAGCGATACATGAAGTAACATCGGTTTTCATGATTTATCACACACACTTACTGGAATGCGCACCATACATCTTCTACAACGTTCAGAGGTGTGATGTAACATGGTGTAATATCTCTTGTCACACCACTTATCAACAAGGTTCACAACTCAGTCTTTGTTTCTCTTCTGCAAGCGTTGATTCTTTCACTTCACGATATATGTGCTCTTTAGTACAGTTTAATCCTACAACATATTCCATTACATCGTTTGAAACGCGAAACCCCGCAATGCTCTCGCCAGAATATCAATAGAGTATTTGGACGACTTGCTCCTCATGCTTCGCACCATTTAATGTGGCCTTAAAGGTTTCAAAGGAGGGGTGACTAGAAATTCTTTGAGTGTTCACCACATTTGTAGACTTTAGCGAGTACCACTTCAGGAATGTATAACAAATAGCTATATAACAAATATTCACACCTCACGGTATCCAAAGGGAACAGTGTCGTAGGTGCCAGGCACCTGGTATCTTTCCTGTATGTGTTACGACACACTTTCGTCCCCCTAAGTTCCTTCACGCCCAGAGGCGTACCAATACTTTTTGCCGCTCGGGGCGAAAATGCCAGCGCCGCCCCCCCCTGCAACAATTTTCAATTTTAAAAACAATTCCTTTACAAAAATACACTTCTAAACAAAACTTTTATTGGAATTAAAACTTAAATAAAGCAACTTCAATTTTAACAATACTACATAATGTACCGTACATAATACACTACATAATTTTAACAATAACTATATAATGTATAATGCCTAGTTAAATTTTCGGACTTTCATAACAGAAAATTCATGAATGATTTTTTCTATGTCCATTGTCTCTGCAACTTCGCGTTCAATTGAAATACTCGCCAAATTGCTCAGTCTAGATTGACTTATAGTTGACCTGAGGTAAGTTTTTGTAAGTTTCAATTTCGAGAAACTTCGTTCGCAACTTGCCACGGACATGCATGTAGTTAGACAGATCCGGAGGGCAATTGTTATATGAGGCAAAGATTCCACTAGATCCCATTTAACGATCCACTGAAGTAGTTTTAACATATCCCAGTTCTTTGGATCATCGTTGACGCTTATGCTTTCGAAACTGAGCAAATGTCTGCGCAAACGCTTTATTTCTTCCAGTAGACTTCCTGGATTAATGTCATTGTAGATGGAAGAAAAATTATTGACCTCGGTATTAATTTCTTCATCTTTGGACTGATTCAAAAGGTACGAAGGAGACAGAAATTCAAAGCGATCATTCATGTTTTTAAGACAAACTGTGCGTTTTTCAATTTCTGCTAATAAACGATCCATGATTTCAAAAAATTCTCTGCGTACATCCTCTTGCACGGTCAATCCAGCATCACGAGCATGCTCTCCAGGCATTCTTCTCCGTCTCCTGACTCTGCGGTCTATACTGATATCCATTTCATTACAGAACTCTTCGGCGGCATCTGCAGCGTTTGATACTGCTGCCTCTCGTTCATTAGTTAAAAACACGGATAAAGAGTTCATTTTTAATGCACACTGGTCCAAAGCAAGTCCCTTTCTTTGAAAATATAGCTGAGCATCATTGATTTCTTTCAGCACTGGATCCCAGAAAAATAAGTACACAATGAATATGTATGACATGATGGAGGTCAACAGAGCTTCAGCATCGCCCTTTGTGTCCAGATTTTCGGAGACCCCTTCACTCAGTTCTTCCAAGGCACTAACAACGTGAGTCCAAGTTCTTCTTAAGACTAGAAACAGCATCATACTTAGCACTCCACCGCGTATCAGAGACTCGCTTGACAGTGATTTTGGAATGTTTTGTTAAGACATCCCAACGATGAGTAGAGGAAGAAAAGTAGACGAAAATTCGTTCAATTGTTCCAAAGAAAGTTACAGCATTAGGACTCAGTCCCGCGGCATGAACTCCAGCCAAGTTCAGCGAGTGGTTATTGCAAGGAATGAAAACAGCGTGTTTGCTAACATCAAGAATTCTGCGTTGAACTCCAAGATGAATACCTGCCATCGTAGCAGCATTGTCATATCCTTGACCATAACAATTCTGGATATCCAGCCCATCCTCACGGAGCTTAGTGACAATGAGATCAGTAACTGCCTCAGCAGTCTTCCCCTCTAATTTAATAAAATCAACGAAGGATTCCTTCACCTCTACATTACCATCTTTAATGGACACATAGCGAATTACCTGAGACATCTGATCAATATGCGATATATCTGGTGTACTATCGAAAATTATTGCAAAGTACTTTGCACTAGACACATTATCAATTATACATTTTCGAACATTACAGCCGATTAGTGTGATGAACTCATTTTGAATGTTAGGTGACAAATACGTAGTGGATATCTTGTCAGTCATTCGTATTTTTGTAAGATGTTCCCTAATTACTGGGTCATATTTGCCCATTAGTTTTATTAACTCCAAAAAGTTTCCAGAATTGCCAGCTAGCCCAGCTTCTTCATTTAAGTTCACTCGGTGCCCTCGGAATGCAAGATCTTGTTTTGCCAAGAACATGATGCAGTCATAAATTCGTCTCAGTATTTCTTTCCACTTAGCAGTAGCATGTTTTATTTGCAACTGATGTGCATTATCTATTGTAGCATTCAACTGAAGGCGCATAGACAACTCTTTCCATTGTTCAAAGCATCGGGTATGATATGGACTGTTTTCATGTTCAGGTACTCTTGGATTCAGTTTCTTCCAGGCAAAAAATCCTTCTTCTTTTCCAAATGCACTGGAAATATTGTTGAAGAGACGACAGCAAAAGCAATGCAAGCTACATTTTGAAGGTGAGAAGATTAGCCATGACCTTTCAATTTTTTCGCCATTTTCCAAAGTTTTGAAATACCAAACTTTTGACATTGACCTATTGTTTGAATCAGCTGGAAAGGGTCCATTCATGTTTTTCAAATGTGATGGTCCACGTTTAATGAGTTCGATTCTCAAATTGTCCGTCATTGGAACGGGCCAGTTGCCAGAATCGTTAAACAGACTCTGTGGGTGATGGGTGGGTGGGTGACTTTGTGATGTAGATGAGGGTTGATCCTGATTATTTGGGGGTTCACTTGAAGTTGCCGCTTGAACATCTATCTCTAAAGATATATCACATTGCGGTTGATCTCCTTGCTTCCCAGAAGGCACTGAAGGTGTGTCTGAGAATCCCATTAACTGATGAAATCGCTTAGCAGCACGCTTGCCTTCCTCCTCTTTTTTTTCGCGAAGATTCTTGTATGCAGCACCACTCAGTCTCTGTCGTTTGCTCATGTTTGCTAATTCAGTAGGGTATCTGCAAAATAAAACAACCATTAATTATTAACATCATCAAAGCTCAAAGAATGCAAAGCCTAACCTAAATAATATAGGGAAAGTCTGAAAAATAGGGCTGGCAACCTTTCCGATGTGAAAATTTAACGCAACTATTTGTGGAAATAGTGGCATTGAGGTGGCATATATAGCATTTAATGATGATTTTTCATCAAAACCATGGATATTTTGTACACAAATAACGCGCGACAATGATGAGATATAATTTTTTGGAGGGTTGCATTTTAAAACATAAAAACCCAAAATTTTGAATACTGCGCCCGCCTGACAGTAATTTGCCGCCCCTCGGGAAGTGCCGCTCGGGGCGGTCGCCCCTCTCGCCCCTCCCTTGATACGCCACTGGTCACGCCCCCCAACTTCTGTGCCCGAAAGTTATGCCTACAACCAGGTGGGGTGGCTGATCATCCTGGTTAAGAGTGATACTTTTAGCCTTCACGATGTATTTCATCTCCCCCACCCTCACCCGTGGTATCAGGACAAAATCCCCCCGTGGACAAAATCCCCTCGCGGACAAAATCCCCCATGGACAAAATCCCCCCGGACACAACCCCCCCCCGGACACAATCCCCCCGCGGACAAAATCCCCCTAAGGCTTTATTAAAAAAAGAAGAATACGACTGACTTTATTAAAGAAGAAAAATTAAAAACAATAAGAATAAGAATAAGAATAAGAAAAGAGGCTTCGTGAAATTTAAGTTTAGACATAAATTTAGTTTATTTTCCATCTCCAGAGGAGAAAAAACTTTGCAGAACCTGAAGTGAAAGGGTGCTTTTTCCATTTATGTCAGAATATTTATCGAAAAATACAGGAACACGGATTACAGAAAAAATATCAAGATGACAATGATTTTGCCTTAAAAATTCGAATGATACCTGCTCTAGCTTTTGTGCCTCCAGAAAAAGTTGTTGATGCTTTTGAACAATTATACGATTTTATACCAGTGGAAGGTTTGCCAATTCTCGATTATTTTGAAGATAATTATATTGGAAGGCCATGCCGACGAGGACGAAGAGAACCCACTTTTAGCATTTCTATTTGGAATATGTACTCAAGAACAATTACAGAACTTCCACGTACAAATAACTCTGTCGAAGGCTGGCATAGACGCTTTGCATCTCTAACAGGATGCTCGCATCCAAACATATGGAAATTTTTAAAAGTTTTAGGGCAAGAAATAAACTACCAACAGGCATTTATTTCTCAAATTATCGCTGGCTTGCCGACAGAACCGCAAAGGAAGAAGTATAAGTCTTTCTTCTCGCATTTTGAAAATTGTACAAGACTATAACAACAGGTCTATTTTTGATTTTCTTAAGGGAATTGCTTTTAATTTGTCTTTTTAAATTTTGAATTTTGTTTGACTTTGTGTTTTTAATTTTTCTTCTTCAATAAAGTCAGTCGTATTCTTATTTGTTTGCCCGGTTAGGTAATTGTACGCCCTTGACGATTGGTTAGGTTAAGTCGTGATATTTTTGTTAAAACTTTAATAAAGTCAGTCGTATTCTTATTTTTTTAATAAAGCCTTAGGGGGATTTTGTCCGCGGAGGGATTGTCTCCGGGGGAGTTGTGTCCGGGGGGATTTTGTCCGCGAGGGGATTTTGTCCACGAGGGGATTTTGTCCACGGGGGGGATTTTGTCCTAGAAGCCTCACCCGTACCCCGTATGTTTTTGGTTCACCTTCTCTCTCCGTGAATATCACACTATCACCCTCCGTCCAAGAGAATGCAGTAGACTCCAAAGTTTCATGCAGGCGTAGGCTGTTGTGAAACTGGCTACAGGTATGTTTGTGACACGTGATGTATCTGTAGCCAATTCGGTTCTGTTGTACTTTGTTATGTACGTATTACCCACATTTACGATCTCCATCATCTCTTTATCGATGGTGTTGGCGTAATCCCACACTTCGTTATAACTTTGGGCTAGATGGACGTTCCCCTTGTCTGTATTCTGGGCAAATTTCCCCCAAAGACTGTGACTGTTTAGGCATAATTTTTCACAAAAGCGATTGTCAGGGTTCCTCACAATTTGGCCCCGTTCAAGTTGTATCCCTTTACGATCACGGTAGCGTTGAATACATACCGATTTTTCATTTTCAGTCTCATTTCCTCGCGGGAATCCTAATGCTTTTACCGTATCCTTCAAAAAGTATTTATATATGGTGTAAAAAGGTTGGGGAGCTTCTGAAACCTCCTCACCTCATATATCTTCAGTATTCTGTACCCATGGCGAATAGCTAGGGATAGCTCAGGACTTGTATATACGGCTCTGATCTTCCTCTGGTTGATTGTCTGATTACAGTCCCCATTGTTCTCCTTTGCGCGCACTTCATACACAGGGGGAACATGAGTTTGTGGTCTATAACAACGGTCAAAATTGGCATCCATAAGTTGCGGGGGTGGGGGAGCACATCTACGAAAGAAAGTTCGAAATAGTTCTCGTTCAAATTAGCTGAAAACTCTTCGATTGCAGGCAGGGCGGGGCCCACGAGTTTTTCAGGTGCGCCTACGGGGTATGGATTGTTTCACGCCCTTCGTAGGCGGAAAGTATAGTTTGAAGGGGTTTGTGCGTCTACCAAACAAACTATCGCCACATATGAGAGGGTCCAGCACCATTGAACGCTTGATGGTGCTTATTTCTTCGCGGTACTGTTATCCTCCATCCGTGCATCATATTCGTGTTCCCACAAAACCTTGTGAGTGAACTGGGAGCTTATAAGTTGATCGCGGGTACGAGTCCATGCGAGACTGTCGACAGGAGATCTGCCATGGATATCTCCTATGATACCTACCACACTCAGGACGTTAGCATCTATGCCACCAGCATCCGTTAAAAGAGTACGCCGTTTTCTCACCAGTGGTGAGGTCCTCACTTAGACCAACTACCCAAAAAACACTAGCGTGTCTTTAAGCATGAAGTTGTTTTTGAACAGAGTAAAATACAATGAAGCGATCGTCGTTGCGGCTTGTAAATATACTTTAAGTATCCGTACGTCATTCACACAATAACGCCCACATTCATCCGTTATATTGTAAGAATTATCTTCATTAAAACTGATGTAGTGCCTCTCAAAATCTTCACGCTCAATATCACTCATGTTATCATATTTAAAGTAATATTTGGGAGGTGGTGGTCCTCCGTAATTTAAAGTGTCGCCGGTGAGAAAAGTGTAAGGGAAATACCTTTTGAAAGTTCAGCGTCTACGCCCTTCACCTTGTGTAGCTTAGCTAATTTACAAGGCGTGAATAACAAAGTGTCTTTAAACAAACATTACCGCTTATTTGCATCTGCATAAGCATGTTTCCTCTTTTCAAGGGATCACCTGTAAATAACTCAGAGGACTCATGTTCAAACAGCTCCTTAAAAAGGAATTGTGTGTTAAATTTTTTGGCGTTGTGGGTAAGAATATACACAGTCATTTTTTTGAACTGGTCCGCTAACTTGAAAATATAGTTCACAAAGAGCTTCACAGGGGAATCTTTTGCAGACACTTTCAAAATGTTTGCTCGTTTACCACATTTACAACATTCATCACACTCGACGTTCATGCACTCGTCACAGATAGTCTGGCTTACAAGTAAATGTGGGATAACCTCTTTTGTTTCAGGGACTGTGTAATCTCTATGTCGTAGTATACAGTTATACAAGGTTTATTTTTAGGTTTGGAGCTTTCATATAACAAACATGTTTTATACCATCTGCCTTATATTTCTCATAACATGTAGTACAACAAATTTCATCAAAGTTATGTCCAAACTCACCGCTATCATTCAACGTATGAAACATACCGCACTCACAAATTCTCATTTTTCTGCACGTCTCACTTGATTTATCGAGCTCAAAACAGATATTATTGAGAAATGTGCGTCTACTCACATTACAGTCCCTCTTCTCAGCCTCAACTACTCGACTTTCAGATTTGGGGCTTTTACACTGCTCGCATACCATGTGACAATCCTTACAATGTTTCAACAGATCATTCGTAAACTCGAGACAAACCTTACACAGATCGTAATGCCTGGCATATTTTCGGCTTTTATCATAACTCGCGTAAAGAACCCTTATATTACGGATGGAGAGATACGTTGTCCCTGACAATCTTAAAATAAGTAGAGGCTTTGTACGTTCTCTCACACTGCTTTTAAAAACATACACAGTCCTACGACGATCATCCAGCCCAAACACAACTATACGCACATCCATTTCCTGCTCTACCCTTCTCAACTCTTCAGGCCCCATATCACAGTCAAATTCGAGCCTGCAGTCTGTGGCCAGTTTACGTGCACGCTGCATAACAGTCGGCAACCAAATTTTTTTGGCCACTGTATTTAGCACAGTAAACATCTAAGCCAAGATTATTGCTATAAAGCCGCAACTTGTCTATAAATAGCCTGAGAATTCAAGTTAAGTGTATAAAGTGTGGCCGTATGTCCCGCAACACTGAAAACGTGGTCTACATCTATCGTGAAGTTGTCCATATTAAATTCGGTACTTCTTTGAGAGGCCTGCATTTTACAGCCCAAAATGTACTGCAAATCTACGACAGCCAGACGTCTGTAGGGTGTTACTACACAAAAATCGTCTCTATCCCCATCATCTGAGCCGAACACGAGGGACAGTCGCGTCTTGGCTTCACGCCCCTCACTGCTCTGAAGGACAAACTCCACAATACGCTCAACCACGCGCCGCAGTCCGTGTTCAACACCGCTGCTATACATGGTTCGGGGTCGACCCTGCGCGCCAGCTCGAATTTTATGCTACTGGCTGCAGAATGAGATGTTGCTGACGGGGAGGAGGGCACAGAGAGAGGTGGTATTGAATAGGAATAAGTGAGTACAGTTTTATTTGTAGAAGGAGCTACTGCAGGGGTTGTGCCGTAAGACGTAGAGGGCTGGGCTTTTATTACATTTTCAGAACTTATTGTGGGCCAAACGGCCGACGCACTCATGGAGCGTTTTACTCGTTTTACACCTGAAGTGGAAAGCGTTTCAGCACCGGAAATGTTGTTATGCACCCACTTTCTTTTCGAATTGTCGAGTGGGGGTGCTACATTCACGGTTCTGGAGAAGAAGAAAAACAAGACTGTAGAATATAAGGAGCATACTTAAAATTTTATTATATTTTGTAAATGTTCCACTTGAGAGTGTAACGTGTTAGAGATGGCTTCTGTAGAAAAATTCAGATTCATGAGCCTTTCTATTTACATTATTTCCGGCCTACAGGCTGTGGCAAAACCGTGTTTATGCTTAAAATCATTAAAAATAAGGCCGAACTGTTCTCAAATTTTATGCATAAAGTCATATGGTGCAATTCCACATACCAGACCAAGATGATATTTTTTTCTACAAAGGTATTTATGATGTTAGTTCGATAAAGGGTAATGAGCATACGGTTATTGTAATTGACGATCTCATGTTTACCGAGACATTTACAGTGTTCTCCAACCATCTTAACATAAGTGGATTCTTCATCAATCAGAATCTATGTTTCAAAAATGGATACATGCGTGATGTATCGCTAAATACACAATATCTTGTTTTATTCGCACAACGTAGAGATGTGGCACAAATTGGGGTATTAGCCAATCAAATGTTCCCGAATCAGCGTAAGGAGTTTTTGGAAGTTTATAAAGAACCTATAAGCCAACTTTACGGATATTTGGTTCGTGACTTTCACCCGCGAAACACGTTTAGGGTGGTTCTAAGAACGAATATATTCCCAAATGAGCCTGAAAGGGTGTGTATCCCAGAATGACAGAGGTTAAAGAATACGTGAATTAATAAAAATCTATCATCGGCTTCCCCGTACTCTCCAGCACCTGTTTTTTAAAAATATTGACACCGACTTTTTAAAATGCATCTGTGAAATCTGTCTTAATGTTATAAAATGCAATGTACCAATGAAACCCTCTCAGAAGTCTCGCTTACGTCGTTACAAGAACATAATACATGCACTCGTTCGTAAAAGTCAAACTATGGGGGAAAAAACGAATTATTGTAGAAAGAGAGGGTTCATTCCTACCCATCTTATTTTCAGTTTTGAGCCCTTCATGGTCTAGTTTAATATAATGAAGAAAGTAGTCGTGATTCCACTCGAGGTGTACGCTTCACTACAAAACACAGAGTCCAGATACGGTTCTAGAACCCCGTAAAAGCAGGCTTAAAAGAATGGAAAGCGAATTGGTGGACCTATTGAACAGTGAAAAGTCTCCTGATGAGAAAAGAATCTTATACGAAGAAGCTCTCCAGAAATTTTTTCATGAGTACGAAAATTATAAGAAACCCGTTGAGTAAAGAATAACGGTGCGAGTCCGCAACATCTCGAACATGTATTAAAAATAGTCTACCCCATACGTTGAGGAATAAAGGGCTAAATCTTTATAATCTATTCAGTGAGGACCCCATTATACAATGGTCCAATACAGGTGAGGTTGTTGTTGAAGGGTCAAAGGTGCAGGGTTCGAACAACATTCATATCGTACATGATTTGGTGAGAAAGTGAGATAGACCTTCACCAGCAGGATGGAAGCATATTAAAGGTAGACTACAGCAAATGAACATCCCCAAAACACTGATAGGTAACCAGAACATGTTAAAAGACTTAGGGCCAGCAACGCATGTACCAGGGCTGAACACGCCTTCGCCCCCGACCGTAACACCTCTGAAGAGGAGGAAGAGACCGAGCTGTAACGCGCAACCCTACCCGCGCGCCTCTAAAATACGCAAATGGCTAACATATTAAGAAAGAGTTATTATGAGATTTCTAATCCAGCCTCCTATGGTGGTGTTAATAGACTGTACAGTGCGTTTATAATGAGGGAATAGAGAAAAAAGCTGTTGAGAGGTTTTTGCGAGAGCAAGATGCTTATACACTTCATAAACCCGTGAGAAGAAGGTTTAAAACTGCCAAGACAGTAGCCATCTCGGTTGATTCTATATGGCAGGCTGATTTAATAGACATGCAAAGGTATTCGGTGTATAATGGCGGCTACTGTTACATCCTTTTCATAACAGATGTATTCTCTAGATATTTGTGGCTAATTTCACTGAAAAATAAGTCGCCTGAAACAGTTGGTAAAGCCGCAAAAGCGCTGATATTCAGGGAAAACAGGATTCCTGGATATTTTTGTACGGACATGGAGGGAAGAATTTATAGGCCGAGCTTTTCAGAACATGTTGGCAGAGTTCAATATCAGTTATTACACTAGCAATTCTATACATAAGGAATCTTTAGCCGAACGAGTTCAGCGTACCATAAAGGAACGCATGCATCGCCATTTCACACATAAAAACACACAGATATATAGACATTCTAGAGTCGCTGGCTTCATCATAAAACTGTTCACACCACCGAACGACTGGTACATCACCAACGAATTTTTAAGAAGAGGTACGCATACAGAGCGTGAGGTGAGAAAAGATAATCGTAGAGTACCACCACGCTCTGTGCGTTTCAAAATGAATGATTATGTAAGGTTGTCGCATTCGGGGAATAAATCCGCGAAAGGATTTAAGCAAGGCTGGACTCATGAGATTTGTAAAGTTAGAGCTATGAGGCGTAAAGATGAGGTGATGATGTATTACGTTGAAGATTTGAATAGGGAAGAAATTGGAAGTGGCTTTTATGGCGGCGAGTTGCAGAAAGTGACATTTAATTTAGGAAAAAAAGTTTTTAAAATTGAAAAAGTTTAGGAAGCAAAGGTTCAGGAAAGAGAAAAATGTACCTGGTAAAATGACTAGGGTACCGTACCCAGAAAGCTACAACACCTGTATAAAAGCTGATGCAATAATGAAGCTTAAATAGTATACAACATGGCACCTAACCACTTCACGTCACACTCCCGTCCTCTGCCTCTCTCTCTGTATATCCTAACAATACCCTGGCCAACTTTATAACAGAACTGCATGGGCCCATTGAATTGGATCGTGAATCATATGAGGTTGGAATATACGAATTTCAATTGGTCACTAAGTTTTTAAGTATTGACAAGAAATCGCCCGTTTTTATGATTCTTAGAAACCGAGATGAGTGTGAAAAGACGGGAGTAACTCGGTACGGTACTATGCGTTTCGCTTGGCGTGGGGAGGTTCAGTACTACACTATAGAATTAACAATAGGTCTGGGTCATTATGACACAACCGAAGATATTGTGAGAGACTTAAATGGGAGTCTGAAAAGTTAAAATCTTACGTCTGATTTATTATACGAAATCGTAAACAAAGATACCCAGGTATATAATTTGATGCTAAAATTGAAGGCTAACAGAAATATTAAGGACAGATCACTGTCCAAAATTATAACCTAGGGAAGATATGGACTAGCCTTCCAAAAAAATACTTTTCACAAGCCACAGCATGACTTGCGCAGCTTATTGTATCAGCTAAAATTGGAGAAATTAAACGATGGAGACCCTCCCCCGGACATATGCTATGTTTACAGCAATATCCTGGAGCATCAGTTTGTTGGGGATACCCAGGCGCAACTGCTGCGCATCGCCCACATTCCCAATCATAGAGGAAACAGCTGTGCATTACATACGACAGCCTCATTATGTCAAAGTTGCAACTACCCTACTAACCAGTATCTCAATATACAGGGTGGGCCGAAAGTCTGGATCCATAGGAAAATATTTATTTTAATACATAAATTACAACAAATGGTAAATACTTAAAATGAATATCAACTTTAACTCGTAAATGCGTATCCGTGATACTGTACAGTAGTTCGTACTCCAGTATAAATACTCAAATACTTTTTTTATTTCAGCCCAGAAATGGCTTCGAATCTAACAACAGAAGACCGGGTAGAATTTGTGCTCATGTACGCAAGACAGGGCGCTACACACAGAGAAGTTGCTACCGAATTCAATAGAAATCATCCTGATAAGCATCCAGTAACACATGCGACTGTTGGCAAGTTGTTTAAACGTTTCAAAGAAACAGGAAGTGTACATGATCGACGGCGTTCTGGTCGTCCAAAAACTGCAACTGATAAAAATACCTCTGCAATGGTATGTGAAACTTTAACGAATAGTCCAGTAAAGTCAACAAGAAGATTATCAAATGAAACACGCATCTCGAGAACTTCAATTCGAAGAATTATTAAAAATCATAAATTCCATCCCTAAGTGTCTCGATGTCAGAGGCCGCCAATTTGAGCATTTGTTATAATTTGTTGTTTATACTGGAGTACGAACCACTGTACAGTATCACGGATACGCATTTACGAGTTAAAGTTGATATTCATTTTAAGTATTTACCATTTGTTGTAATTTATGTATTAAAATAAATATTTTCCTATGGATCCAGACTTTCGGCCCACCCTGTATATAAGAACAATTGAGGGGAAAAGGTTTCCATTCAGTGACGTGAGCTTAACAGTGAAGATTAACTTCCTTCGTACTGCGATAGAATGACCCAAAGGCCGTTCACAGTCTACCGAGGGGTGAAATAGCGGGGGAGCGGGATTTGTTCCATTTTTCAAAATGCGCCTCGGTGGTGTAGTGGTTAGGGTCGCTGACTACGAATCCATCGGCCCAGGATCGAGACCCGGTGACGGCAGTCGGCGCGCAGCAAAACCCAGCTGTTCATCCTTCTACACAATAAAGAAAGTGGTTGGTAGGTAAATGGGTACCATGGGTAGCCTAGTGGTTAAGACGCTGGGATGCTGATCGGGAGCTCGTCGTCTGACCCCCTCCGTGGTGGATTGTGGTTTGGATTCCAGGTTAAACTGTAGGTCTAAGTTGGAGTGACGAGCTTGACCTTCATCAGAATGAACAATTCGGGCGGAAGCTAACCAAAGGTTACCAAAGCTATACTGCGTACGGCTGTCCCCTCGCTGAAGAATGGTGCCAGATATCTCGGCAGGAAGGCATTACAATCAGGTCTTAACACGGTAGACATAATGGCAGAGACTAAGCCTAAAGAACTTCTCAAAAAACATTTAAAACGTAAACGGGACGAAATTTTCAAAGCTGAAAAGAGAAAAATGCGTGGCCGGGGAAATAAAAACTGGATGAAGAAGCGCATTGTACGGAGGAAGAAGAAGTTACGAACTCGTGGCGTTAAACCTAAAAGGACATAAAAAAGAGGAAATGTTCTAGGCGCATGAAACCTATGGTTGACCTCTTTTTTAACTGAAATAAGCTAAGGACGTTGCGCTCGTGGGTCATAGACTGACTGCTACTTGAGAGGTATCACTATTTCTGATGCGTCATGGCATGTTTCATCCAACCGAGTAGTTTGCTATGTTGTAAATTGGAACTAGCCCTCTTTGATATGCCTCCTATACAAACATCTATAGAACATAGAGCCTTTATTACAGTTAACCTGCGAAACTATTAGCTCGCCGAGTGCTCCTATAGAATTCCTGATCCAGAACTCAGGCCCTTACTTTTTGGCTAAGATATCTGCGCATGTACGCTGAACTATCAATAATGCATTCGGATGGGTCGGATTGCGAAAACGACTACGTCGTATACCCAGAGACAAACTTTCTACACACAATATTCAGCCAGTGTGACGTGTATTTAAATCAGGTCAACATCTTGGCAGGGTCTGGCTACTACCACATACGATCCTATCTAGAAAATGTACTCAACTTTTCAAAGGAAGCAAAGGGCACCTTTTTAACTGGCGAAGGTTATTATTAGGCTAAAGGTGAAAGTAGTATAGCGAGTAAGTTTAAAAAATCTAAAAAGACGATTTACGTCTGTTATGGGCGCCTGCACACAGATTTCACGTTCCAGGAGAAGTCGCTTGTTAATGGGGTCGATATAAAATTAAAACACCCGTACGAGTCCTGAGATATGTTTAAATCTAGGTGCTGACCAAGAAGAGGGAGCTAAGCCTGTGGTAATTCATATTATGGAGACATCTCCGCGTACGTTGTGTGAAATGAAGCTCTGCTAAGTCGATGGAAATTGAGAAAAATATACTACATGCCACAGTGAAATACCCAATTAATAGAGTTCAGCTTAAGATTTTTAGTCCCTTCAGGTTTAACATCCAAGCAGATAGAAAATGTCACTCTTGGGTTCTGCCTAAAAGGATATTAATTGGAATGCAGGAGCACGCTTCTGTGAATGGAAAATACCAAAAATCTGCATTTAAATTCGAAAATTTCGGCCTTAAAAATGTAACACTGTATGTCAATGGGGTAGCTTTAAGTGGGACATTGGAAACGAGTTATTCTACAGATGACGAGTTTACACTTTGCTCGAGAGCGTATAACATTCTAGCGCATAGCTTCGGCGGTTGTGACGGTCTAGGAAACGGTGTAGCGCTGAATGAATTCGTCGAGAGTTCGAATCTGTACCCGTTTGACCTCTCACCCTATTTCTGTGGGAGTATAAGCAAATACATAAGCCCACAGCAGAACGGCAATATCTCACTCAGATTAGAGCTCGACAAGCCGCTAGTCGCGCCTATTAGCTTAGTAGTTTACCGCGAGTCGCAGGCTTTAATTGAAGTTGACAGGTTTAGGGGGGTTGTGACGGACTTTTAGAAAAGGACACGGTTACACTCCAGAGAGTGATGGATAGTGACCGATTCACGCGTGAGAAATTTATCGGAGTGTTTGCGAAGAATGAAACGGTGAAACTTCCAATCACGAGAGACTGCGGCGCACTTATCGTGAACTTAGACGTGAGCAGTGGAGAAGGGATCTGTTGGATAGCAGTTTATTTTAAAAATAGGGAATGAATGTACTACTTTAATTCACTGGGTGGACATCCCTGGAATGATGTTATTATTGTAAAATTTCTCGAACACCTGCAAATTCCACAAATAGTTTGGAATCCTTATCGTTTCCAGAGTTTGTACAGCAATGTCTGTGGGCAGTGCTGTTTGTGTTTTCTCATGCATATGGCCCGCTGGAACGAATTTACAAATTTTCTAAAATTATTCGACTTGCGTGACCCTAAGAGCACCGATGTGGAAGTATGCTGCCAGATAAAAAAGCGGTTCAACTTGGAAAGAAAGAAACATCAATTGAGCTATCAGCTGTTAAAGTGTGTATACATTTTTTTGGGACGCCCTGTATATATATATATATATATATATATATATATATATATATATATATATATATATATATATATATGTACCATCTACCACCGCAATAAGCTAGAACTGTGTGTATTAATAGTTGAAACGGTACTACAGTTATTGATATCAGTGTAATAAAAAATCTTGTTCGTAATTTATAACCGTTAAAACTATATATATATTAGGGCGGGTCGTTTTTGCTTGAAAAATTTTTTTTGGAAGTTTAATTTACCCTGTACTAGAAAGTTTGTGTACCTACATAGGAAGTATCATGACAAAGTTTCAAGCTTTTATATAAATATTTTGAGGTTCCACAAGTCACTTAAAGTTTTGGTGATTTTTTCCGATACTCCGTATAGTAAACTACAGCTCTTTGCTGACTTGCCATGATAGTTTACATGGCAAATCACCCAGAATTCACCACGAGGAGGTGGCTGTAGATCGAATTCCACACCACGCCCAGCCCATCCTCCCTTCCATTAGTTTTTATATGTAGTTTATTGATATTTGTATTCGCATTTTGACTCAAATGTAGTCATGTTTGATCTTGAAGCAATTCTTGCCTTTATAAAACCATCTCTATTTTCCTGGCCACAGACAGAAGCTGATGCTTCTATTACAAGTTTGACATGTCTTTCCACAGCTTGTGAATGGCATGGGTACTTTTTCAATAGAGGGTTAGTTTCATCACCCCTTACTGTAAGCTCTAACTGAGTGTTTTTCAAGCTTTTTGCCAGAGGTGGTTCATGTCTTGGGTAGTCTCCAAATCGAATTAAATCTGTGTAGTCTCTTGCCAAGAAATTAATTTTAGGCCGTCTAAATTCTCTAATGCCCGAGGACACACTTTCCCTGGCTAAGAGAATGCGCCAGAAAGCTAACTCTCTCATCACTTGCCTTTCATCAAATAACATCGAGACCAATAAAGTTTCTGGGTGAACAAAATATGCCCCTCTTTCAATAACAGGATCAATGACTGCCTTAAGCTCATCAGATAGGTATCTTGAACTAGATATCATAAACCAGAGGTGTCTTGGTCCCTGGTAATAGTAAGGATTTCGCTTTACGTATATTAAACCACGTTGGGGCATAAACGCGAACAATGAATTCGGTCAGAGTTTTCAAGTTTTCTGACAGCTTTTTGGTCGCAACATAAAGTCTAATTATCCTGTTGGTTGTAAGCCATCTGGCATGGTTCAAAGAAACTAGGTTGCGGTTTTCAAGGTTTTGGGAACATTGGCCTTCTATGACTGCATTACAAATTTCCATGAGATACTTTTGATCTTGGCTTAGATCGAGATCCCCCGGAATAGAAGGCATATTACTTGATTTGATTGCTTCAAACTTGACAACTGGCTTCTTTTCGCACGCAGTAAGACTTTTGCAAATATTTCTAACAGGGGCTTTTGGTCCTTTGGTTTTACCATCCAAATAATTAAACAAATGGCGGAGAGGTAGCTCATTGGTATGCCGCAAACACACGAACCAATGAAAAGGAGTATTGTAGTGTACCTCTAGTTGCCTGATAACTCCATTATGTATGCCAGTGTTTACATTGGTTCCATCACATCCAATGACCTTCAGATTGTCTACCTTAATATTGTTACTGTTAAGAAACTTTATCACTCCCTTAGAAATGTTAGTTGAATTTCCAGTCACAGGAGTGAGGCGCCCAAGATATTTTGATTCTGGTTCAGCTATAAGCGTGATGTGTTCCTCAGTAATTGTTGTACTGTAGTACCTCCCATCCTTACAGATATTTGCTTTAGTTAAGTCCTTTCTTCTATCAAAATACAATGTTTCTATACTTTCTTCACTTGATTTACTCAACTCATCTCTGATCTTCTTTCTCTGCCGTCTCACCTTATTCTTATCCACAACATTGTGATAACCTTCAGAGGTAATGAGACCAAAATCTTCCAGAATAGCAGAGGCAACGGCTGCACCAGCTCTGTCTGATATTCCGAATCGGTCACAAGTTTTTGCTAATGAAGGCAATTTGCGAGTGAGCTTATGTGATTCACCTGATTTCTTTATACCTTCGTCAATGTGATCATCATCATCATCACACTCTCTATCTGTATCTGTTGATGTGTCAGAATCAGGAATTGTATGAAAGTTATCCCAGTCCATTGGCTCTTCCCTGGAAGTGGATGGGTTATTGATATCTCCATCTTCAATGTTTTTAAAAAATCGTGCTCTTTCTTGTTCTTTACGCTCAGATCTTATTTGCAGTTTCTTCGTTGTCTGTAAATCAATACTACCTATTGCCATTTTTCGTGCACCTCTTTGGTCAATTAGGAAAGAACGTTCCATGGCAGGAACTTTTAGCTCTTTTTCACAAATGCAAGAAAACAGATCATGGCATTTGCAGGCAGCAATATCAAAAAACCTTTGAATTTGGATTTGAACGCGGTCAGTTTAGATTCAAAATCTTCCATTTTTCTACCAGTCTTCATCATATTTTTAGATTTTTCATGACAATCCTTTACTCTGGCTAATATTTGCTGTTCTGATATTGTTGGAATTGATACACTTTTCCAGATCTCCTTTACCTTTGATGCAACTATTCTTGCCACATCATTAGCATTTTGCTTTTTTTCCCCTCACTAGCTATAAGTAAGAGATATCTTGTTTGTAAATATTCTTTTAAAACGTCTTCATATAGGGGAAGTTGATTTCCACTGAGCTCAGCTTTCCCAAAAAGGGAAACAGCTGGACTCATGATTTTTTCAACAGTTGCTTTCACTTTTACGGCCTCAGCCATTTCGGATAATTTGGGAAAGTCACTCTGTTAGTGAAACAACGCGTATTTAACTATTCAAATAATCAATTCTGAAAAGAAAAATTGTATATATGAATTATATATATTCTAGTCGAAACACAGTCAAGAAAAAAACTTAATAGCAACAAGAATACAAAAAATACAAGAAAATCTTAATAAAAAATCATAATTGCCAAATAATTAATAAAGTTTACGTATTTAAATAAAGTTTTAAAAGTTTTAAAGTTTTTGTAATGTTTTACGTTTTACTTGCAATTTTCAGAGGACTTGCGGAACATCTAAAACTTGATCAATTTAGTTTTTTTAATCATTGTTGAGCATTTATAGTGCATCTACAAATTTCTTGGGCACAGGCATGTGGAAATTCACAAATTTAATTTTTCGACCCGGCCTACTATATATATATATATATAAGCACACCGGACAAAAAATTAGTCACCCCTCTCAGAATGTACCTAATAACGTGTGACGGCGCCTCTGGCCTTGATAACCGCACGAATCCGGCGAGGCAGAGACTCTACGAGGTTGTGCATGTACTGAACATCGATTTGCTGCCACTCGTTCATCAGCCGGTCCCGAAGTTCCGCCAGAGTCCGTGGGTGTCTATTCCTGCGCTTCACTTTCTGTTTCCAGCCTGAACAACACCTTCGACGCATTCAGGATTAAAGGCTTCATTGGACCTGCGATGTACTCGTCGCCTCCCATCATTGGAGAACAAACAAAAACGGGACTCATCGGACCAAATTACACGTTTCCAATCTGCCGCAGTCCAGTTTTTGTGCCTCTGAGCCCATTTATAACGTGCCAATTTGTGACTTGCTGTTAACAGCGGCCTCTTCCGTGGTACCCTGCTCCAGATGTCTATCGCATGCAGTTCTCGTCGCAATGTCCGTTCGGAAATTGGTCGCTGGAGAACCTCATTGGTTTCTTGGAGCAATTGTTCTCTGGTTTGAAAACGATTTGCAGTTACTAGACGAGAAACATGGCGGCGGCCCCTATCTATTGTCGAGAATTATATATATATATATATATATATATACACAGGGTGTCCCAAAAAAAACTATATACTCTTTATAGCATCATATATTTTATAATTTAAAAAAAACCAAATAATATATTGTTATAGCAATTGCCAATGAAAGGTAAATTATTAATCTAAATGATCAAAATGTTATAGCGAGTTGTTTGCATATAAAATTTAATTAACTACGCCAAGTGCTCAAAATGTTCTCCGGCGGCATGAATGCACTTTTGAATGCGTCGACTAACTGATTCGCAGACATGGACTAATGTGGATGCTGTGATGGTCCCGCACTTTTCCCTAATTGCATCCTTAAGGTGTTCGAGTGTTGCAGGTCTTGTACCATAAACTGCATCCTTCAGGTAGCCCCACAAGTAAAAATCAAGTGGAGTCAAGTCCGGTGAAAGTGGAGGATACTCAACGCTTCCTCTTCGTCCTATCCAACGGTTAGGCAACGTTTCATCGAGGTACCTTCTGACATCACAATGATAATGAGGGGGGGCTCCATCTTGTTGAAAGTAAAAGTCGTCGTTTCCAAACAACTTCCGAACTGCAGGTATAATTTCTGTCCGCAGCATGTCGAGATATGCGGCACCGGTAACTGTCCCATTAAAGAAAAATGGTCCAACCAAACCCCTGGATGATAAACCACACCATGCTGTTAATCCTGGTAAATTAACAGGTTTATCCACATAAATGTGTGGATTATCAAGTGACCAGTACCTGCAGTTGTGTCGATTTACTGTGCCATTCAGCTTGAAGGTAGCTTCATCAGACCACACGATTTTGTTGTATTGAAAGTGCATTCATGCCGCCGGAGAAGATTTTGAGCACTTGGCGTAGTTAATTAAATTTTATATGCAAACAACTCGCTATAACATTTTGATCACTTAGATTACTAATTTACCTTTCATTGGCAATTGCTAGAGTATATAGTTTTTTTTGGGACATCCTATATATATATATATATATATATATATATATATATATATATAATATATATATATATATATATATATATATATATATATATATATATATATATATATAATATATAAATATATATAGATATATATAATATATATAAAATAAGAACGCTTACAAACCATGAAACACAGGCTTAACTCACTGTCATACCATGCAAACTACAAACATGCAAGAAAAGAGTTACAGTCATCAAAAGGTTATGTAATAAAATCACTAAATCATGGATGAATGAAAACATTGTAGTTTTTCAATTCCTATGCGCTTAACATAGCACTGCGGAGAGCCTTTTCGAACACACTGTGTATATATATATGTATATATATATATATATATATATAATATATATATATATATATATATATATATATATATATACGGACATGTTATGTGCCTTGAAAAGTGGACGCTCAATTCTGCAGTTGAGGTTTAAGTTTTGGTTTTTGGCTTAAAATATAATAGTTACCCCTTTTCTTTGATGTATTCAATCTGACGTGAAGGCAGCGAGTCTTTTGCTTATACTGAGGTTCTAAATGTAGCAGGGCTAGGCTGCTTTAAACCTAGATCCATGTCCCAAAGCTGGATCCTGTCTGCTTTGCAGATAGCTGGTGAGGGAAGCTATATTTATGGGACCTTTTCTTTGCGAGTGACCCATTGCCCCACATCAGGCTAGCATCATGAAAAAGAAAAACTATGGTATTTGTCATTTACCATTACTTATTCGGACTATAGTGGATTTAATTATCCAGAAGAGTTCCTTGTTCCATGCACTGTCTGTGTGTATCATAAAAAAACTCAGGGGACCATTCTGAGTTCATTCCCATATATATATATATATATATATATATACACTTACCTTACCTTACAACCTTACAAAAGTTTCGCGCGATGATTCCTCATTTCGCGAAGGTCAAGCTTGTCGCCCCTCCTCTCAAGTTGGCCTGGTGAAGTAGTGAGTTGGTTTCTTGTGCTCTCCACCTCACATAGCCAGGTACGCCAGGCTCATCGGGGATTGTTCTGAGCCAGGCGTCTAGTCTTCTTTTGAAGCTGTCCACTGTAACTCCCTTCGTGTTTCTTAGGTCTTTGGGCAGCTGATTAAACAGTTTTGGTCCTCTCACTACAAAACTATTTTCTTTCAGGGTTAAGGATGTCCCCTGTCTCGCCTTCAACTTGGGAATACGACACAGTCTACCGTTTCTACCTTCCACCGTTGTTTGGGGAGTTATAGGGTTCAGAGTAAGATTAGGGACTAGTTTTCCATTATTTTCCAAGTGTAAATAATGGTGTGTGTGTCTCTTCTCCTTTCCAGTGAATATAGGTCTAGTTCGCCTAACCTTTCCCAGCAATTTAGTTCTTTGCACCCATTGATCTTGGCTGTGAAGCTTCTCTGGATCCCTTCCAGCTGTCTAATGTCTTCTTTTTTATATGATGTTAGGACCGAGCAGTATTCCAATTTGGGTATGATCAGGGTTTCCAGTAGAGGAATCATTATATTTCTATCCCTTCGTTTAAAATTTCTCAATATCTGCCCGTTATTCTCTTTGCTCTGTTTACTGCTATCTTATTTTGTGTTTCAAATTTCGCTTCATCAGTCATTACAACCCCTAAATCTTTTGCTCTAGAATTTCTTTGAATTTTCTGTCCATTTGGGGTATAATAATATTCGATGGATTTTAGGTCTTCTCTTTTTCCGTACCGTAACAGCTGAAATTTCTCAGTGTTAAACTTCATATTGTTGTCTTCCGTCCACTTGCAGATTCTGTTCATGTCTGTTTGTAGAGATCCTATATTTTCTGGGTTTCTTATTTTTCGACTGATCTTTGTGTCATCCGCAAAGGATGTTTCTGTGCTGTCTCTGGTAACGTCCTCATCTATGTCAGTTAGCGTGATTATGAAGAGTAGTGGATCTACTGTAATAATGTTCCTTGTGGTCTAAGCTGAGGACATCTGATTCTGATGAAGATACTCCTTGAACTGTAACGACTTGCCGCCGCTCACTAAGGAAATTATATATCCATTTCCCTACTTTTCCTATTATTCCCATATATTTCAGTTTATATATTATGATTCCATGGTCACACTTGTCGAACGCTTTAGCAAAGTCTGTGTATAGTACATCATAGTTTTCATTACTTTCAAGTGGATCAATAATAAATGCAAAAAACTTCACTTTTTTACGTGAAGGTCAAAATATGAGAATAAAAACCCACTCTAATAGACAGAGTTTATTTCCACGACAGTTTCGACGCCCACTGGCATCCTCCTCGGGTGGATACAGAAACACAAATGAAACAAAACAAGAGGGAAAAACAGTTCAGGGATCGACCGTTAAGAAATTCGCACCTAGGTTGGATTCCATTCTCTCGAGACAGGAGGGGCATTTTCATTAAGTACATTCGCACAAATTTTAAAACTATCTTCCTGTTCTAAACATACAGATTCTATTATTTTTACATAATTATTACATTTATAATTAAATTTATTACATTTAATATTGCATAATTATTAATTACAGAAATTATAATTTATTATTACATTGGTTATTACATTGTTGTTTATTATACAGAAATTATAAACCGAAAAACGAATGAAAAAAGGCGATTAGGAAATAATCCAGAGACCATTGAGAAATTCGCACCTAGGTTAGATATCGTTCTCCCGAAACCAGAAGGGCATTTTATTACAGGGTCAGCTTATAACTACATTTCCACAAATTAAAAATATCTTCTTCTTCTATACATACAGATCCTAATGTTTTGACATAATTACTGCATATATTTATTTCCACATTAATTACTTCCATTATTACATTTACTAAAAGCGAGTAAGGAAACATTCCAATCCAGAGACATTTAAGAAATTCACACTTAGGTTCGAACACGTTCCCACGACTCCGTAAGGGATTTATTGACCAGAATCTCATTAAAGGGTCTAACTTATAAGTACCTTCGCACAAATTAAAATTATCTACTTTTTCTATACACACAGATTCTATTATTTTTCTTTTGACATAATTATTACATTTATAAAGTACCTTACTTGATTCCCAATCTATAGCATGATTATTTTGGCTAGCGTGATAAAAATGGCATTATTAGTATTACAACTTCTGAAGGCATATTTGTGTTCTTTGATACGGGTTTCAATATTTCTTCCAGTTTCTCCCACGTATACTAAATCACAACTTTTACAGGGAATGCTGTAGACACAGGCTTGTTCCTCTTTTGCAACGTTATTCCTAACCAATTTACTTTTCACGGTAGACGAATATTTGAACGCCAAAGCAAACTTAAATTCTTTCGTCAACGGTTTTACTCTTTCTAAGCCGGCAATGTAAGGCAAACTCACATATTGTTTTTGGTTAACTGAAGGTTCCCGAGGGGCATAAAAAGATTTTCTGTATCCACCCGAGGAGGATGCCAGTGGGCGTCGAAACTGTCGTGGAAATAAACTCTGTCTATTAGAGTGGGTTTTTATTCTCATATGGATCAATAATGTTGTCGTGTTCCATTAGTTGTGATGGGCATGATCTGCCTGCCCGAAACCTATGTCGGTTATCATTGAATTTTTTCTGAGTTTCCAAAAAGCCATAGATTTTCTGTCTAACTATTCTTTCAAATATTTTAGTGAGATGAGATGTAAGCGACACTGGCCTAAAGTGTTTGGCCTCAGATCGATCTCCTCCTTTATATATTGGGACTATGTTTGTGCTCATCAGGATGCCCGGTATTTCTCCCATGTCTAGTGATCGTCTCTATATCCAGTATTATTTTATATATTATTTTGTTTATAAAAATTTATTTTAAAAAGTAGTTATAAATTTATTTTTAAACTTTATTTAGGTTCCAAAACATAGTTGTTGCACTTTTAATACTATTTGATAGCTGTGTTTCCTTTTCTCCTATGTGGGAAAAGGTGTTACTCATCGTACCTGAAGAACTGCATACTTTCAGACTATGTATAATTCAGTAAATTAAACATTATCATTGATTTTTTTTAAGATATAAATAATATTTTTTCTGACTATTATACACCTTGTCGGAATTTTATCGCAGATAAGAAATTTATATCTACAGTATATAAACTTCCCCGATAACGCTAAAACGTTCTTAAAACTGTCATATATATTTGTAGGTCTACTTATATATATATATATATATATATATATATATATATATATATATAATATATATATATATATATAATATATATATATATATATATATAGATATATATATATATATATATATATATATATATATATATATATATATCCTTATTTGTGATTAAAAAAAGAAAATTGCAAAATTTTCCGGGACACTCACATTTTGTTACAATGTATTAGAAACCAATGCAAAAAAAGAGTTTTGAAAATCTGATGTTATTTAGAGGTCGCTAACGAAGGATGAACATTTCAGATATTCATGTTTTTACAGTAATGTTCAATGTTCATTAATTACACTTTGTTAATGACTCTACAGATGAATATGAAAATAAAATGTCATGTCAAACAAAGTAAATTTCGTCTTTGTCTCTCATCTGGTACTTTTCCTTCCTGCTGGAATTTCGCTTTCATTCAGCCTCTCCCAAAGAAGGGTGACCAGTGACCACTCTCAACTAGGGTTTCTTTCCCGGGATCCCGGGATCCCGGCTGTTTTTATTGGATTTGAAAATTCCGGGAATTGGACAAATATCCCGGGAAATCCCGGGATTTTAAATGACTTAATTTATTTTTTATTGATTTATTTGTTTTCTTTTGTTATTAGAAGGCTCTTCGGTAGAATTAAAGAAAACTGCATAATATTTACCACATTTTATTCTACTTTTCTGCTTTCTTAAATGAACACCTACTAGTATTAGCAACTTAGAGCAATCTAAAAGTGGGCCCGTATGCCAAAAACGGGCCGAGGGAATGTCGCTAGCGCTGCGTATAATACAAGGAACCGAGTCTCAGTATATTATCTAGCGAATATTATTTGTTTTGAATTGTGATATTGAATTTCAATTTTACTACTTTTTTTTTTACGAAGCTGGGCTACTTTTTGTCAAATAGTTCTGGCAACTTTCAAGTAGTGTTTCCAGAAATTTTTAGCCAAATTCTGTTAAACCTGCTGCTAAATTATGCTAAATCGCCTAAAATTATGCTAAACCTGTTTCCATTTTATGCTAAAAATATGCTAAATAATTATTTTCATTTTATGGGCTATTTTTAGAGAAGAAAATACATAAAAATGCTCATTTTCTTCATTTCAGTCAATTTAGCTACTTTTATAATAAACTCTGAATCAAAAAAGAAGAAAAAATGGGTTTAAAAAATTGTGGAGAGAGATATAATTTTCAATATTCTTTCTACATCAAAAATAAAAAGGCATACTAATGTCACTCACTAAATCATCATAATACATGAAACCATTCTTATTTCCTGAGTACGCATGATAAATATTATGTTTAATAAATAATAAATAGCTACCACTGATTGGTAAACGCAATTCAAGTGTTACAATGCAAAAGTGGTCATCTAGGCATAAGTAATTGGTTATCCCAATTCTAAAAGGGTATTTTATCACTGAACAATAAAGAAAATTACCGTTCTCTTAAATATACAACCATTTCCTGGATTTCCCGGGATCCCGGGAATTGGCTTCATTTTTCAGGGAATTCCCGGGATTTCCTGGGATGAAGAACTCTGCATATAAGGAGAAACCCTACTCTCAACCCTCCAATTACCGCCCAATTGCTTTCATTTCTTGCCTTTCCAAAGTTTTTGAATCTGTCCTTAATAGGAAAATTCTTAAACACCTTTCTTCTCACAATCTTCTTTCCTATCGTCAGTGTGGATTTTGCAAGGGGCGTGTCTTTATCAAAATTAGTCTAAGCAGCACCCAGATTTTTTCAAATTTAATAAGTGGACGCTCAACATAATTATGTTAAACAAATTTTTAGCACTAATTAAAATTGGTTTATTACTATTATTATTATTGTTGTTAGTATTATTATTATTTTAACCCATTACATGTCTTCGTCCCTATTTTGGGACACAATTTAAAACAGGTCTTTTAGACTGCTGAATAAGGCCCCCAAGTGGTTAACGATTAAATGACTGCATGGGTAGTGTAATCAATTTTCACGTGTAATTTCGATGTACAATGGGTCAGTAGCATGGGCGCAAAATGGGAGAGTGCAAGAATGTTGCAAATGTCGATCAATGATACAAAGGGGGAGGGGGGAATGTTGCAAGATGTTATGCAACAAGGGGAAGGGGTTATCCCCCAAGCTGCATTGAAGGGGGGAAGGGGTTATGCAACAAGTCAATGCTGAAAAGCGGGGAGTGGGTTATGCAACAAGTCAGTGCTGCAAAGGGGGAGGGGGTTATGCAACAAGGGGGTGGGGTTATCCCCCAAGCTGCAATGAAGGGGAGAGGGAGCTTTGGGGGGAGAAGGGAAGATGACCTCTCCCAAAAGGGATAACCCTAACCCATGGGTCGGGGAACTTTTTTGGGTATTACCCAAAAATCTATTTGAGTAAAATGAAATTACCCCCAGACTTCAAAGTAAACAAAAACAAGCCAATTGCTCTTAAAATTGTTGCATATGGTGTCTCTCATACCGCACGCATTACCCCCAAAAGTTTTAAATGTACCCCATTTGGGGTAATTTACCCCTGTTCGCCGACCACTGCCCTAACCTAAGAGAGGGAGAGAAAGGAGAAGGAGGAGGGTCTTTGGGGGAGAAGGTGGGATGTCCTAACCCTCCAAAGGGAAACCTAACCTAAGCCTTAACCTAAGAAAGAGAGAGGGGTGTTCGCCTGGCTCCAGCCAGACGTATAATGAGAGTTCATCCGAGCGCCAGCTGTCTTATAAGGTGTAAATCAGCAAGTTGGCTTAGGCGTAAATGGCTTGTTCAGGTGTACAGTATTAGGGTTGAGTTGCCAGATTGCGCTATTTATTTAATTAAAGCATATATTCTTGACAGTTGGCTTAGAAATCCGTCAGTCGGTTTAGAAGGCGTAACCAGCCATTTGGATATATATAATTAAATAATATCGTTTATATATACAGCCAAAACAATTAAATAAAACACCATTACATCCTTCTGTTTATTTAGCCTAGACGAATTATTGGAATCAATTTCATGAAATATAAAGAAAATAAGTATACAATCCTATACAAACGATGGAATATATATGATAAAAAAAATAATAGTAATAGTATAAGAAATACGAACAAGGAATATATATATAATGAAAAATAAAATAAAAAATAATATAAGAAATACAAAATGATGGAGTATAACCAGAAATATAATAGTACAGGAGAAACATATATATATATATATATATATATATATATATATATATATATATATATATATATATATATATATATATATGCACACGATTATATTAATTAATTAAATGTATTGAAAATAAATATACATCAAAATACATTCAATTTATGTTCTACTCCGCTTAACTAAAACACTAAACTCGCACGTAATCGAGTCTACAGTCACATCACTATTGCTTTGCACTAAGCTGTAAATACGTTTAAACATTATTTCACCGCGCAAGTTATAGGGATACCTATACTCGATGTAAATGGCCTTCATATCGTTCAATACTATTTTTGTGCCCACTTTACATTCGGTTGGTAAGTTATCTTTAAACGGCTAGAATACATTCAAAAGCACGCAAAAAGCGGCCATCGTTAGCCAAAACATCATTATTAAATACAAGTTTATAAGCACTCCTTTCCAATCGAGGGTTTATTCTTACCGATCCGAGCTTTTCAATCGTGGACTCATCTTCACAATGCATATCGGCAGTTGAAATAATCTTCTAAGTCGTAACGACAGCTGATCATTATATAAAGGAATAGTTCTTCAGGGTGAACGGTGTAGGTGAGCTCAGCCTGTACCACTCAAGTGCTTTGTACCAAAGTTCATGATATTTCAAAGAGTCTAAACCTTTTAAATAAGCATCCAGCTCTAGACCATTCTCATCTTGTTCAGTCCTACACTCGGTAAAACCGTCGAGCAGAGCGGTGTGTGCGTATTCAAGAACCGTATCAAAATAAAGCATATCCGTAATACGTGCGTCTAATGTAGGCTTCAGCTTGCGGAAACTGACGATTTCAAACATTCTGTCGAGGATGAAACGGTTTCGCGTAGAGGACAAGAACGTTATTATCAGAAGCATTCTTCCACATCAGTCGTATATCAATGCATGGCTGATCATTATTTATACACAACGTACAAAGAATGGCATATGAGGGGGTATCACTAATCTGTTCTCTTCTTGTATCTACACCTGCAGGAACTTTATAACGATCCTCTCTCTACTTCTCAACTACCACGAAGACTATTTATCTCAACACTTAAATAAACCACATTCCGTTTACCAGAGTTTGTTTGTCTACAAATCGTTTCCAGTACATAGTTAATAGCACCGGTTTTACGCCTGAACACGCGCAATGACTTCGTCACAGACACCTCGTACATGGCATTGAGAATGCTGCTCAAAGGAAGTTCCATCGTATTCGAACAGTGCACGTCCACTCGGGTCAAGCTCTGAGATGACTATAAGCCAGGCGAGTGGGTCGGCTCGACGGGAGGAGTGAGTCACACCATAAGCTGATGAAACGTGTACGGCGTTGTTCCAACGTGAATACTTGTAACCCATTATACTGGGTAGGTGTTTTGAGAAGTTTTCCGATACATGAAGCAATACCGACTTTAATGTTTTATCACTCCCACTCCCCAGAATACGCACCAAACATTTTCGTTCAGGGGGATTTTCACCAACTAAACACATTTTATTCACATTTCGGTGACCTATTTAAGAGAAACATATGCCCATATTTTTCTTTTTTGCTTAGCAGACGATACTCATCTCTAAATTCTGTTAAAAATTCACGCAGGCCTTTAACCACAACCTCACTACAAACCTCGTCATAATATATATTAATGTAGTGGTAAAAATACTTAAGATTCTCCATGATGACAAGATTTACATTCTCAGTCGCAGGGTACGAGTGCTCGGTATGATGCAACATGACATAATATCGCTTGTCGCACCACTCATGAACAAGACTCACTAACCATAACCGTTGTTTCTGTTCTGCAAGTGTTGTTTCTTCTACTTCACGATATATGTAAGCTTTTATAAAGTTTAGTCCTACAACATAGTTCAATACATCACTTGTACCACGAAATCCTGCAATGCTCTCGCCAGAATAGCCGTAGATTATTTGTAGCAAGAGTCACGTGACCGATCATACAGGTGGGCGGAGCTTAGAACTTTCTCCTGTACATACGCTGGGCGGAGCTATATTTAATAAACGAAATATTCAAGGTGTATATATAAAAATACGTGTAATAAATAAACATATCGTTAACAATAGACATAACAATCAAAGATTATGGTATCCAAAGGGTACGGTATCATAGGTACCAGGCACCTGGTAACGTTTCCTATAGGTGTTACGGCACACCTTTGTACCTCTAAGTTCCTTCAGCCCCACAGCTTCTGCGTCCTAAAATTGTGGGTCCCTACACTAGATCCTTCAACGAATCACAGTTAAGGACCTGCCGATTCGCCTGTTTGAGCGTGATATCCTTAGCCTTCATGATATATTTTATATCCTCCCCCACCCTCACCCGCACCTCATAAGTTTTTGGTCTTGTTGAGACAAAAGAGTCGGCGTATGCGATGTCTCCATACTCATCCTTGATCTCATCAGTTAACTGTCCAAGAAATTCACCAATAGGAAGCATGTATTCACCCTCCCTCGCTGTGAATATCACACTATCTGTATCGGCGTACAAAACCCTCCGACCAAGAGAATGCAATAGGCCTCAAAGTTTGATGCATGTGCAGGCTGTTGTGAAGCTGGCTACAGGTATGTTTGCAACCCGTGAGGTATCTGTGGCCAATTCGGTATTGTTGTACTTTATTATGTAAGTATTACCTACATTCACGATCTCCATAATCTCTTTATCGGGAGCGTTGGCATAATCCCAGACTTCACTATAACTTTGTGCCAAATGAACGTTCCCTTTGCCAGTATTCTGTACAAATTTTCCCCAAAGTCTGTTTAGACACAACTTTGCACTAAAGCGCTTGTCTGGGTTCTTTACAATTTGGGAACGGGCAGGCTGTATACCCTCACGGTCACGGTAACGTTGAATATAAGTTTTCATCTTTTGTAGCAACTCCTCGCGGATACCCTGATGTTTTTACCTTATCCTTCAAAAAAGCGTTTATATATATGGCGCGAAAAAGTTGGGTAGCTTCTGAAACCTCCACACCTCATGTATCTTCAATATTCTGTAGCCATGGCGAACGCTAGATCCAGCTCAGGGCTTGTATATACACCTCTGATCTTACGCTGGTTGGTTGTATGATTACATCCCCATTGTTCTCCTCTGCGCACTTCACGCACAGGGGAAACATGAGCTTGTGATCTATAACGACGGGTAAGATCGGCATCCATAAATCGCGTGGGGGAGCACATCTACGAAAGAAAGGCCGAAATAGTACCCGTTCAAATTTGTGAGACACCTCGATGGTGGGCAGGTCAGGTCCCACCAGTTTTCAGGTGCACCCACGGGGTACGGATTGTTCTTCATCACGTAGGGATATAAAGAACAGAAGTCGTAGTAATGGAGTTTCACGCCCTCCGTAGGCGGAAAGTATAGCTTGAAGGGATTTGTACGCCCTCCGAACAAGCTATCACCGCATTTGAGAGGATCCAGCACCATTGAACGTTGATCGTGTTTATTTCTTCACGGTACTGTCCATCTGTTTCCATCCGTGCATCATACTCATGCTCCCACAAGACTTTGTGAGTGAACTGGGAGCCTATAAGTTGATCGCGGGTGCGGGTCCACGCAAGACTGTCGGCAGGAGATCTACCGTGGATATCTCCTACGATTCCACACTCAGGACGGGGCATCCGTGCCACCAGCAACCGTTAAAGGAGTACACAGTCTTCTCACCAGTGGCACGGTTTTCGCTTAGACCATCAACCCAAAAAACACGACCATTAACCTTAATGGGTACTTCCCCGTGTTGCGGGCATGCTTTATGTATACACCTGTCTGCTGCTGTATGTGTATGAGCCAGTAAATAGCCTTGTGCCATAACTGCGGGATTGTTTCTGTGAATACGGCTAAGGTGTCTTTAGGCATGAAGTTATTCTTGAACACCGTAAAAATAATGAGGCGATCGTGGTTGCGACTTGCAACGGATCGCATTTGAAACGGCTATGTACATCCTTCTAAAGGCCTGGAAACATACTCTAAGCACGCGCACATCATTCACGCAATAACGCTCACATTCATCAGCTATATTATAAGGATTAGATTCATTAAAACTGTTGTAGTAGCGGTCAAAATCTTCACGTTCATCTGTACTCATACATTCATAGTTAAAGTAATGTTTGGGTGGAGGTAGTCCTACGTAATTTAAAGTTTCGCTAGTGAGGAATGTGTAAGGGAAATATCCTTTTGAAACTTCAGCGGCTACGCCATCACCTTGGGTAGCTTTGCTAATTTACAAGGTGTGAATAATAAAGTGTCTTTAAACTGTACATTACCTCTTATTTGCATCTGTATTAGTTTGTTGCCTCTTTTCAAGGGATCACCTGTAAATATCTCAGATGACTCGTGCTCAAGCAACTCCTTATGTGTGTCAAATTTTGCCCCGTTATGGGCAAGAATATACACAGTTTTTTTTGAACTTGTCCGCTAACTTGACAATATAGGACACAAAGAGTTTCACAGGGCTATCGTGGGCATCGTTTTAAAAACGTTTGTCCGTTTACCACATTTGTGACACTCATCACACTCGATCTCCATACACTCATCACAGATAGTCTGGCTTACAAGTAAATGTGGAATAACCTCTTTGGTTTCAGCGTTCGTGTATGTTTCTATATCGTAGTACACAGTTATACAAGGGCTATTTTTAGGCTTAGCGTCTTTCATATAACATACATGCTTTACTCCAACCGCCTTATATTTCTCATGGCATGTAGAACAGTGAATTTCATCACATTTATGCTTGAAATTCCCCAATTATCCATCATATAAAACATACCACATTCACAGATTCTCATTTTCCTGCACGTGCCAATTGACTTATGGAGCTCAAAACAGTTATTATTGAAAAATGTGCGTCTACACACATCACAATCCCTCTTCTCAGCTTCAACCACACGGCTTTCATATTTGGAGCTTTTACACTGCGCACATACCATGTGGCAATCTTTACAATGTTTCAGTATATCATCCGCAAACTCGAGACACCCCTTACACAAATCATGACGTCGTCCATATTTTCGACTTTTATCATAACTCGCGTAAAGACCCCTTATATTACGGATGGGGAGATACGTTGTTCCTGACAGTCCTAAAATAAGTAGGGGTCTTGTACGATCTCTCACACAGCTTTTAAAAACATACACAGTCCATACCAAATACAACTATACGAACATTAATTTCCTGTTCTACCTTTCTCAGCTCTTCAAGTCCCATATTACAGTCAAACTCAAGTTTACAGTCTACAGTTAGTTTACGGGCACGCACCTTTACCGTAGGTAACCAAATTTTTTGGGTCCGTGTATTTAGTACAGTAAACATACGAGTTAAGACTACTGCTATAAAACCGCAACCACGATCGACGTTTATATGCCGCCTATAAATAGCCTGAGAATTGAAGTTAAGCGTATAAGGTGTGACACTATGTCCTGCAACACGGAATACACGGTCAATATTTACCGTGAAGTTGTCCATATTGAAGGTTATACTACTTTGAGAGGCCTGCATTATACGGCCTAATATATATTCTATATCTTCAGCTGCCATGCGTCTGAATGGTATTACTACCCAAAAATCATCTACATCTCCGTCATCTGACCCGAACCGAAGGACAGCCTCGTCCTGACTTCACGTTCGTCGCGGTTCTGAAGGGCAAACTCTACAATACGTTCAACTATGCGCGTAGTCCGTGTTCAACACCATTGCTATACATGGATCTAGGATCAACCCTGACTATATACCGATTTCTAGTCAAGGCTGGGGTGGGGGTAGCGGTGCGCACCAACTCGAATGTTATGCCATCCTCTACAGAACGAGAAGCTGCTGCTGGCTGGAGGATGTACCCGGAATTGAACAGGAATAAGGGGTATATTTGAGGAAGGTACTATTGTGGGGGTTGTGCCGTAAGACGTAGAGGGTTGGGGCTCTATTACTGGGGGTCTAACAACCGGCGCATTCCTGGCACGCTTTATACCTGACGTGGAGGGCTCTTCATCATGCCTCCGCTTTGAATTGTCGCATGCTACAGGTATCGCTGTTGTGGACTCGGCAGTGTTGATGGAGTCTGTGATCACAACTACAGTGTTGTCGGGGTCATCTGTAATAGCGATGATGGGGTGCTGTACCTCATCGTCATTCACGGTTCTGTGAGAGAAGAGAAAAACAAGACTGTAGAATATAAGGCTCATCACTTAAATATTTATTATATTTTGTAAATGTTCCACTTACGAGTGTGACGTGATAGAAATGGATTCTGTAGAAAAATTCAGGTTCACGAGCACATCTACATGTATTATATCTGGCCCTACAGGCTGTGGTAAAACTGTGTTTATGCTTAAAATCATTAAAGAAACGGGAGAGATGTTCTCAAAATTTGTGCATAAAATAATATGGTGCTATTCGACGTATCAATCAGTGTTCAACGAGTACCAAGATGATATTTTGTTCCACAAAGGTGTATATGACGTTAATTCGTTAAAGGGAAATGAACATGCAGTCAATGTAATTGACGATCTCATGTTGGAGATGGATAAAATGTTTGCCGAGACATTTACAGTATTTGCCCACCATCTTAACATAAGCGTGTTCTTCACGAATCAGAATCTATTTTTCAAAAATAGATACATGCGCGATGTGTCGTTAAATACACAATATCTAGTCTTATTCGCGCAACGTAGAGATGTATCACAAGTTGAGGTGTTAGCCAATCAAATGTTCCCGAATCAGCGTTAGGAATTTTTGGAAGTTTATAAAGAAGCTACAAGCCAGCTACTTGTCCAGCCTAATGTATCAGATGAAATTGGAGAAATTGGTTGCGCTATACACCCCGAGACATGTGCTATATTTACAGCAATATAGTGGAGCACCAGTTTGTTGGGGATACCCAGGCACGCCTGCTTCGCATTGCTCATATCCCCAACCATAGAGGGAAGAGCTTGAGTATTACATATGACAGGCCCCATTATGTGAATGTCGCAACTAATCTAATAACCAATATCTCAATATATATAAGAACGATTGAGGAAAAAATTTCACATTTGGTGATGGGAGCTTAACAGTGAAGCTGCACTTTCGACGCACTGAGTTATAATGGACAGAAAGCCTTTCACACTCTATCGAGGTGTGAGATACCAGCGTGGTAGTTGACTTAGATCCATTTTTCAACCATACTACGTACGGCTGTCCCTTTGCTGAAGCGGGGTGCCAAATACCTTGGGAGGAATGCGCTACAATCAGGTCTTAACACGGCAGAAGACATAATGGCTGGGGCTAAACCTAAAGAAGCTCTAAAAAACACTTAAAGCATACACGGGACGAAATCATCAAAGTTGCAAAGAGAAAAATGCATGGTGGTAGGACAAAGAAGAGGGCTGTCCGGAAAAAGGGATTACCACCACGTGGCATTAAATGTAAAAGGATATCAAGAAAGAAGTGTTCTAAGCGAATGAAACCTATGGTTGACTATTTTTTGACTGATATAAGCTAAGGACATTGATCTCATGAATCATAGTTTGTTTACTACTTGTCGAGAGAGGAGGCACTATTTCTGACTCGTTATGGCACGCTTCATCCATCCGTGTAGTTCACAATGTTGTAAATCGGAGCTGTCCCTCTTTGACATGCCCCCAACTCAAGTTTCTATGGAACACAGTGACTTTATTACAATTAACCCTTTAAACACGATTAGTTCCCCGAGTGCTCCAATAGAATTCGTGATACCCATCTCAGGCCCTTACTTTTTTGGCGCTAAACTACGTATAGCCCATTCTGATGGAACGGACTGCGATGACAAATATGTTGTATACCCTGAAACAAACTTTCTGCACTCCATATTCAACCAGTGTGACGTATATTTAAATCAGGTCAACATATCGGCAGAAACGGGATACTACCACCTACGAGCCTATTTGGAGAATGTGCTGGACTTTTCCAAAGAAGCGAAGGATACCTTTTTAAGTGCCAAGGGCTATTATTAAGCTAAAGACGAAAGTAGTATAAAGGACAAATTTAAAAATTCTAAAAAGAAGATATATGAGTGTTTTGGACGTCTGCATACAGACTTCACATTCCAGGAGAAGTTGCTTGTGAATGGGGTGGATATGAAAATAAAGCTCACCAGCACGAATTCTGAGATCTGTTTAAATCTGGGTGCTGATCAAGAAGAGGGTGCAAAGCCCTTTGTGATTCATATTATGGAAACATACCTTCGCGTACTCCGTGTGAAATTAAGTTCGCCTAAACAAATAGAAATTGAGAAATATTTACTACATGCCACAGTAAAATACCCAATTAACAGAGTACAGATCAAACTATACACGGTGACAGCAGTGTTAGAATCGAAACAGATAGAAAACATCGCCATTTTGGTGAATGGAAAATATAAAAAGAATACCTTTAAATTCGAGAATTTTGGCCTTAAAAATATAACTGTATACGTGAATGGCGTTGCGTTGGGGGAATATTGGATAGGGATTATTCATCAGACGCTGTGTTCCCGCTTTGCGCGAGATCGTATAGTAATCTGGCCCATATTGCAGGTGATTGTGATGAGCTCGGGATTGTGGTAACGCAGAAAGAATTCATCAATCAATTTAACCTTTATCCGTTTGATATCACACCTGACTCTCCTGCTAGTGTAAATACACACTTAAGTCTACAACAGAGTGAAACATCTCAGTCAGATTGGAATTCGCCAATCCGATAGATGCGCCTATTAGTGTACTAGTATACCTCGAGTCACAAGCCCGAATAGAAGTAGACAGATTTAGGGGCGTTGTCGCTGACTTTTAAAATGGACGCGAATAGACTACAGAGAGTTATGAATAGTGAACGAATCATACGTTCCAAATTTATCGGTGTGTTTGCGAAGAATGAAACATTGAAGTTGCCAACTACGAGAGATTGCGGTAGCCTTATTGTGAACACAGATGTTATTGGTAGTGAAAGGATTCATTGGTTTGCAATCTATTTTAAAAATAGGGACCGCATGTACTACTTTGATTCACACGGTACTCAACCCAAGAGTGACCCTGTTATTGTAAAATTTCTCGAGCAGATGCATATCCCTGAATTTGTATGGAATTCCTTCCGTCTACAAGGATATTTTAGTAATACTTATGGGATGTACTGCCTTTTATTTCTCATGCATATGTCACTTGGTAAGGAATTTATAAATTTTTAAAAATTATTCGACCCGCGTCACACTCAACGAAACGACGAAATGGTATGCAGACATAAAAAGTCGTTTTCTGATTGTGCGTACTCGCTGTATAGTATGATGTTTTGTTCGTGTATATATATATATATATATATATATATATATATCCAATAATGTTAGTTTTGTATTCTGTATCTAATCTAAGATGGTTATTGTACTAAAAACATGATTTCTTTCATTTAATAAATTGATGAAAATACATTGTGTCTTCTTAACCGAAAAAAAGATCGAAACAAAAAAACTTAATTATTTCGTTAATGATGTGACAATCGCTGGGTTGACTGCTCGGTAAATCTTCTACCTCCGCATTCAGGTCCACGACATGCATTTCTTCAAAACGAAAATATTGTATAACACGAGTCAAATCCTCATCGGACTTTAAAGGAGAAAGAATAATTAATTAGTTCCTACTGAATTTTTTAATAAAAACCCAACTGCTTAAAACATATGCAAAGTATACACATAGTAAGAGTATTACAATGTGAAGATAAGCACACCGGACAAAAAATTAGTCACCCCTAATAGCACCGATAGTAGGAAGTTCAAGGTCACACAGAGGGCGCTGATGTAGCATTGGTAAGTGACAAGTAGCGGTGACGTAGCACTCAGGATCAGATCTGTTTCGTGAGGTGGTGAAGAACAAAGTGTGTGTTGGATATAGTCTGCAAAATGGGTCGTGAGGCAGACGTTACTCAGTGGCAAAAAGGAGCCATCGTGTTTGGCAGAGCCCACGGACACAAAATGTCTGAAGTAGCCCAATTTGTTGGTGTGTCAACGCGTACTGTCCAGCGAGTTTACAAAGAGTGGTGTAGTTCGCAATCAACTGACAATCGACGGCGTAACTGTGGCCGGAAAACAATTCTCGACAATAGGGGCCGCGCCATGTTTCTCGTCTAGTAACTGCAAATCGTTTTCAAACCAGAGAACAATTGCTCCAAGAAACCAATGAGGTTCTCCAGCGACCAATTTCCGAACGGACATTGCGACGAGAACTGCATGCGATGGACATCTGGAGCAGGGTACCAAGGAAGAGGCCGCTGTTAACAGCAAGTCACAAATTGGCACGTTATAAATGGGTTCAGAGGCACAAAAACTGGACTGCGGCAGATTGGAAACGTGTAATTTGGTCCGATGAGTCCCGTTTTTGTTTGTTCTCCAATGATGGGAGGCGACGAGTACATCGCAGGTCCAATGAAGCCTTTAATCCTGAATGCGTCGAAGGTGTTGTTCAGGCTGGAAACAGAAAGTGAAGCGCAGGAATAGACACCCACGGACTCTGGCGGAACTTCGGGACCGGCTGATGAACGAGTGGCAGCAAATCGATGTTCAGTACATGCACAACCTCGTAGAGTCTCTGCCTCGCCGGATTCGTGCGGTTATCAAGGCCAGAGGCGCCGTCACACGTTATTAGGTACATTCTGAGAGGGGTGACTAATTTTTTGTCCGGTGTGCTTATCTTCGAACCGCTCAGAGAAGTTCCTTTAAGAGAAAATGCCGAATAACATTTATTATGGAATTTATAAAATTATGTAAAGCTTACAAAGGATTGCTATAAAAAATCAACGAATCAAAAGAGGATTTTAGCAGCATAATATTAATTGCAAACTAATTTATAATTGCGGATACCTACTAGTTAAATGAAGCATTTTAAATGTGATGAGATGAATTACTACAACCCTTCATAAATAACAAGTTCGCGAATAATTGGCTACAAAAAATAAAATTCCAGGCACATAATTATTTACATTTCTACGACAGTCTCTTGCGTCGGATCGTACTGAGCGTCACTGCAAATATCATCAACGGTTTACTTTGGGAATAAGCCGTCCCGGTCGGCTGCGTTAAAAAAATTAATTATAGACACCGCTGCAGTGTCTCCAAATTAATATAAATCCGGTAAACTGTAAAGTTCTTGATTCATGACGGAGGGAATGTTTATTCACTGGTGAAAATTACTGTGAATCCCAGCTGAAAATATTTCCTTTTATATGCATTATCCCCAAGCACCACCCCAAAAGACTAATAGGCCGTTCGTAAGTTTGATGATTGGTTGTCAGTATAACTGGGCGGAGCTATATTAAATTTGTGTATCAATCGTAACACCTGTATTACGGGTCCACTCTTTGGATGTCCTGATTGGTCGACCAATGGTGTTTTTATCTTCTCTCCGTAGGTTTAGTGCTCACATCTCAAGGGGTATGAGTGAATTACCACTTGCAAGCTCTACCACTATGGTTTCAAATATTTGCAATATTATTTGCGCCTATACTATTCTCGGTTTTCCCATTTTGGAACCCACCCCTTCATGCAATATCCCTCACCTCTTTGCAACATTGATTAACATTTGCCACTTGCAATCTCTACCACGACAATATTTTGCATTATTATTCTCTGCGGTCATACTATTCGCTCCTCAATTTTTCCCATTTTGGATACATCTATTCGACTTGAGTTTCTACTTGCCAATTCTCGCGTAGGAGTGTGATTAAAATGTGTTTAGTTCGTGAAGATGAATGTCTGGTTGGGTTGGTAGATAAATGGGTACCTTAGGTATCCTAGTGGTTAAGACGCTGGGTTGCTGATCGGAGGTTGAGAGATCGAGTCCGGGCGATGACATTGTAATTTCTGCCCGCCCGTGCTGGAGCGTAGTTCGGATTCAACGTTAAACTGTTTGGAAAGTTAGGTTATCCCGAAGGATTAATAGTTAAACTAAAGAATAAAACAATTAATATATCAGAACGGCATGGAGGTGAGACTGAAAATAATGTAGATAAAGAGTATATAACGGCCCTGCATTCAAGAGGAGTCCAAATTATCGATAAATTCCTAAGAGGAGCGGGAGTTTATTTAATCAGTTCTTCGGGGATAAAAATAGGCGATATGGTGAGGACAAAGCAAAATGAATGTATTAATGAACGTAGTGTAGTTTACGAGATGGCGGGGCTTACCAAAAAGACTATATGAACATAGAGCAGACATCGGTCTACATCGAACATCTAACTCACTCGTCTTGCACGCAGGTAGGTACGGACACCTGCCAAACTGGCAAGAAGCTAAGATCATTCATAAAGGACTAGATAAGAGGATGAGAAAAGCAATTGAAGCTGCTTATATAACGTCAGGGAACGTGGTAAATCATAAAGAGGGATTTATGTGTTGAGCCAAATTAACGGGAAAAATTATGGTGAAGTTAGCAGAAAGGGGCGGGGCCAAGGAGCATCAACAGTAACCAGCCAATCAGGTGAAGCCACGAATGTTCGTCCATTAGATTTGAAAAAGATCGTCTGCATTTAAATATTGTGCGTTTAACTCATGTTATCATTCTGTGTGAGCAAGGCTTTGTGCCTAAATGTAACGGAATATAACCCCCATCTCATCTCTTTTTCTACCACCCTCAAACCGCATATATATATATATATATATATATATATATATATATATATCTATAATATATAAGAGGGTGTCCATATGTCCGGCATCATAGGAGAAATTCATATTTTTCTATTTCTACAAACCATAATTCATATTTTTCTCTTTCTACAGGCCATAATGTCTGTGAGCAAGGAAGAACGAATCCAGATAATTCTACATAGGAAATCGGAGCCAATAACACAGAGTTGTGTGTCTTGATGCAGTCTGTTACTTTCAGCAGCGGCCACTCTTTGACTCCGATTTCCTATGAGTAGAATTATCTGGATTCGTTCTTCCTTGCTCACAGACATTATGGCCTGTAGAAAGAGAAAAATATGAATTATGGTTTGTAGAAATAGAAAAATATGAATTTCTCCTATGATGCCGGACTTCAGAGACACCCTGTATATATTGTTGTGACGGCAAATTTGCGTGCCGAAATCTCTTACGAGAATAGGAGCAGAAATTTTAGTTTTAAGATTTTGTTTAAATCTCTAAAGCAAGGTAGTTTAGATCAGTGGTTCCCAACCGGTTTTGGCTTATGGCCCCCTTAGGAACCTTATTTTTTCCTGTGGCCCCCATAAGCATTATTTTCAGTAGGTAATATGCAGATTAACTCTATTTTACAAAAACAAATATATATAAAGGATATTAAAACAACTATTTGTATTCAGGTACAATATTATTTGTCACATAGGACTATAAACATAACAAAAACTAAACAGTGGCTAAAAAAATTTGCAGTTATTTACTTATATTATGTATTAAGTATAAAAAAATATAATCAAAAGAAATACTGTACTTATAGCAATCTACAGTATTATAAATTAAAAAAACTAGTAAAATTACTACAACTTCGCAATATTAGGGTAAACAAATAAGAGCTACTTACACACTACAGCGACGATCCACGTGGTAAACAGACTGTAAGGATTTCAACCTGAAGTATTTTTATCAAGTCAACAACGCTGCCAGGCGCATAACGATCAAGCGCACAATGGAGTGCGCCGCACAATAAGCTTGTAAGATGCAAAATATTTGTTTACAGATAAATTCAAATTCTATTATAAAATATCTAAAAAAAAAGGAAAATATATGTATTAATAATTTTTTAAAATGTAATTCAACTACATAAATTAAAATTATCTATTGGCCTAACTATAATTTAGGATTCAATAGGTTGAGTCCTGTGGCCCCCTTCATGGAGTCTGTGGCCCCTCTAAATCTTAACATTTTCCTGTGGCCCCCTTCAAATGTGCCATGGCCCCCAAGGAGCATATGGCCCCCGGTTGGGAAACACTGGTTTAGATTATGGTTATTGAAGAATATCAATAGGTTTCTTATTACAAGGTTAAAAAAAAAATAAATAAAAATGTTTCAAATTGTTTAACGTTCGTTCGATTTTTATTTTTGTGGTCTCACGTGAATGGTATAACCCAGGACAACCGTGCGGTAGAGATTTATGGTAGGGTCCAGGAGCGGCCATAGTTACAAAGAGAAGGAAAAACAAGCTGGCCGAGTTCAGATGTAAAAATGGTTTGTTTTCTCTTCGCTTCGTGGTTAAACTTTTGGAAAACAGACTTCGAATCCACTTCTTAAATTGGACCATGACGTTGGTCATAAATTTGAGAAACCAAGTGGCTTCGAAGAAAGAACTTTATTTTAAGTTGATTTTAACGAAAAGGAGGAGCTTTGTTTTTGGAAGGGAATGTCAATGTCCAATCAAAGGACAATGATTCTTATAACACCCAGTGAGGGAAAAGAAAAGCCCCTTCTTTCCTTATGTATGGATGAAAGCTTTCGTAGGGACGACCTTATGTAATGAAAATGTTTTTCATAGGTCATTCAGAATATTGTAAGGCGGATTCCTTGAAATTTTAAGGTGCAACTTAGATTTCTAAGTTAGTTGTAGTTCGGTCCTGTAAAAATAAAGTGGCTTGTAAAGAATGAATCTTTAGGCTCTGTGGCGTGATTGAAAATTTCTAAGTTGTAGCTCCGTCCCCGAAAGTTAAAAGTGGCTTGTAAGAATAACTCCTTAAAATCTGTGACCTGTTTGAAAATTTCTAAGAAATTTTTCACGTTGTACTTAAAATTTGAATTGTTTTTGTTTTGGGCGAACTTAGTTGGAAGAGCTTAATTAATGTCAGCCGACAGACAAAGAATTTTGTGAAATTTCGTTTAATTTAATTTTGTTCAAATTAAATGTTAAACTGTAAGTTTGCGACATATTAGGTTTCCTCAGGGAAGAGTCAATATTTTGTGTTGAAGTTGGTTCCCGTGGAAACCCGGGAAGCTTATGACCAGTCAGTTATTGTGAGAGGAAATCTAATTTATTTGACGGACGGACTTTTTTCCTAGAAAAATCTGCGGAACTCGCACAGAACTGTTGAGAGTAGCTTTGCCAAATTTTGTAAGTAAACCATTTTTTCAACTTCTTAGATTTCGAAATTTGAATTTAGTGCTGTTTTTTTAAAGTTACACGCAAATAGAAAACCCCTCTGTATAAATGGTTTTTGAGACTTAAATACTTGCAAACATTTTCTTTTAATTAAAAATTTGATTTTTTTAAACAAAATTTGTAATCGTACATCCGCCTATTTCTTTGAATTTATGTACTAATTGGAGCGAAATTAAATAAACTTTATAAGAGGGAGTGTGTCGTTTTTATGCTACCTTACAATAGGCCTCTCTTGTAAGCTGAGGGTAAATTAACATTGAAAGTTTGAAATCCAAAGTGGGCTTCAAGTAAGCCAAGGGAAAATACGCGTATAAAATTAAAGGGCCATCCGAGTGGATAGGCAGAGTCATCCTGAAATAAACGAACACCCGCGTCAGAAATAAGTGCAATCGGAAAAGGGTGGGCACCACATAAATTAAGGGGTTGCACACAACATAAATGGTGTCAGAGAAGTGGGATCCTATTGCAAGGTATTAATAGCATGAGTGTGACTTTTTGTTAAAATAAATTTGCGTGACAGAGTAAAGCACTAACGTAAAAATATTGGGAACAGTGAAAAGTGTCGCTAACAGTGGTAACGGTTTAAAATAAATAAATAACAAATAAGCTACGCGATGTCGATAAAGAGCGTGGACAGAACGAACGGGGAAGACAGTGCAAGTGACATTAGTGATTCCGAACCAACGAACTTAAAGAAAATGAGTACAGAAAGTTTACAAAATTTAAAAAAGATAAGTTTTTCCAACATTAATCGGTTACTAAAGGAATGCTCGGAATTAGAGGAAGAAATAAACCGAAGAGGGTCGAAACTGGAAGACCTTGTGATGACTACTCCGCAGCTGGAGTATTGGGACAACCGCAGGTCGGGGGTTCGTCCCAGGAGAATCTCCCTAGTTCCTCCCGCTACAGAAGGAGAACTTATGACGCAGGAACCTCCTTCACCTTATATCCTGAATTTCCAACAGGCAGTAAGGGGTTTGGAGCAAACGACCTTTGGACACACATTGGAAAGAAGTTCGCCGACGTTTATGGGCGAACGTGCACAAGAGAACCCAGGAACCAGCCGAAACTACGTCAGGAGGGAAAAAGGTAAGACACTCAACATATTTGCCACAAGCTTATTAAGTTCAGGTAATGCCTTGGTTCAGGCTAATCCTATAAGGAGACATATTAAAGATGACATATTGTACTTAAGGACGCGTTCAAGTCCGTTATGCCGGAGTATGCTCGAAATTTCATCAAAGGAACATCCTTTCAGGAATATTGGATGGAATCAATCAAGTTTTCGGTAAACAACCCAAGCTTAGGACTAAAAGATAAAGATGTCCTAAGAGAAGAAACGCCACAAGACAGAAGCCAAAGATTGCAGAAACTGTACAATCCTCCAACATCCTGGAACTACAACTCACAACATCCAGAAAAAAGAATAGCCATTGCCACGAAGGAGGACAACATCAAGGATGTGGAGGTGAACGTCGGAGACAAGTCTATCAAGAGAGGAGAGCCCAGAAGGAAATGTGATACTGGTCACAGGAGAAATAACACAACTCAAGAATGTTACTACAACCCCATGAAAAACCAGAAGCGAAAACAAACCAAGTCAAACGAAGACAATGATTCCAAAGAGTAAACAATGGAAGAAAGTGGCCGGAGCCAGTGCAAGATTTGCTAGCAAATGGGACATTGGAAAGAAGCGTGCCCTCGAGCAAACCTTCAGCAGGACTGGAAGGGGAAGCCTCCCGAATAGCTTCAGAGGAAGTAGCGGCGAGTCGTCGGCTAGGACTGATCACCCTACCAGTATTCGTCGCTCAACAAGCTTCCACCGCGCTGGGCGATGGTGGAGCTTCCGTCACATTAACATAAGCTATGCACAACAACATCGGAAGCCTTCTTTGGACAGTTTCCAACTTCTCAGTACACGGTTGCACAGTACCCGCCCATTCATGTAAGGGAGTAGAATTAAGTTTGACTATAGGAAGGGGTGTTGAAGAATTCTTTTGTGTCTGTCTAATTCCAGAGGCTCCGCAAGACTTGACCATAGGCGTGTTGTTTTGGAGAATATGAAGACGAAACAAAGGTAACTTGGAGAAGAAAAGAGGACAGTCACGCTGAATGAAGCAGTAACCATACAAGGAAAGGGAGCAGACAGTGAAGAGGGTGCGAGGGTGACTCTCATAGAGGCAATTCCGCACGAAGAACAAAAGGTGGCCACCGTAATTCTGACGAGGGGAGTCAGAATGAAACCCGGGGACGTAGTTCCCCTGGACGTCTATTCTCCGCTGCACGGAATATGCAGTGAGGCTCGGGGAAATTTAAAAATGTTACCGAGCAGGATCCCAAAAGGGGAAATAAGGTTACTGATGATCAATGAAAGTGACGAAGAATACCTTGCGACCAAGGAGACGTCGTGGGCCTAGTGACGGAGGCAGCGATAATAGGGAGGGCAGTCGACACGGCCGTTCGACGCTCACTCCAAATTGGAACGAATGTCACGGTGAAAGGAAGTCAAGCGTAGAAGAAGGACTTCGAAGAACGAGTGACACGCCTCAAGTCCTAGGTTCTCGGCTGGAAATCATTCTCCAACGAAGAGAAGAAAACCGTCGAAGAATGGCTAAGGGATTACTCAGATGTCTTCTCACTGGATGGCGAGCCGTTTGGTTATAATGATTTGATGCTTATGAAGTTGAAACACAGGATCATCCTCCCATATTTAGGCGTCCCGACACGATACCTATTGCGCACGAGGAGGAGGTCAAGAGACAAATAGCAGAAATGCTGGATCAAGGAGTGATACAGCATAGCCGTTCCCCCTGGTCGTTTCCCTTAGTAATTGTGAAAAAGAAGTGTGGTGCCCTGAGGCTCTGTGTAGACTATAGACCTTTGAACGCCATCTGCATCAAGGACAAATATCCACTACCTATCATTGATGAAACCTTGGCCAACCTGCACGGGACTCATTATTTCTCGAGCATGGATTTACGTTCGGGATATTGGCAGCTGGCAATTCACGACGACAGCATCTCGAAAACTGCCTTCTCAACGGGAAGCGGTCATTTCGAGTTCAGGGTGGTCCTGTTTGGGTTGTCCAATAGTCCATCAGTGTTCCAAAGAGTAATGAATTTTATTTTTCGGGAGCAACTGGAAAAAGAAGTGTTGATTTACCTGGATGACTTCATTGTCCTTGGAAGGTCCTTAGAAGAACATGACGAAAGGGTACGACGAGCCTTGGATAGCCTACGCACTCCCAACTTAAAGGTAAAGTTAGAAAAATGTCAGTTATTACAATCTCAGGTGGAGTATCTGGGCCACGTGGTCACCAGGAACGGAACGAAGCCACAGGAATCCAAAGTAGAGGCCATTAAAAACTCCCAGAGGCCAACTAACAAAACGGAATTGAAACAATTTTTAGGCCTCGCCTCCTACTACCGGAAATTTATAAATGGATTCAATCAGATTGCGCGCCCTCTAATATGAAGTGTCCACCAAGGAATCTTGGGGATGGGACATTCCGCAAGGGACCGCCTGGCAATCACTCAAAGATACTCTGACAACTGACATCATACTGGCGTACCCAAATTTTGATCAGGAGTTCATTTTGAACACGGACGCGAGTCAAGTAGCCATCGGGGGAGTACTCGCGCAGGAGCAAGAAGGAATCGAAAAACCAATCCTATTTCTCTCCAGAACACTAACGGGCGCAGAACTGAATTATTCCACCTACGAGAAGGAGCTGCTTGCAATCGTCTTTTCATTGAAGAAGGCTCGCCCCCTTATATTTGGTCAGAGAGTCATCGTCCGTTCTGACCATAAGCCGTTGAAGTGGCTTCTGAGGGAAGGACACCGAGAGCCCAATGGAAGACTAGCACGTTGGGTTATGACACTACAAGACTACGACGTTCTCATCGAGTACGTGAAGGGCAAACTCAACAGAGTGGCCGATTGGTTGTCCCGCCCGCCTGGAGTGACTAAGGAGTTTGTGAACGCGATATACGAAAAAGCGGTCATTGATCGCAGGGTAATCAGCAAACACCAGCAAAAGGACGTCGAAATAGAGGCAATTCGAACAGCCGTCGAAGAAAGGAAGGCTTTCAGCTGGCCCGAATCCAAGCCCATCTCGCCGTCGAGATTCAAACTCGTGAGAAACTTGCTGGTTTACATCGATGTGAACGGGAGAGAGGTCATCGTAGTTCCTAAAAAGTTGAGAGAGCAGCTCATTTGGAACGCACACACGGACGTTGGGAGCATTCATCCTGGAGCTGCGGGGACTACAGAAATCCTACGGGACCTCTATTTTTGGCCAGGCATGGTTCAACAAGTACGGCAGGTGGTCCAAAAGTGCGACACGTGCGCGCGGAACAAACAGACGCGGAAAGAGACTGTGGAAACAATGCCTTGTGTGCGAGGCCACAGTCCTTGGGAACTTCTGCACGTGGACTTAGTTGGCCCCCTTCCTCCGACTGGGGAAGGCAGCAATTATATCCTCACGTGTGTGGACAGTTTTAGCAAGTTTACCATCCTGGCAGCAATAAAAGATAAGACGGCCCGGGAGGTGGCGGACAAGTTCCATCGTTTAATATTGTGCAAACTGGGCGCCCCTTCCGCAGTAGTATCCGACCAAGGCAAGGAATTTTGGAACTCTACCTTGCAGGAGCTCTTCCGGGTTTGGGAAGTACAACACCAACGGACCGCCGCATACCATCCCCAAAGCAACGGGAAGATCGAACGTCTGAACAAAGAGCTGTGCATCAAACTCCGAATACTTTGTGAAGAAACCGGACGAGACTGGGATAAAATCCTCGACACCGTGGAATTGTCCCTGAACATCCGAGTGCACCGAGCCACGGGGTATTCTCCATTCTTCTTGATGTACGGGCGACCCCCAATGTACCTTCGAAGCTATTCCGCATGCCACAGGAGGCGTGCCTGAGCCCGTACAACCCAGAGGAATACGCCGAAGACCGAAAGAGGAGTCTGAGCGAAATCTACCGCCGAGTGGAAGAGTTCATGCGTAGCTATGAGAAGACCAATGGAATCAAGGAATTGAAGCCGTTCGAAGAAAAGGCGCCCCACGGCTTGGTGTACATTGATTACCCACGACCGGGCAGAGGCAAGTTGGAGTCCCGGTTCGAGGGTCCATACATCATCCTCGAACAGAAGACTCCAGTCACTTATCTCCTGCGTCACATGACCACTGGACATCACATAGTGATCCATCGGGACTGCATCCGCCGCAGCATCAATGCCCCAGGGGACGTCGAGCGACAAGGCGGGACGGATGGCGCAGGGGACGAGATGGGGGAAGGGTCACCGCCCCTCCTCTCTGGAGATTCGCCCTCGGCACCGGAGAAACATCAACACGGGGAAGTGAACCGGAGTGCGCTTCCTGCCCACTAGCAGGACCGAGTGGCGGAACGAGAACCTCCGGGCGCTTCCGAACTACTTCCTCACAGAGTTTCACCCAGGAAACGGAGAAACATTGACTCGTGGAGGTGAACCGGAGTGCACTGCCTGCCCACTGGCAGGACCGAGTGAAGGACAGGAACCGCGTGGTGCTTCCGAACTACTTCCTCACGGGGACCTTGTGGGAATAGGGTCCCCCGGACAAAGCAGACAGGCTGCTTTCACAGGGCTACCGTTTGAGCGTCCTTATGCTCTTAGGCCCAGACCTCGAGTACACTACGAAGAAACTGAGAACGATTAAAACTAAATGTGCCAGTGTTAGTGTCCCAATAAAGGGGACAAATAAATGAAATAAAAAGTAGTGAAAATTGTGAATAGTGATGATAACCGCCCCTAGTTAAGAAAGTTTGCATCGGAGTGCAAAATTAAAGGAGGGGAGGGATGTTGTGACGGCAAATTTGCGTGCTCTCTTACGAGAATAAGAGCAGAAATTTTAGTTTTAAGATTTTGTTTTAATCTCTAAAGCAAGGTAGTTTAGATTATGGTTATTGAAGAATATCAATAGGTTTCTTGTTACAAGGTTAAAAAATAAATAAATAAATAAATAAAAATGTTTCAGATTGTTTAACATTCGTCCGATTTTTATTTTTGTGTTCTCACGTGAATGGTATAACCCAGGACAACCTTGCGGGAGAGATTTATGGCAGGGTCGAGGAGCGGCCATAGCTACAAAGAGAAGGGAAAACAAGCTGGCCGAGTTCAGATGTAAAATGGTTTGTTTTCTCTTCGCTTCGTGGTTAAACTTTTGGAACAGACTTCGAATCCACTTGTTAAATTGGACCATGACGTTGGTCATAAATTTGAGAAACCAAGTGGCTTCGAAGAATGAACTTTCTTTTAAGTTGATTTTACGGAAAAGGAGGAGCTTTGTTTTTGGAAGGGAATGTCAATGTCCAATCAAAGGACAATGATTCTTGGAACACCCAGTGAGGGAAAAGAAAAGCTCCTTCTTTCCTTATGTATGGATGAAAGCTTTCGTAGGGACGACCTTATGTAATGAAAATGTTTTTGATAGGTCATTCAGAATATTGTAAGGCGGAGTCCTTGAAATTTTAAGGTGTAACTTAGATTTCTAAGTTAGTTGTAGTTCGGTCCTGTAAAAATAAAGTGGCTTGTAAAGAATGAATCTTTAGGCTCTGTGGCGTGATTGAAAATTTCTAAGTTGTAGCTCCGTCCCCGAAAGTTAAAAGTGGCCTGTAAGAATAACTCTTTAAAATCTGTGACCTGTTTGAAAACTTCTAAGTTGATTGGAAATTTTTCACGTTGTATTTAAAATTTGAATTGCTTTTGTTTTGGGCGAACTTAGTTGGAAGAACTTAATTAATGTTAGCCGACAGACAAAGAATTTTGTGAAATTTCGTTTAATTTAATTTTGTTCAAATTAAATGTTAAACTGTAAGTTTGCGACATATTAGGTTTCCTCAGGGAAGAGTCAATATTTTGTGTTGAAGTTGGTTCCCGTGGAAACCAGGGAAGCTTAGTGCATGACCAGTCAGTTATTGTGAGAGGAAATCTAATTTATTTGACGGACTTTTTTTCCTGGAAAAATCTGCGGAACTCGCACAGAACTGTTGAGAGTAGCTTTGGCAAATTTTTGTAAGTAAACCATTTTTTCAACTTCTTAGATTTCGAAATTTGAATTTAGTGCTGTTTTTTAAAGTTACACGCAAATAGAAAATCCCTCTGTATAAATGGTTTTTGAGACTTAAATACTTGCAAACATTTTCTTTTAATTAATAATTTGATTTTTTTAAACAAAATTTGTAATCGTACATCCGCCTATTTCTTTGAATTTATGTACTAATTGGAGTGAAATTAAATAAACTTTATAAGAGGGAGTGTGTCGTTTTATGCTACCTTGCAATAGGCCTCTCTTGTAAGATGAGGGTAAATTAACATTGAAAGTTTGAAATCCAAAGTGGACTTCAAGTAAGCCGATCTAAAATAGCGTATAAAATTAAAAGGCCATCCGAGTGGATAGGCAGAGTCATCCTGAAATAAACGAATACGCGTGTAAGAAATATGTGCAATCGGAAAAGGGTGGGCACCACAATATATATATATATAATATAATATCTATATATATATATATATAATATATATATAACATTTGTCATTAGTACGAGATTTCTTATCGTGACGTTTCCCCTATCCAAGTGTTCAACGCGGCCTTCTGGAGACAATGCGTATCTAAAAACGGTATCGTTCTTAAACTGGTTGTGTCTCTATGTTACGATTTTATTATTCCGAAAATTTTTTTTAGAAATATATTTTGAAAATTACTATTTTCTCGTTTTGCGACTAAATAAACAGAATGAGGTAGTTGTGTTTTATTATTCAAAGTATATGTAAACGATATTATTTGATTATTCTACGCCAAAATTAACGGCACTAAAAAAGTTATATATATATATACACACACACACACATATATACATATATGTGTGTATATATATATATATAACATTTTTTTAACATTTGGTTAGCTTCCGCCCGAATTGTTCATTCTGACGAAGGTCAAGCTTTTCACTCCACCTTAGACCTACAGTTTAACGTGGAACCCGAACCACGCCCCATCAGCAGCCCAGCGTCTTAACTACGAGGCCACCTAGGGTACCCATTTATCTACCAACCACTTTTGTTTTATTGTGTGGAAGGATGAACAGTTGGGTTTTGCTGCGCGCCGGCTGCCGCTGGGTCTGGATCCAGGGGCCGATGGATTCGTAGTCAGCGACGCTAACCACTACACCACCGAGGTGTATATATATATACACACACACACATATATATATATTGCCTTCTAAGCCGACTGGGGCTCATGTTTCATCTGAACGTGAAGGTCAACACGATGTGGATGAAGTGGAAAACATTCTTCAGTTGGTAGAGCGTAGTCCTACTACTAGCTCACGAAGAATTTCTACACGTCTCGGTGTACCACACACAAGAATATGGCGAACATTACGTGAGGAAGGCTTGCATCCATATCATGTACAGCGTGTACAACACCTTCAACCAGGAGACGCTGCCATGCGACTGGAATTTTTTCATTGGGTAAATGCTAATCGCCGATTGCTTCGATTAATACGTTCACCAGTGACGGTATCGACAACACTCGTAACTCTCATCGGTGGTCAGACGAAAATCCAAATGCCACTGTGGAAACAAATTTTCAACATCGCTTCTCTGCCAATGTGTGGTGCAGTATCATCGATGATCAGCTGATTGGCCCTGTAGTTACCTAGAATTTCTGCAAAATGAATTGCCAGGACTATTGGAGGATATTCCTTTGGATACACGCGCTGGTATGTACTTTCAACATGACGGAGCTCCTCCACATTCTACCCGTCTGGTGATGCAATACTTAAATCAAACTTTCCCTGGTCGATGGATCGGCCGCGGTGGTCCCATTCAATGGCCACCAAGGTCTCCAGACCTCTCCCCGTTAGATTATTGTTTGTGGGGGTGGATGAAAAGTCAAGTTTACAAAAGAAAGGTGGATACACGAGACGAGTTGCTCACGCGCATTTTGGATGCTGCTGCCCGCATAAAGGAACGTCAAGATCAACTCAGACGAACAACACGCGATCTTCGCACACGAGTTGCAAAGTGCATTGAGGTTGACAGTGGGATTTTCGAAAACGTATTGTAAACTGTAACAAATTTGTCATTTCTGTATCTGATACCATTCAAAATTCCAATGTTAGAAACAGTAATTGGTTTCTCTTTCTTGATTACCATTAACAATGCTTTTGTATCTGTAGATTCAAACAGCTTTATCTCCGTAACCATTCAGAATTAGACACATGTTCATATGAATTTTTTTTCTCACAATGACCGATACTATCACCTCCCGAAGTATTGACCTTTCCTCCTGAAACACCCTGTATATATATATTATATATAATATATATATATATATATATATATATATATATATATATATATATATATATATATATATATATATATATATTATATATATAATAATATATATATATATACTGTATATATCAACGAATATATATATGTTATATAATTACCACCCCTTTGTGTCCAGTAAAAAGTAGAGGACGCTCGACCTTATAGACAGTAATTGGTTTCTCTTTCTTGATTACCATTAACAATGCTTTTGTATTTGTAGATTCAAACAGCTTTATCTCCGTAACCATTCAGAATTAGACACATGTTCATATGAATTTTTTTTCTCACAATGACCGATACTATCACCTCCCGAAGTATTGACCTTTCCTCCTGAAACACCCTGTATATATATGTATATATATATATATTATATAATATATATATATATATATATATTACTGTATATATCAACGAATATATATGTTATATAATTACCACCCCTTTGTGTCCAGTAAAAAGTAGAGGACGCTCGACCTTATAGACATGAGTCCAATGCGCATGCGCGAGCAATAAGGTTATATAAGTCTGGGACTGGGCGCGCCCGGGATGATTCTATTACCAAAACGTACCCGTGCTGTACGCATATCCCGTCGCCGAAAGGCTGGTTCATTCACTTCCATTTATCACCAATAAACTTGTAGTAAGCTCTCACTCCATCATTCATCATATCGGCTTATCTACTTTAGTGTCAAAGCCATCCTGATACCCATTGATATAAAAGGGCACCAAGGTACCCTCTTCATTCAAAGAAAAAAAAGAACACACGAGGGTCGCCAACGTCTAGACCGACCCAATAATAAAACATATATATATATATATATATATATAATATTTAGGAGAAATCCGATGACAAGGAGAAATGTAAATGCCATGAAAAGTCTTCTTTAATGCGCAACGTTTCGAGCAATACGCTCATCTTCAGGCTGCATAATAACAATGTGAAATTAAAATCAATAGTTGAATGAAAAACAAGACAAAGAAAATTTCTATAACCTATTCATAAAGGCAAATTTTAAAAGACTGAGAAAAGAGGGTTAAATTCTAAGTTATACAGATTTACATATAAAATTAAGATTAAGAAGCTATTTTTAAATACATATAGTAAATGTGAAATTAATACACTGGAAAAATTAACAATAGTACACTGGAATAATGAAACTAACTAACCTTTCACTGCAATTTCCGAGGCTAAACTGATTTAAGCAGAGGCAAGACGAGAAAACAAAAGATGGCGAGGGCGATTGGGGAAGGGGGGATTATAAGGAATTGGGGAAGGAGGAGGGGTTATAGAAAATTTAACGGGACAGCTGATGAGTCAACATTTAGCGAAGGGGTCAATGTTTTAATGTAAAGCGATTCAAAATTCTAAGTGAATTGGGACAAGTATTACAACCAAGAATTTTAAAATTGTCTAAAGTGACATCAGTTTTACATTTTATACTGTGTTCCCGAATACTAGAAACTTCTTTAGTTTTTAAAATTTTACCTGTTCGGCCACTTATTCCCATATGCGAATAAAATCTAGCCCTGAGAGAGCGAACAGTGCTGCCAATGTAATTCCCAAGGAGACACCTAGGGCAGGTAAATAAATATACAACACCGCTACGCAACGAGTCAGGGGTTCGATCCTTCGCTGAGAAAAGCTACCTACAGACGTTTTATTAATAAATATGATGCGGAAATCAGTATGATAAAAAAATTTCCTTAACAACTTTGTAAATTAAGCTTAAATTCCTTATTCAAAGGACCCATTTCAGGTACCAAGAAATATTTTATATCCTTCGGCACTGTAATACAAGGAAGTTGAGGGCTATAAACATATTTAAGAAGGATCTAATTAGTTTGTCTACATATTGAACAGGAAAACTATTATTGGTAAAGTATGATCTTAGATTATTAAATTCATCATTAAGTAAGGTAAAACTAGAGGTCAATTATATCCTCTGAACAGGAGAGTTTTAATACAATCTCCCACTCATCTCAAGCCAATTTTCTATCGACGCTTCGTTGATGATTCGATAGCTGTCTTTGATAATGCGGTACAAGCGCAACAATTCTTTAACTTCCTAAATTCTTTGCACCCCAATATAACGTATACAATGGAAACTGAGCAAAATGGCTCCCTCCCCTTTTTAGATCTTTTAATTTCGAAAAACGGTGATTCTATTACTACATCAGTTTACAGGAAACCCACTTTCACTGGTTTGGGCATGAATTTTTTTAGTTTTACTGATTTCAACTATAAGATGTCTTGTATTAAAACTCTCCTGTTCAGAGGATATAATTTGACCTCTAGTTTTACCTTACTTAATGATGAATTAATAATCTAAGATCATACTTTACCAATAATAGTTTTCCTGTTCAATATGTAGACAAACTAATTAGATCCTTCTTAAATAATGTTTATAGCCCTCAACTTCCTTGTATTACAGTGCCGAAGGATATAAAATATTTCTTGGTACCTGAAATGGGTCCTTTGAATAAGGAATTTAAGCTTAAATTTACAAAGTTGTTAAGGAAATTTTTTTATCATACTGATTTCCGCATCATATTTATTAATAAAACGTCTGTAGGTAGCTTTTTCTCAGCGAAGGATCGAACCCCTGACTCGTTGCGTAGCGGTGTTGTATATTTATTTACCTGCCCTAGGTGTCTCCTTGGGAATTACATTGGCAGCACTGTTCGCTCTCTCAGGGCTAGATTTTATTCGCATATGGGAATAAGTGGCCGAACAGGTAAAATTTTAAAAACTAAAGAAGTTTCTAGTATTCGGGAACACAGTATAAAATGTAAAACTGATGTCACTTTAGACAATTTTAAAATTCTTGGTTGTAATACTTGTCCCAATTCACTTAGAATTTTGGAATCGCTTTACATTAAAACATTGACCCCTTCGCTAAATGTTGACTCATCAGCTGTCCCGTTAAATTTTCTATAACCCCTCCTCCTTCCCCAATTCCTTATAATCCCCCCTTCCCCAATCGCCCTCGCCATCTTTTGTTTTCTCGTCTTGCCTCTGCTTAAATCAGTTTAGCCTCGGAAATTGCAGTGAAAGGTTAGTTAGTTTCATTATTCCAGTGTACTATTGTTAATTTTTCCAGTGTATTAATTTCACATTTACTATATGTATTTAAAAATAGCTTCTTAATCTTAATTTTATATGTAAATCTGTATAACTTAGAATTTAACCCTCTTTTCTCAGTCTTTTAAAATTTGCCTTTATGAATAGGTTATAGAAATTTTCTTTGTCTTGTTTTTTCAACTATTGATTTTAATTTCACATTGTTATTATACAGCCTGAAGATGAGCGTATTGCTCGAAACGTTGCGCATTAAAGAAGACTTTTCATGGCATTTACATTTCTCCTTGTCATTGGATTTCTCCTAAATATTAAATTGAAGCTCTGTAGAAGCAACCCGCATGATTATATATATATATATATATATACAGGGTGTCCGAGAATTATCTGTACAATTTTTGGCTGTTATTAAAAGTCAACCATGAAGTGTAGAAATTCCAGTGTTGTCCCATTTTACAGAGAATCTCATTCAGTTTTTTCTGATACTACGTTTTGACAAGTTTTTTTAGAAATGTACGCGGGTGACAGACATTGATGATTTAAAAGCAAGAATCACAGCAGCTATTGAGCGAATTGATGTGGATATGCTGCAGCGTACATGGCAACATTTGGAGTATCGATTGGATGTTTTGCGAATCACTAATGGTGCACATATCGAATGTTTGTAACAACGTTACTTTAATAAAAGAAACTTTTGAAAATACGGATTCTAAATAATCTTGTTTAAGAATTTTACGTGTGTTATCAAGAATTTTATTAAAAGATGAAATTGTACAGATAATGTTCGGACACACTGGAATTTCTAAAAAACTTGTCAAAACGTGGTATCCGAAAAAACGAAATGAGATTCTCTGTAAAATGGGACAACACTGGAATTTCTACACTTCATGGTTGACTTTTAATAACAGCCAAAAATTGTACAGATAATTCTCGGACACCCTGTATATAAACACAATAACCGTGTATGTATATCTTTATGAAGTTATTTAAAAGAAGCCTTCTTCCATGTTCTCCATCCATCCATCGCTTGTTGCCGTTATTTTGACAATGTCCAATAGTAATAATCCCAGAATTATTCTGGATAAATTGAATGAATGTGTTCCTTCAGTTAAATTTACCATGGAAACAGAAGTCGTCAACCAACTACCGTTTTCAGATATACCTATTCTTCGGTCTCACCAGAACAAGCCCTGTTTTAAGATGTTTAGAAAAGTTCTAATATACACCGATTCTCATAATATTATATATATATATAACCTTTGGTTAGCTTCCGCCCGAATTGTTCATTCTGACGAAGGTCAAGCTTTTCACTCCACCTTAGACCTACAGTTTAACGTGGAATCCGAACCACGCCCCATCAGCAGTCCAGCGTCTTAACCACTAGGCCACCTAGGGTACCCATTTATCTACCAACCACTTTCTTTATTATGTGGAAGGATGAACAGCTGGGTTTCGCTGCGCGCCGGCTGCCGTCGGGTCTCGAACTCTTATAGCTCGGGCTCTTATACTATGCAGGCCAGAGTTCTTGGATGAAGAACTATTGTATATAAATGTGTTAAAAAAAATTAGTTTGCCCATTTAATTTCCTGACTAAAACTTTATAGGCAACTAAGTAAAGATTCTTTAGACCTCATGCTAAGAAACCCAATTTAAAAAATCTCTTACCTGTTCCTTTTTCACTGGAAAAACATACTTAATCTTGTGTTCCACTAAACATTATTATTGCCCAGCATCTCTGTTCCAACTTACAATCTCTCTTAAGACTAAGACAATCAAACTTGCGGACGCCTAATTTAGAGATCTATTAAGTCTCATGTAAGGGCCGTTTCCAATGTCTACATAGGTGAAACGAATGATTATAAGACCATGATATATGACTATATATAGTAGGGTGGAGCGAAAAATACTATTTTCAAGTATGAAGTTCTAATAGTGATTAAAAGTTGCATTTAGTGGAGGAAATATGTCTGCCAAAATATGAGTTCATTTGTTTAAAATTTTCAGCTGCCACCAGGGGGCTAAAGTTAACACAATTTTGTGTAAAAAGGAAAAAAATGCTTCTATTTTAGGTTGTGTCAAACTATTATAAAATTTATCTTAGAATTATCTAATAGTTTGATTAAGATTCTTAAATGATAGGAATTCGTTTTGTAAAAATGCTTTTTCATATGCTTAATATCTTCAGCTGCCACAAGAGAGCTGAATTAACACAATTTAGAGTAACTGAGTCATGTTGAGACAACACTGAATGTTGTGGGGGAGGGTTTGGGGAGGGTTGTGGGGGAGGGTTTTGGTGTGAAGGAATTTCTTTCTGTGAGTCATTAGAACAGTGTGTAACACTTGTCTTCTTAGGTAGTAGGCCTAGTCTCTCAGTTGATCGGAGTTTTTTAATATGATCGGAATATTATAAAACTTTATTTTAAAGTGATTATATAGAGATAATATGATTTTATTATAAAATGCTTGTTATAATGTATTATATAATTTTAGTTTATTTATATAATATATTATATATTTATATAATATATTATATATACTTATAAAATATATTATATATATTAATTATATAATGTTTTGATGTTACAGGATATTTTGTGATTGTGAATTTTTCTTAAAAATATTATGGCATCAAATAATAAATATAAACATTTCACTAGAGAACATATGAAGTGTGCCATATTTGAAGTACCTTGTGAGATGAGTGATATGCAACTACCAACTTATAACTGCATTATGAAAGATTACCTGTTCACAAAACATTTAGTGAAGGAGCAGATGAATAACAAGGAGCCTTCATTTTCTGAAATAGCAGAGGCAGTTTCCAAAAAGGTAGAAAATATTTGGAAGAAGGCCTCTTTGCCAATAGTTTCACATACATGCGTTTTACAGATGATGCGAGTGTACCATGATAAATACAGGTCCTTATTAAAGCCATACAAGTCACTCAAGGATCAGCCTGAGTACAAAAATCAGCTTGAAGAATTTGAAAACTCTTCAAAATGCACTTTGTTTGACATCTGCACCTGCAAATGTAAGGAGTTTAGGAGATGCTCATGTGAAAAGAGTAAGAAAGTCCCTCCAAAAGAGCAGGATTTTTTAAATGACCAACGAACACGCAGAATAATGGTGATAGGAAGCATTGACATAGCACACACAAGACGATTACAAGCAAGAGAACATCGAAAGGAAATGGAAAAAGCACGTCTGGAATCCTCACAAACAACTAGTGCTGCTATAACCAATACGTCCAACTTACAAATCGAAACAGAGACAAGTGAACTTCAACAACTAGAAGAGATATCTGAAGATAATGAGGAATATACAACCTCGACTCAATATGTAATATCAGAACAACAGATGCGTGAGCCAATGCCTTCATTAGCAATTACTTGTGATATATTTAAAATGTCGGACAGAGCTGGGGCTGCTATTGCTTCTGCAGTATTGGCAGATCTTAAAATTGTTACTCCCGAAGACAAAGGGAATATTATAGACAGAAGTAAGCTAAGACGTGAAAGACAAAAACAGAGAAAGGAACTACAACAGATAGGAGAGCCAAAAACCATGCGGGGATTATACTTTGATGGCAGAAAGGATAAAACAATGATTCAAGTCCAGGAGAGTGATGGCTCTAACCACCAAAGAACCAAACGCGAAGGGCATATCAGCATAATATCTGAACCACACTCTCTGTACTTTGCACATGTGACACCTTCCAGTGGCAAAGCTAAATACATTTGCACAGCGCTAGTGAATTGCTTGAAAGAAAGGAATGTTGATATAGGGAACATCGTTGCAGTTGGCTGTGATTCGACAGTGGTTAACACTGGTAGTATTGGAGGCACAATAAGATTACTGGAAGAAGCCTTTAATAAGCCATTGCACTGGCTGATATGCCTTTTACACCTTAATGAACTTCCACTGCGCCATCTGTTTCATCACTTGGATGGTACCACTACTGGACCAAGAGCATTTTCAGGAGAAATTGGCCGAGCACTTTCAGACTGTGAAAAGCTTCCCATAGTTAACTTCAAACCCATTGAAATTCAAGAGGACATGTGTGAAGTTGATGTAGATGACATAAGTACTGACCAGAAATACCTTCTTGAAATTCACAAGGCTATATCAAGTGGAACATTCTCAAAGAGTCTTAGTCATAAGAGTCCAGGCAATATATCACATTCAAGGTGGCTCACCACAGCAAACAGGACTCTGCGGTTATATGCAAGCACAGAGAATCCTTCAGGCAATTTACAAGAATTAGCTACTTTCATTGTTAGGGTATACGCACCAATGTGGTTTCAGATAAAGCGTAAACCATTATGCCAATATCAGGGCCGGATTAAGACCTTTAGAGGCCCTAAGCACTTAAAAGATTTTGGTGCCCCATATATATGTAATTCAAAATATAAACAAAAATAAACCATAAAATAAAATTTTATTTTTTGAAATGAAACAAAACTTACAGTAAGATGGAAAATAATGTTTATTTTTGTATACTTCCACTTCATTTATATTTGAAAAGTTTTCTCCTACTTTTTTTAATTGCAAAGTCTTTGATCAGATCCTCAAAACTAATCTTACGTAACACATCTGCTTCTATACTTAGTAGAGATAAGGCATCCAGCCTGCCTTGTTGCATAGTTGTTCTGTTGGTATTTTTAATATACTTCAACTGAGAAAATGAACGCTCAGCTGAGCAATTTGTGACCATTAATGTTAAAAATATACGAAAGGCAATTTCTACATTTGGGAAGGCACACTCAATATTGTCTTCTACAATTATTTTATAAAGTTCAGCATGACTGAATCTTGTTTTTACATTTTTTTTTGCACTGAACTTATGGCACACATATGAGTGAAACTGCTGAAGCTCAGCAGAGAAATTAGTGTTCAAGTCCTCTGGGTAAGCATCAATCATCTTTTTACAACCCTGAGAATACCTTTCAATTTCAGTAGATGATGAAGTGGTGACATTATGTGGCACATCACTTAGAAAAGAAAATCTCTCTGCTATTTCTTTGTATATCTCTCCTCTTCTTCTCATCTCAGTTTCAAGTTTGTCAACAATTGTGTAAAAGGTGGTGATAAGAAATTTATCTCTGGCATTCAGATATACTTCTGGTGCATCTCCGTCATTGGGTACCTTCTTTCTGATACGTTTGCGAGTTTGAGCTGCCTTGTAATCAACATCTGGTAGCATTTCCTTTGTAGCTGCTTCATATCTTTCAAATTCATCTCGTGAAGTGCACAGTTGGTCAGCTAATGATCCATACAGATCTGCACATGTTTTTAAGTTCACATCCTTATTCTGTAGAACTTTGCTTACTCTATGAAAATTTTGCAAAATCTCATCCCAAAAATTCAACATAAAAACGAATTCTAGCTCTTGCATCTTATTTGCAATATTATTTGCTTCTCTTCTAGTGTCTCCCTTTTGTGACTGGTCTTCAGCTATACATTCTAACGCTTCTAAAATTTTAAGGAAAGATTTCAAAATTGCTGCTGTTGCCATAGCATGTGCCTCCCATCTGGTATCAGAGAGGGATTTTAAGACACTTTCATTTCCAATACAACCTTTAAGAATTTCCCACCTGCTGGTTGAGGCTAAAAAAAAGGTATAGAGCAACTGCACTGTAGAGAAGAAATTAACCGCCTCTTGACAGCAGTCAACAGCACTTCGGCCTACCAGATTTAGTGAATGGGCTGCACAGGGCACATATATAGCAAACTTGTTTGTTTCTAAAATTTTTTGCTGCATCCCCTTATAACGCCCAGACATGTTGGCAGCGTTGTCGTAAGATTGACCCCTACATTTTGAAAAGTTTAGCTTACAAACTTCACGTAAGTACTGCAACACCTGATTTGCCATTTCCTCACCAGTATGGCTTTTCATTTTCAGAAAGGTTAAAAAGCGTTCAATAGGCTGTCCATCTTTTAAGTACCTAAGTACAACACTTAACTGATCGATATGTGATAGATCTGGTGTTGAATCAACTGACAAACTAAAATAACCAGAAGATTTTACTTCGTCAACAATGAGTGCGTGGACCTTTTGAGCCATTAGTTGAATGAGTTCCTCACAGGTGGTTTTGGACAGGTAAGAAGGATTTCCTTTGCCAGAATTTCCATATTTCAAAATGTGACCTGCTAAAAATGGATCAAACCGGCTTATGAGCTCAAGCAGCCCTAAAAAATTCCCATTCTGCAATGATCCAAATCTTTCTTCTGTTCCTCGAAAAGACAAGCCACGTTCAGCTAACGTACAAATAACAGCTATGACACGCCTCAAGACATGTTCCCAGTAATCACACTCTTCCTGAATTTGTTTTTCCAACTGTTGTCCCAACCCCGCACCTTGTCTGCGAGTTAAGTATGTTAGCATAGAGTCTCGGTGAGTAGTGCTTTTTTCATGATGATCAATTACAATAGTATTTCGCCAGTCACTGAACCCTTCTCTTATAACAAAATGTGAGACATTTTTAGGAGCAAACAGTTTACAAACATAACAGTAAACTGATCCTGTTGATGGTGAATACAATAACCACTCTCTCTTGTATTTCTCACCATTGGCTTTTGTCCCAACGAAAAGTTTTTGTGAACAGTATCTTGCTGGTTTGCCACTACTGAAATGCCGGTAAGACTTGTCAAATGGCCCATTGTGGTGTTGACAGTCACTGGGTCCACAAGCAATCCAATAAGCCACATCATCAGCAGAGAAATCAAGCCACAACCCTGGATCTTTTGCTATATTTACTTCATCTTCTGCAGACTGATTCATTTCACCACCATCACCATGGTCCACTAAACTTTCATTTTCAGCAATTATTTCAACCCCAGAATGTCTTGTAAAGCAACTTGAATCAACATTTGCAGTAGAGGTATCAAGAGAATTTACAGGCAAAGTGAGATCAGTAGTGAGACATGTGGTAGATGAACCTGCTTGTGACACCTCGGTGATTCCAACGTCATCATATTTTGATTTTGAAGTGATCAAAGTGGTATTTGTGTCCACTTCTGATGACGGAGATTGGTTTTGATTCAGAATCGGTATATCATGTTGACGTTGTGGTCGTGGAACTTGTGTGAAGAAATCAGTCAGCTTTGCAGTCTTGGACTCTAAATCCAAAGTCTTCTCTTGTTTCTCTTTTGATAGTTTTCGCTTTTGTGCACCACTTAACTGAACACGTTTCATCTTGGTTCTTGGGGTCTGTAAAATACAGAAATAAAAAGAATATTTTATTTGTATATTATGTGGCAATCAACACAGTTACACATATCACAATCTTGGCTTTGTTCTTTTATTCTCAGAAAGACAAAATGGGAACCGTACACAACCAAAGTGGCAATTTAAATATAAGTGGCAAAATATAACTCAACCGAAATATCAACTCGAAATGTTGAATACAAATCAAATCGAAAGAAGGAACCAAAAGAAGGAACCGAAAGAAGGAACCGAAACCTATAAAATAAAAATACTTAACATTAGAATTAATAATACGCAATCTATAAAAATATCAATATTAACATTTCACTATTAACGAGCCACATTTTATATTTACATTTATTTATTTATTTAAAACACAATATTTAATTATAGGAAATATGAACATTTGCTTAGGGCCTAAATTGTCCTAACTACGTTTGATGTTATATATACATTACAAATTATTCACTCTGGTTATTACAATCTAAATTCTTTTATACTGTTATGACAATAGATAAATAAATTATAAAATAAAGATACGTGTATGATAAAATATTGTTATATATACAAATAAAGTACACTTCATAGACTTACCCTAGAGAAGAAGAGAGAGCAACAGATAAACTTCTTCAACGCTAATTAACTTAGGTCAGTATATCTTATTATTATAATGGCCGTGATAAACATCACTTGATACAACAGCAATATAGAGAGTTTATAGTTTCTTTTATTTTAATATTAATTTATATTACAATTCTATAAACCTAAATCTTTCTGTAAAACAATACCAAATGATTATGTAAAATATATATTTAATATTATATGCACAAATCACACGTTCAGAATAACTTCCTATAGCACACGAAAATATTTAATCTATATGTATTTTTAATATGGCGCTCAAAGATTTGATATAAACAAAATAATAACGCAAAGCGTAAAGTGTGTGATTACAACGAAATATATTTATTCTCTCAAAAGGGTTGTTGTTCACTACAAATTCAAACAATGAAAAAAAATAAATACTATATATGAATATATATAATTCAGTTTTCAACAGCTTATAGGCTATAAGCCGCGATTATAATAGTATAATAAATCCATGGTAAATCCGACAATGGAAAATTTTTGTGGTGCCCCCATTCCCTTGATGCTCTAAGCACGGGCTTATTTTGCTTAATGGTTAATCCGGCCCTGGCCAATATGGTGCTAAACATATGTGGCATATGATTGCAAGAAGCCGGTATCTCCGTGAAGAGCTTAGGAGAGTACATGACTCAGTCATTCAGCGAAATGCATATTACGCAAATCAAGAAAACATTCTCATTGCAATGATAGCTGATGAAAGGGAGCATGTGCGTCAGTTGGGATTTAGGCGTATCATAAAAGCAAGGGCATGCATTCAAGAAACAGATGTTATCAGGTATTTTAAGGTGCCAGAAGTAAATTTTTATGCCAAAGACTATACAGATCTCATTATGTGGCAAGATTTTCAGATAGCAGAACCACCGATAACCAAAGGAGTTTCTCTTGATGATATTGAATCATGCATCAAACATGGTACTACTCTTCATTCAGAATTATTTCAGTTTCCATGTCATACACAAGCCGTAGAGAGATGCGTCAAGCTCGTTACAGACGCTGCTGGATCAGTCTGCGGACCTACAAACAGAGACGGTTGGATTCGTGCTACATTAGAATCAAGGAAAAAACAGCCAAAATTTGACACAAAAGCAAATTACTAAATAGTCTTCAGCAAGAACCCTTTCTAGAGGGAGGTTGGTTGGGGAAAGGGTGGTAACTCCGCTAAGGCACGAAATAACGTTTCTTAACTGTCTCAAACTAGTATAAAGGAGGAGAGACATCCTAATTTATTACTGTTCCCTTTTTCAAGTAAATACAGAATCATACTTAATTGTCATTTTTAAGTTAAATTCAGTCCTCTTGTGGCAGCTGAAGATATTAAGCATAAGAAAAGGCATTTTTACAAAACGAATTCTTATCATTTAAGAATCTTAATCAAACTATTAGATAATTCTAAGATAAAATTTTATAATAGTTTGACAAACCTAAAATAGAAGCATTTTTTTCCTTTTTACACAAAATTGTGTTAACTTTAGCCCCCTGGTGGCAGCTGAAAATATTAAACAAATGAACTCATATTTTGGCAGACATATTTCGTCCACTAAATGCAACTTTTAATCACTATTAGAACTTCATACTAGAAAAAAAGTATTTTTCGCTCCACCCTAATATATAGTTTGACTAGAAAGTTCACCAAATAAACTTGGCATTATGTTCGCATAGGAAAATAATGCCTCTCTTCTTATAAACATGAAGGAAACCGCAAAGGAAAACTACATGGACAATTTTAATAAAGACCAAGGATCCTTAACTAAAGATACATTTTTAAAATTTAATCTGAAAGGTGACCCCCACCGTTTTTAATAAACTTTTAAACCAGATAACGGAACTGTAACCTAGAGTTCTCTTATTTCTATGATTTTAGTTTCTACTTCATAGACAAAAATTGTTTCTCGAAACTGATAGAAAATTTTTATCGGGATGATAGGAAAACCCATCATATACTTGATTAAAGCAATAAAAATTAGCATTATGAATAAGAACAGGGTGTACACAAAGTCCTTTCCCAATTATAAACTTTAATTACATGAAATCCAAAGAAGACGCAGTAATGCTTTGTTTTGCGCGTTATTGTTGTACTGTATGTTTAAGTTTAAGGAGGGGCGACAAGCTTGATCTTCGTGAAATCAGGAATCATCGCAAGGAACATTTGAAAAGTTGTAATGTATACACAATTAAAAAACTGTTAACTCACTCTGAAGACCAAAGTCCAACCAATAAATGATTCAACACTTCATCCAAAAGTTCATCGACTAGAAATATTGAACAGAAATTCAGTATAATTATTATTGAATATATCATAATCATATGCGAATACAGTTCTATCACAGAATAAATAATTAATTTCTAACAGGGATGGGAAATCGAAATCTTTTTCGATTCAAATTCGAATCCGATTTTCACGCAATTAGAAATATAGATTCGAATTCAGATTCAAATTTTTCGGTTTTTATCGATTCGAATTTTTTTCCGATTCGGATTATTTCTTTTTCGATTTCGATCCGATTCGAATCCGATTCGGATCCAGGCCTAATTTTTCTTGATTTTTATGAGTTAATTTAATAAAATTATACCTATCATCGTTGTTTTAGTCAAGGGGTGGCTATTATTAATAAGTTTCATTTTTAATAAATAATACAGATAATTCTCAGTCTATTAACGATCTAAGTAATAACTTTAGAGTTACTCTTAATAAGGTGCAAAAAAAAATCATTCATATAGCTAATTTATTAAACAATTAAGGCTCATATATACAAGAAATATTAATTATAGCATACATAAAAATTAAAATATGATAATAATACTTTAAGAAATATATCCACTGTATAGATACAAATTTACAAATTAAAATTAGCCCTGACAACTAAGATATTTTCAATGTTCGAAGGCAAAAGGTTATTTCTTTGAGGAGCGTGTGAAATTGTCACTCTCGGACAATACCAAAATTTAAGGATTAGGATTAGCACCTTAATGGATGGAGTATAGGATTAGTATGATTTTTGTCCGAGCAAACAGATTCTCGGAAAGGTCAGTCTTTACCTGTGGTGAAACCGGAAACGTTAATAAGCCTTATAAGTTATTTATAAGTTATAACCAAATTTTTAAAATCCAGATCCATATTTTTTATCGATTTGAATTCGAATTCGGATTCATCGTTTCTTTTCGATTCGGATCAAAATTTCGATTCAGATCCGCGCCCGTTTTTCGATTCGAATTTTTTTTCGATTCAGATTTCTCAAAAAATATCGATTAATTCCGATTATCGATTCGAATCCGATCCGATTTCCCATCTCTGAATTTTCTAATATTATATTTTAAACGATTTGCTCATATACGCTTTTATTATTTTATTATTCGTTTATTTTGGAGCTTTTAAACTTTCCATAAACCGCACAATCGATAAACCGTGTAATAAACCATGCACCAATAAACCTGCTCCTATACATCTTGCGCACTTCAGTGTTGGGGAGTACACAGTACCTATATAATTATATAGAGTACAGCATTTCCTGTTTTTTAATGTAGTGATGTGTATACTGTACTACGGCGGGGCGAAAATATATCGAACTCAAGTTGTCAGTATGAAACATGGCTGAAAAGGTGCTCTAGTACCCACCTATCATAAAAACATCAACTTTTATAGCCTATGAATATGTGCATTCTCGCAACTTTGTCTTCAATTTTGAAGAAAAGCCAAAATTTTGAAGCAAATATTTCCTTTTATATTTCCTTTTATAAGCCAAAACATGTGTTCATCTAAATTATATGAAGTGTAACTGCTATCCTCTTGTTGATTCATTTAAAATCTGATTTTGCTTCCCTTTTTGGATTCTCTAGCCGACATTTCTTGCTGAGAATAACCATTCCATGGCGGGCGGCATGTCCGTAGACTTTTTCACTTACAGAGGAGATCTCCTTCACATTTCTTTCAACTGCATTGGAATGACACGGGTATGTGTCAAGAATTATGGTTTTTTTGCAGTCATCAGTGCTACTTATAACATCAGAGAGTAGGGAAGGAACAGTAATATCTATTTCGTTCCAATCAATCATATTCATGTAGGTCGAAGCTGAGAAGTTGAGCCTGATGGATTTCTTGTCAAACATTCGAATTTCATCCGGTATAACACTCCTTTTCGCTTGTAGCACTTTTTCGACTGCTAGCTTCCGAATATTCTTATTATTGTCAGCGATAGCAGATAAAAGGATATTTTTAGAATGACAAAAGTAACAGTTGTTTTGTAACACAGGACGAATAATGTCTTGGTCGATTGTATGTACTTTTTGATAGAGCTCAATCATGAAGAAAAAGTATTTGGCCCCATCCTGGCAAGACCGGTTTGCTTTGATATAGAACCATGCAGGAGCAAAGAAATTCAGTATAAAATGAGCAGTCCTTTGAAGTGTCTCTGATGGTTTTTCGTGCAACATGTAATAACGTAAGAGACAATTTGCTTTTGTCAGCTACCGTGCATTATTGAGAAACCAGGTTGGGCAGTTTCTAACAATTTGATAGTTAGACCTCTATCATGACCGCTTTGAATTGAAAAACACGCCTTATGGAGGTATTGCTGGTCACTGCTGAGATCTGCTAGCACTTCTTCTGGTAAGTCCATCATTTTTCCAGCGAGAGGTGGAAATTTTGCAATTAGTCTGTTCTTTGGATCAAAGTTCAGATACTTGCCGATTTTGCCCTGTGAACTTCTAGGTCCTGTCGTTTGCCCGTCAAGAACTTCCAGATATTTTCTCAAGGGAAGCTCATTAGTGTGAAGTAAGCAAATAAACCATTGTAATGGTCTTCCCAATGTTAGCAGTAGTTTTCTAATTACTCCATTTAATTTACCTGTATTTACATTAGTTGCATCATAAACTACTGCTTTTGAAGTCGATGCAGAGTTGGTGTCAGTAATTACTGTATAATTTCTTTAGCAATATCACTTTCCCTTCCACTTTCAGGAGCAACATGGTCAATATATTCGTTTCTAGAAATGAACCAACACATAGTCAAATCCAAAGCAAACTATTCCTTTATTCTGTTCTTCATGCTTCTTTCTTTCTCTGCTTCTCCACAAGGTTCTTTGACGACGTAGTTTACTGGGATCAATCGTAGTATTTTCAAATAATAGATTAAGATCTTTTAAGACAGCATTAGCAGTTAAACAAGCATCACGGTTGCTTATTTTGCATCGATCAACTGCCTTGCATAATTCTGGATATTGGTGTCGATTTTGAGAAGTGCTAGCTTCTGTATCTAACTCGTACCCGCTCAATTCGAAATCTTCATTTTGATGACCTTTTTCACTTCCAGAGCTGATCTCACCAATATCACAAGGATTCAACTGCATTTCCTGGACAAAACTCTTTTGTTTATCTTTAAAGAATTGTCTTTTATGCTTTCTGTTTTTCATTTGTTGTAGTTTTGAAGTTTTCACTTTGTCCAACTTACCTAGAATCATTTTTGGTCAGTATGTTGATCAATCCAGAACTCCCATTCATCATTCGGGAGTGTCTTCGCCTTAGCGCATTTACACACTTCTTTTACGAGATCCAGAGGCAACGAGAACTTGCAGCAACATATGTCAAATAAATTTATGAAGGAATCATATTTACTTTGATAAGTGTTGGAAGTTCTTTTACTCATGGGATATTTTCTAAGTTCTTGTCCCTTCTCAATTAATCTCTTTACCTTAATTACTATGCTTTTGAAGTCGATTGTTGGAATGGAAGCACGGATATATATATCATTCACTTCTTCCGCGATAATTTCAGTGTATTTCTGAGTGCTAAATGTTGCAGTAATGAGCTTATGTTTAAGATAAGCTTTGAATACATCCTCACAAGTTGGTAGTTGGTTGGTAGGAAGCTCTGCTGGCGTTCCGAAAACAGAATGCTTCACTTTTTCGCTTGTTATATCAGAAGAGGCCATTGCAAGCTATGCTATTAATCTGAAACAAAAGAAAATAAAATGCTGAATTAGGAAACACATGATAGGTCAAACAAATGATAGGTCACAAATACACATGTAGGCACACAAATACACATGATAGGTCAAACACATATGGGTCCTACATTTTAAAATAAGCAAAAACAATGTTTATTAATGGTTTTTTGATAGACATTGGCATTAATTGAGTTTATTGTTGAGGTCCTCATACCTGTGAGGCGAAAAATTAATTTAAGGAAGCATGCTAAAAAGGACCTTTTGTGGCCTTTGGTCGCAATTTATTTTTTCATGGTTGCCAGCACCGAATTTAATATTTCCAAAAGATATGACTTATTCCTTAATCAGTGACTACTCGGGCATCTTTTTCAGCATGTATCATTAAATTAAATTTTCTCAACCCACCCTAGCACTATATATAGTCGGGCGTGCTATAACGCGCAGGATGCTTTCCTGAAAACGGCGCTTTATGCAAACGCGCGCAATGACATGCGCGTTTTCCCATAGGGATAATGTTATAAGTTGGGGATGCGTTCTTGCCGAATTATTTTTCCCTTGAAGTCAATGTATTATTAATTGTTTAACCCCTTTTACCAAAATAGATTAATACGAAATGGATAAAAAAACAAATATTACAAGCAAAAAATTTATTTAATAACGTACATAAATGTAAAATGCATAATTAAAAACATGTTAAAGTACATCGAGAGCATCTTCTCCGTCACCTTGGGTTGTAGCAGTAGCTGGCTTCTTAAAATACGCATAGAGCGTTGACTACCGTGCCTCCTTTTTCTTCCGATAAATTTCCTTGTAACATCGGAGAAGATCCTCTAATTTTCTGTTGACTGTGCTGCTCCGTTCCACGTTGTTATCATTGTCAGCAAGATGTTTTGCAAGGACATCAGCCACAGAAAATGCTTCCGACAATTTTGCTACTGTGAGCTGTTTTACCGGTGTCTCTTCTTTTGGTTCAGCATCATTTTCCAAAACCTCTGCTGCTCTTTGCTCTTCAATCTGCATTAATTAATTAATTCATTCATTCATTCATTCATTAATTCATGTGCATGTGTTCACGACAGTTTACGTACCATATCTTTATGTTTTTTATTATTTAAAAACTGCGTAACTTCAAGTTATGCGTGTAATAACATTTTCATGGTATTAAAAAATAAATCGCGTAACTCCGAACGCGCGTTATAGCAGGTCCGACTGTACTTTATTGTAGCTGGATTTTACTTCATGTGCTTTTGCTACTTGAGTATACAATATAATGCTAAAGAAATACCATGAATTAATAAAAATCTATCATCGACTGTCCCGGCTATTGCAACAGTTTGTTAAAAATATTGACTCCGACTTTTTAAAATGCATCTGTGAAATCTCTCTTAACGTCATAAAATGTAATGTACCAATGAAATCCCCTCAGAAGGCTCGTCTACGCCGTTACAAGAACATAATACGTACACTCGCTCGTAAAAGTCAAACTGTGGGGAAGAAAAGACGAATTATTGTAGAAAGAGAGGGTTCATTCCTCCCCATCTTATTTTCAGTTTTGGGTCCATTACTGACTAGATTAATATAATGAAGAAAGGAGCTGTGATTCCACACGAGGTGTATGCTTCACTGCAAAGCTCAAAGAGTCCAGATACGGTTCTAGAACCCCGTAAGAACAGGCTTGTAATTCATAATTCGTAAAAGCGAATTGTTAGACCTATTAAACAGTGAAAAGTCACCTGATGAGAAAAGAATCTTATACCAAGAAGCTCTGCAGAAATTTCTTCAAGAGTACGAAAATTATAAGAATCCGACAGAGGTCCCCGTAGTTATTAGGCACAGCGCATGAAAGCATAGGACCTGGGGTCGATGCTAGAGATGACCAGTCAAAGAATAACGGTTCGACCCCACGACATATCGAGCATGTATTAAAAAGCAGTCTCCCACATACATTGAGGAATAAAGGCTTAAGTCTTTATAATCTATTTAGTGAGGATCCAATCATACAGTGGACCGATACAGGTGAAGTTATTGTTGAAGGAACAAAGGTACAGGGCTCGAATATTGTTGACATCGTCCATGATTTATGATTTAGTGAGAAAGTGGGATAGGCCCACACCATCACGATGGAAGCATATTAAAGCAAGACTACAACAAATAAATGTCCCGAAAACATTGATAGGAAATCTGAACAGGTTAAAAGACTTGGAGCAAGCCTCGCATGGGCCACAACTGAACGCGCCATCACCCCCAGCGGTAGCATCTCTGAAGAGGAGAAAGAAGAGACAAAACAACAACGGTCAACCCTCTGTGTGTGCCTCTAAAGTACGCAGATGGCTAACATATTAAGAAAACATTGTTATGACATTTCTAGCCCAGCATCCTACGACGGCGTTGATAGACTGTACAGAGGTGTTTATGATGGGGAAGTAGGGAAAAAAGATGTTGAGAGCTACATCAAATGACTCTATTTGGCAGGCGGATTTAACAGACATGCAAAGATATTCAGTGTATAATGGTGGCTACCATTACATCCTATTCATAATAGATGTATTCTCTAGATATCTGTGGCTAATTCCTCTGAAAAATAAATCGCCTGAAACAGTTGCTAAAGCCACCAAAACGTTGATGTTGAAAGAAAACACGGTTCCTGGCTATTTTTGTACGGATATGGGGAAAGAATTTATAGGCCGAGCTTTTCAGAACATGCTGATAGAGTTTAATATCAGCTACTACACTAGCAATTCCATACATAAGGCCTCTTTAGCTGAAAGAGTTCAACGTACCATAAAGGAACGCATGCCTCGCTATTTTACCGTGACCCGACAATTCAGCGCAGGACAATTCAGCGCCGACAATTCAGCGCGACAATTCGGCGCAAGACAATTCAGCGCAAAGACAATTCAGCGCAAGACAATTCAGCGCAAGACAATTCAGCGCGAAAATACCAACAAAGAAGAAGAAAGAACAAATCCAGAGGGAAGAGAGGCTTGCAACAGTTAGGTTAGGTTAGGTTAGGTTAGGTTTCTAGTTTTTTAAATAAAATCTTAATTTTAACAATTCTAACAAATTTTGTTTTTTTAAATAAAATTTTAATAATTATACTCCTTTGAATTTTATCTCCGATTTGTCACTCCTTCGTTATGTCACTCCTTCGTTACGGTATTTATATCACTCCTTTGTTATGTCACTCCTTTGAAATGTCTTTCCTTCGATACAGACCCAATTTAGCATATATATAAATATACAAATTTTTCTCTTTTTTATTTATTGCGATTTATTTTTATTATTTTTAACTAAACTTTTAACTGTACTGACTTGCGCTGAATTGTCGGCGCTGAATTGTCTTGCGCTGAATTGTCTTTGCGCTGAATTGTCGGCGCTGAATTGTCGGCGCTGAATTGTCCTGCGCTGAATTGTCCTGCGCTGAATTGTTGGTGCTCCCTATTTTACACATAAAAACACATACAGATATATAGACATTCTAGAGTCGCTGGCCTCATCCTACAACCGTTCACACCACCGGTTGATTGAGAAAACACCTAACGAGGTTTTAGAAAGAGGTACGCACACAAAGCGTGAGGTGAGAAGAGATATTCGTAGAGCGCCGCCACACTCTGCGCGTTTCAAAATCAATGATTATGTAAGGCTGTCGCGTTCGGGTAATAAATTCGCGAAGGGATTTGAGCAAGGTTGGACACATGAGATTTTTAAAGTTAGGGCTATGAGACCTAAAGAAGAGATAGTGCTGTATTAAGTTGAAGATTTGAATGGGGGAAGAAATTGCAGGAGACTTTTACTGCGAGGTGCTGCGGAAAGTGACATTTAATTTAGGAAAAAACGTGTTTAAAATTGAAAACATTTTAGGTAGCAAAGGTACAGGAAAGAGAAAAATGTACCTGGTGAAATGGCTAGGGTACTCAGAAAGCTTCAACACCTATATAAAAGTTAATGCAATACTGAAGCTTAAATAGTATGCAACATGGCGCCTAACTACTTCTATGTCACACTCCCGTCCTCTTCTTCTCTGTCTGTATATCCTGGCAACACACTGGCCCACTTTGTAACAGAACTCCACGGCCCATAGGATTGGGTCGTGAGTCATATGAGGTTGGAATTTGTGAATTTCAGTTAGCCACCAAATTTTTAACTGTTGAAAAGGAACAGGACATTTCTCTGTTTCTTAGAAGATTCGACGGGGGTGAAAAATTAGGCATAACCTTAGATGATACTATGCGATCAGTCTTGTTCGGTGGGACACAGTACAATAGCACAAAAGTAACACTAGGGCTCGGTCATTATGACACAGCTTCGGATATTGTGTGGGGCTTAAATAAGAGTCTTGAAAAGGCGTACGTAAAAGCCGATTTACTTTTCGAAGTCGTAAAAATAGACGCCTGTCCACATGTTGATGTTAAAAATCAACGATTAGTAGAAATATTAAAGACAAATAGTTGTCCACAATTATGCCCGAGGGTCGACATGGTGCAGCCCCCGAAAGAGATACCTTTCACAAGTCACAGCATGACTTGTCCAGCCTAATGTATCAGCTTAAATTAAATTTGAGAAGTTGAACGATGGCCACCCTGACCCAGACATGTGCTATATTTACAGCAATATCGTGGAGCATCAGTTTGTTGGAGATACCCAGGCACGTCTGCTGCGTATCGCTCACATTTCCAATCACAGAGGACAGAGCTTGAGCATTACATATAACAAACCTCATTATGTCAATGTCGCAACTAATCTATTAACCAATATCTCAATATATATAGAAGAACGATTGAGGGGAAAAGTTTCCCATTCGGTGACAGGAGCTTAACATTGAAGCTGCACTTTCGTCGCACTATGCTGTAATGACCCGAAGGCCTTTTAGTCCAGGCAATTTGTAGTTAGACCTGGGCAAAATTGCTTCAGAAGCTTTCTAAACTGTTTCCAGCTCAGGAACCATTGCCGAATAACATATCCAAAATCCGACAAAATTGGAACCCGGGAACACCCCCAAAAATGAAATTCAAAATGGCGGACTGGATGTTTCCTACGAAAAAAAAAATATATATATAATTTACGCTTTTATTTATAGAGATACATTTGATGCTTTTTCTTTCAGTTGTAATGTTTTAAATAATTCAACAATATACAACACAACCAGTTATTACGCAAATATAATGTTATATAGCTTTTTACAGATTTTTATAATCAATAATACAACAATTATTTTTTTCCCAGTTTCAAGTTATGTTCATTACAGAAGAAGTGATATCTGGTCACAAACATACAGAAATTAATCCTCTTCATCACTATCATCGGATAGATTACCGGTACTTGGGTTGTTATCGCAACCACTGATTTGGCACTCGCCACAAGCGGCTGAACAGGGCATTCCATTACGCTTGCATCCACATCTTGAAGTAGCACATTTCGTCTTGCAGGAGCAGCGGATCATGTTGAGTAGATAATTTGGAGCTGGTGGCTTGTCGCAGGCTGTAGGGTAGTAGGAATTATTCTTTACATACCAACCCCACTGTTCTGCATCGATCTTCTCTTCTGTAGACTTCCAGATTAGTATTTGAAAGTATGTGCGAAAGCTGTGGTACTTTGTGGACGCATCGGTAGGTGGCAAACGTTCGGGTGTAACAAAAGATTTAGCTGTAGCTACCTTTTCAACTAACATTCGATGACGTAGTGCGTTAGTGGATTCAAGTGTTTTGCAGCCATACAACAGAAGCATTGCCTTTCTTCCAGCGGCTTCAATGTCAGAGTGTTGGCAACAATCAGAACAGAATGTATTTGCAACTGAACGGAGTTCAGCCACCTTCATCAGTGTGTCGAATGCTTTGGCTTTACCGATCGAAAAAATTCTGGATGTGCTATCACAGCCCGTGAAAGCATGCACAAACAGGAGATACTTGCAGATGTCATTGCCTAACAATGATTGAATGCTGAGAATATCATACCATACACAGGATTAGGAGATGGTCCCCGTCTTATATCGCTGCGATAGTACAACTTGAAACCACTGTCCTTGGCATGGTACAGAAGGAGAATCAGCAAGTCGGTGTCTTCCCCTATTACTGTTGTAGTTGCATTTTCTGATGAGGAAACTGCTGCACGAACGATGTCCACATCAGCATCCCCATCTGCGTTGTGAACAGTACACCCGTGCTTCTTCAACATCTCACCTACGAGGGAAATAAATGCTTGCTTGTTGTTTTCATTAGCCAAGAAGTGTTCCTTCTGGCCAACAAACTTCATGCTTGGACTGAGATTCACATTTCTGCTTGTCTTGGTGCTGCGTCTTCTGTGGGTCATCTCCTTGATCGTAGGAGAGCTGCTGTAGCCATCAAAAACAATGATTGCTTTTCCATATGTTTTCAGAGTGAATCGGCATATGAGTTGGCGATGCTGTCATATGTTTCAGCTTGACGCCAGGAACACGATGCAGTAGAGATCCACCATCCAATACGTACTGGTCTGTGCACTGAATTTCTTGAACTTCTTCCATGCGTAAAGTGTCAGTGTATTTGATTATTGCATGAGCTAGCTGAGACTTATCGGGTTTCCTCAAGATACTTCGTGATTCGAACAATGCAGGAGGATATGCACACAGTTCGTAACACATGACATCTTCAAGATTCATGTCTCCGCCAGTGGCAACAGTCATCATTCTCTGAACAGTAGTGCAGGATCTACTTCTATATCTGAAGCATCAGTGATCACAACGGCAGAAGCAGATCCTAGTGTTTTCACTTTGTCAGATCTTTTGGCGCAGAATATGTAAAGGCTTGTTTCCCAATCATTTTTACGACAATGTTCGTACTGATTGAATGCAATTGATGAACGTTAACTCCAGGATCAGCAGTTAGCCCTGTTACAATGTTGCAGAGACCCGAGGTAGAATGGAATGGGGATAAGGATTCCAGACGTTCAAGTACTTTCTTCATGTCATTACTGTCCCTGATTTGTCTACTTCCCCTCATTTCCTTGTGCTGTTCACTACTTTCCAACAAAACTCTGGTGTATTCCTGCATTGCTAAGTTATAAGTGGAACACAGAGGCATAGAAAAGAGCCACGTTGTCCTTTGGATGTCTGTAAATCCACTTCCGCGTGTCAGTCCGCCTCTGTTTCAGGGAACGCATTAGTACTTGTTCTATCACCAGGTCTGTGCCGAGTCCGGCCCATAATCTGTCGCTTCTTCTTACCACAAACTTACCTTCCTGGAACATTTGGTTAACGGCTGGATTTTCAGAAGGCAAACTTAACATTTTCTGCAGGTACAGGTATATCGATTTCAGGTAATTGTGATGTCCGGCTGCTGCAATTATGGGGATGGTCTCCAGCATAGCTTGCAAGTGCAAATCCCACGAGGCGGTTCTGTCTGCTGTTATCAAGGAACGTGCAATGTTGATCATTCGCTGATATTCCAACCAGAGAGTTTGACTTGTTTGCGAAGTAGATTGTAGGTCAGTTTTCTTCGCATCCAAAGTGGTAGCAATCTGAGACAATGCATTCGAAGATTCCACATCCTCAACTGATTGTTTGGCGGTCATACATCGTCGAGCAGGTCACAAGCTTCCTTATGGAGGTCATGAGGAGTTCCATCTTCATTACGAGGGAAAACGTCTGCGACTAGTAAGGTACTAAGAGCTGCATCTACTATCATATGACCACGTATCGCTCTTGAAACAGCTTTTCCAGACATCATGTGTTGCACGGCATTTGGTCCGTATATTTCTTGAAGTACTTCAGACAATCCTGAACCATTCATAAGAGTACCGACTGCTCCCAAAAGATTCATCAGATGTGAAATGATCCCAGCATTAAAACAATGTCCTGCAGGTCTCTCTGTTCATTGATGATTTGGGAAGCTTTCCAGAACAAAGGCTGATCAAAGGTAATAATGCATGGGACTTTTTGATCGCGTGCTATCTTGCTCAAATATAGTAATGTCGAAAATATGCAGGTCATGTCAGTTGGCGACATATCTATGATGGGAAGGAACGTGATCGACGCCACACCTGGATGTGAGACACTTGATCCACCGTGAATTGCCTGCATTGTTCCGGACCAACTTGGACCTGATCTTTCTGCTGAAGATATCTGCCAGACAAGACTAAGTCGACTTATGGTGGCAGTGGGTACTGGAAGTTCGCGGAATGAGATGTCCCTCAACATGCTTCTCGCGTGTCTATATTCCCTAATGTCAACGGTTGCAATCTTCTTAATGTCATTGTCACCAACATTACGCCTGTGAATAGAAGGGTGGATCTTGATCTTCGGAGTTATTGCGGCAATCATACCCATTCCATGAAAGGTATTCTTCCCATCCAAAGTGCAGACATCATGATCGACGTTATCTGCTGCTAGAAGGACTGCAGTGTTTTCATCAACAGTAAAAGAGCCAGACCCACTTGCCAGCGCCGCGTTCCTTTCGAATCTTGTTACTTCTGCATACGACGAACAGTAACCCAGCTGATGGAGAACGTCAATAAGGTACCTTGACCTAAAGTTGTGGTGTAGCTGAACCGACAAACCGATCTGTAGTGGATATAGTAATCCTCTAGGACGGGTTGCTTGCATAATGCTCTCTGCCCAATTGCACCTATTTTCTTGAAGTATCCTGTCCCCGCAAATGCTTTTGATAATAGCAATTTCAGACTGTTGGGAATGTAATCAAGAGCACTTTCTGCAGTGATGTCATTTGGAATGGATACACATCTTTTCTAGGCGAGTCGACAGACTTGATATCACTTCTGATTATTTTTGCAGCAGCTTCTACTAGGTAAATCTTCTGTAGCTCTATATCTATATCACATTCTTTCGACTTTTTGTGATAATCTATAAGAATTTCATTAGCTGTCTCTCGTAGTGTTACTACATCTGCCTTCCCACTTTCACCTGATATTATGACTTGTCTCCGTAACGTTCTAAAGCTTTCTCTTCATGTGCCTGCGTTCGTAGACAGAGCTCTGACTTCCTTGAAGATATTCCTCCATTTTGGAAATTAGGTCTCCAATCAACAGTTGTTCATCATCATTCTCTTCCAGGTAAGCACAGGTCTGAAGGAATGCTTGGTGTTGCTCTTCATTAGTTGGTCTCCCTTTCTTCGAATCATGATCGTCGGAGTATGCGCGAGGAATGTTTTTTCCACTTCGAAAATTTACGCTGCAGGTGTGATGGTAGACACAATCTGCAGCAGGAAGATCACGAAGATAATACTCCAGACGGCCTTTTACATTAACGACCATTCATCGCAGCGGCTTTCACAGCACCTTTTTATGGTTTCGGAGAACTCTGTAGTTCTTATTTTGACATGCTCTGATTTTGGTTTGTGTTTGGAAAAAAAGTCCACAAAGGTATCACAAAACAAACAGTGAGTAGCACTGGAAAATGCGTATTCATGAAAACGAGCACTTTTCCTTGGTATTGCCTCGGCTGCGGTCTGTCGCTTCTTTATTTCAATGGTCTTTTTATCCGTAAACCTTTTCCTACATACAACGTGAACACTTATTCCAGCTGTTGCAACAACATCGCTTCCACGGCTGCGGCTGGATGCATTTATACCATCTACTCCTTTTTGCGAGATGTGAACCACTTCCTGTCCGCTGTCCAATTTCTCCTTACACATCACGCACAATTCTTCAGGGTCTGCATTCTTGAAGGCGGACGCACACCGAGTCAGCCGTACACCGAGTCAGTCTGAAACAGAAAACACAAATTAATAAACTCTGTTGCAGTATTTAAAAGGAGTACATAATAACAGTTTTAAAGAAAATGACAAGCACAAATACGCAGATTTGATAGTGGGTAGTAGGAATTAAAGAGTTGTATATAATATAAGTTTATAAAGATGTAGCAATGTCCATTCTCACATACACTCCATACAGTATATTTTATTTACATTGCGTGACGTCATAGTTTAATACTAGCCGCCTAATACAATTTTTAGTGTCATATAGGTTAATTTAGAAACGAAAATGTGTTTTAAAACATTTTACTGATCAAGGAAAACGTCATAACTCTCTCTACAAAGCGAAATTAAAATTTATTGTATTTCGTAGGAAACTGCCAGTCCGCCATTTTGAATTTCATTTTTGGGGGTGTTCCCGTGGTCCAATTTTTTCGGATTTTGGATATGTTATTCTGCAATGGTTCCTGAGCTGGAAACAGTTTAGAAAGCTTCTGAAGCAATTTTGCCCAGGTTGAAGCTATTTTTGCTCTAGATTGCCTGGACTATTTCACAGTCTATCGAGGTGTGAGATACCAGCACGGGAGTGGGCTTTGCTCCATTTTTTCAACTATATTGCGTACGGCTGTCACCTTGTTGAAGAGGGGTGCCAGATATCTCGGGAGGAAAGCGTTACAATCAAGTCTTAACACGGTAGAAGACATAATGACGGGGACTAGGCCTAAAGAAGCTCTAGAAAGACACTTAAAGCGTACACAGGACGAAATCATCAAAGATACAAAGAGAAAAATGCGCGGTGGTGCTAGTGTCTCCAAGCAAATGATACAATGAGCAAACCAACAAGAAGAGGTCTGTCCGGAAGAAGAGGAAGAAGGGGTTACCAACACGTGGCGTTAAACGTAAATGGACATCAAAAAAGAGGAAGTGTTCTAAGCGATTGAAACCTATAGTTGATCATTTTTTTAACTGATATAAGCTAAGGACATTGCTCTCATGAATCATAGGCTGTTTACTACTTGTCGAGAGAGGTGCGACTATTTCTGACTCGTCATGGTCCGTTTCATCAATCCGTGTAGTTCACAATGTTGTAAATCGGAGCTGTGCCTCTTTGACATGTCCCCAACTCAAGTTTCTATTGTTATAATGTTATAATGTTATAATGTTTCAGACCAACAAAGACCCTAGGATCCACTCATGGCTGGTCTACCTAACTGTGTTCGTAATCGTGTATTGTGTATGTCCTCCGTGGTGGCGGAGGGGACCTACAATTTGGCGTGGGTTCCGAACCACAAGAACATAAGAAACTTATTTAAAAACTGCCGGTAAATTGGCAACGACCAATTTTTACGAAACTAAATAATTATCAATTTAAAAATAATTAATTATCGGTTTAAAACTAAAGATAGAATCTCTCGGTCCAGAGGAGCAAGTCATAATAGACTACTATCCACAAATATGTTACATTCTATATCTATTTATAACGGACATGCAAATATATCAGATCCAAAGAATCCAGTCAATTTCATTACGGTATCCATCAAGTCACGGTCCATATCGATTGCGGACCAAGTCAAAATTTACAACCATATACATTATCAATTTAAAAATAATTTTATCGATTTAAAACTAAAGATAGAATCTCTCGATCCAGAGGATCAAGTCATAATAGACTACTGTCCACAAATATGTTACACTCTATATCTATTATATAACGGACATGCAAATATATCAGATTCAAAGAATCCAGTCAATTTCATTACGGTATCCATCAAGTCACGGTTCATATCGATTGCGGACCAAGTCAAATTTACAACCATATACATTACAATATATACACATACGAGGAAAAGTGTAGGTGTGGCTGTAAAGACTGTACAGTAATGTAGAAATGCGTGTGCACCCATTATGGGTCTCCCATTTAAAGGTGTTTGTGGGGCAAGTGAAGATCATGAGTTTTTCAATACCTCACAGTACTATGGGGGGCACCGCTCGACAGGAACGGGTTAGTAACACCTACGAGCCTATCTGGAAAATGTCCTCAACTTTTCAAACGAAGCGAAGGACACCTTTTTAACTGCCGAGTGTTATTATCAGGCTAAAGACGAAAGTAGTATAAAGGCCAAATTAAAAAATTCTAAAGAGAAGATATATGAATGGTTTGGACGCCTGCATACAGACTTCACATTCCAGGAGAAGCTGCTTGTGAATGGGGTTGATATGAAAATAAAGCTCACTCGCACGAATCCTGAGATCTGTTTAAATCTGGGAGCTGACTAAGAAGAGAGCGCAAAGCCCGTGATGATTCATGTTGTGGAAACATACCTTCGCGTACGCTGAGTGAAATGAAGCTCGGCTAAACAGTTAGAAATTGAAAAAAAATTTACTACATGCCATAGTAAAATATCCAATTAACAAAGTACAGATCAAACTAAACACGGTATCAGCAGGGCTGGCATCGAAACATAAAAAACATCGCCCTGGGAGCTCTACCTACGCGGTTATTAATTGGAATGCAGGAACACGTTTCTGTGAATGGAAAATATAAAAAGAACACCTTTAATTTAAAAAATTTCGGCCTTAAAAATATAACCCTATACGTCAATGGAGTCGCCTTAGTGGGGACATTAGAAACGGATTATTCAACAGACGCCGTGTTTCCGCTTTGCTCGAGAGCTTATAGTAATCTTGCACATATTGCCGGTGCTTGCGATGAATTAGGAATTGGCGTAACGCAGAAGGAATTCATTGAACAATTTAACCTTTACCCGTTTGACATCATCCCGGACTTATCTGCTCGTGTAAACACACACTTAAGTCCACAGCAGAGTGGAAACATCTCAGTCATATTGGAATTTGCCAAGCCTCTAGACGCGCCTAGTAGTGTACTAGTATACCTTGTATCACAAGCCCTAATAGAGATCGATAGGTTTAGAGGTGTAGTCACAGACTTTTAAAATGGATGCGAATACACTCCAGCGGCGAGTAATGAATAGTGACCGAATCACACGCTCCAAATTTATCGGTGTTTGAGAAGAACGAAACGCTGAAGATCCCGGCTACGATACACTTCGGCGCACTTATTCTAAAAATAGATGTTAGCGGTGGTGAAGAACTTCACTGGATTGCCGTCTACTTTAAAAATAGGGCCCGAATGTACTATTTAACTCATTGGGGGTTCATCCCTGGAATGACGCTATTATTGTAAAATTTCTCGAGCAATTGAACATACCTCAAATTGTCTGGAGCCCTTATCAATTACAGGGGTACTATAGCAATACTTGCGGTATGTACTACCTTTCATTCCTCTCGCATATGGCATGTGGGAAGGAATTTAACATTTTTTTTGAAATTATTTGATTTGTTTGACACTGCGCGAAATGATGCTCTGGTATGCAGACTGATAAAAACCATTTCCCGTTTGTACACACTCGTATTTGTGAAGTTTTACGCGTCGTTCTTTACACTAATTATACTGTGTGTTGCTTGCAGTTAAAATGTATATATATGTACGGCATGCGGAGGTGCCCCCTCAGGGCATTGGTTTCTGCTCGTATGTAGGAGAATTACGACATTTGATTAATCGAGGCCCATGGTGTAGTGGATAGCATATCTGACTGGCAATCGGAAGATCCCGGGTTCGATTCCCGGGTGGTAACCTCATTTTTCATTTGTTCGTTCTTCCTCCTCATCTTGTGCGGAACGTTCTTCTACACAAGCGTCGTTCTTTACATATATATATATATATATACATACACACATATATATACACACACACACACACACACATATATATATATAATATATAATTGTAACGAGTAATTGCAACAATATTGGGTAAAATATAAAATGTCTCCAATAATGTTAGTTTGCGTAGCGTTTAAGGAGGAGTCTTATGCTCTGTAGCTTATTTAAAATGTAATGGATACTAACTCTGTAACAAGTTTAAGTTGGATATAAATATATTATGTATAAAAAATTGATGCCAGTGTCACTCTTATATGTGTGAGAAATATTGAAGGACATATGTAAAATTGTGTTGTATACAGTAAATGCTATTATGTACTATTTTATAAAGCATTCCTCTGCATTTAAGGACGAGTCTTATGCTCTGTAGCTTATTTAAAATGTAATGGATGCAAATTCTGTTACTATTTTAAGTTATTATGTACTATTTTATGAAACATTCCTCATGGCTCTATCATTTAATAAATTGCTGAAAATACACTGCTTCTGTTTATCCCGAAACACACACACACACACACACACACACACACACACAAACACACACATCCACCACACACACATACATACACATCCACACACACACACAAGGAAAAAAAAGCTTACATCACTTCGTGGATGATACGGCAATCACTGCACCGGGTGTGCTGCAAAACTTGTACCTTCCCCTTCAGGTCAATGTCCACGAGTTTCTCATCGGTCCTTAAAGAAGAAAGGGACACGGATGTAGGCAGAAAATTTTAAATTATTTTTGGGTACTTTATACATTTTCTGAAAAAAATCTTCAGTCTAAGGTTTATGATTTAACTAATATAGTAAAAGTAGAAATTTGAGCCCCCTTTAAGAGAAAATGACGAATAACTTTGCACTTCAAATGAACATTCTAATCATATATGCCATGGTACCCATTTATCTGCTAGTCATATTGTGTGGAAGGATGACTAGCTGGGTGTACTACGCACCGCCTGCCGACACCGGGTCTCGATCCTGGTCGAATAGCTTTGCACTTCAAAATGATATTATTATGGATTTTTATAAAAATAATTAACACTTGCAAAGGATTCTTGATTAATATAATGTAGGACCGTATTAATCAATGAGCAGAATGATACGCGATATATATATATATATATATAATATACAAAGAGCTGTAATCAGATTACACATTTCATAATTTTAGTAAAGATTAGACTTTAACTTATAATGTGACTACTTTAAAATGTCTAATTTATGCTCCAAACGTAAAAGTGGAAATTTTGAAGGCCCCTTTAAGAGAAAAACGACGAATAACTTTGCAATTCAAAATGAGTTTTTTGTATGGGGAAAATTAATGAATGCCGGTTAGATTAATTTAATGATTATCAAGTAAAATAGCAGCCATATTAGTATATATAATTAATTTGCATTTGTTTTTCACGAAAAAAGAGCGAGGCAATTAGTAATTCTAAAAACCTACCCGGTCAGGTAATAAACATTTAACCTATAATAACTTGCAAAGAGCGATGCAATTACTAGTTCTAAAAGTCTACCTGTAGAACTTTCTATAAATTTTTGGTTTTTAAAGTTATTACGCAATTATTAATTACACTGGTATGCATATGAAATTTTTTTGTCTGCTGTGAGGGTTTTTTCAACTCATATTATATAATTCGACCATGCTGAATTCGAAAATGACATTGGTTTTCCTCAATCAGGTCAGGTTTTTTCTCTATTGGCCATTTATTATAAGTCCAATTTTATCCCCAAATTTATTGATTTTTTTAGCTTAAACACTGTAGATACGAGTAATATTATAAGAACACTCGTGAAAAATGAAAACAGTGTGTGAATAAATACTTTTATTCATACAATGAATATGGAAAAAAGTTTATTGAGGAAGGAATGAAGTTTTTTTGGGCTTTCCGTCTGTTTTTCTTCGGCACGTCTCGCTTCAAACACCAGCAATAGTCCGCCAGCATATTGATATCCAGTTTCCCTGGTACCTCTCTTCCATTATTTTGATATCTTGGTGAAATCGTTCCCCCTGTTCCTCACTATAATCCCCGCAATTTTCAGGAAAATAGTCCAACTGGGACCACAAAAAGTGAATTTTTATGGACATGCGCGACCCATGAGCTTTGAAAGCTTCCATCAAGTTTTCGACAACGGACTCGTATTCTAGACTTCTACGCTTGCCAAGAAATCAGTGACAACTGATTTGAATGCCTGCCAGGCATTCTTCTCAGTTGGAGTCATTGCGTTTTCGAACTGAGTATCCTTGATCAAAGTTCGAATTTGAGGACCATCAAAAACCCCAGCATTAGTTTAGCATCAGATATATGAGGAAATTTACTCTCGAGATATCGGAATGCTGAACCCTCCTTATTCATTGATTTGATGAAATTTTTCATCAAGCCCAGCTTAATATGAAGTGGTGGGAGCAAAATTTTGTTGGTGGTACAAGGGCACTGAAACGACATTATGCGACCCAGGTTCAAAATTCTCTCTGGATGCCCATTCACGCTGTGCATAGTGCTTCTCATCCGCTCGGCTATCCCATTTGCAGAGGAAACATGGGTATTTCGTGTATCCCCCTTGCATTCCCAATACAAATGCCACAATCTGAAAAAAAATGAAAATATTTAAAGAATTTAGAGAATTTATTCTATCAGATAAAAAAATCTATGCATTGGACTGTATCACTTCTGTGGGGAAGTTAAGTGTTCTTATACGCTCTCAAATAACCTTTGGAAAAACAACATAGTCAATAGCAATAGTTTACTTATGATATTAGTATTACCTTCAAATCTCCACAGATCCTCCAGTTATGTTGGTCGTATACGAGAGCATCCAGTAAAATTTTCATGTTATCGTAGCTCTCAGTAAGTTGTACGGAATGTGCTACAGGGACTGATGCAACCCTATTCCAATGTTGAGAAGTACTGCTTTCAAACTTCGTTTAGACGAGTCTATAAATAGCTTCCATTCTGATGCGTTATATGGCTGGCCCAAGGATTCGATTAGCCCTCAACATTGCAGCAGTACACTAAGGAAGAGGTATTCTCGTGCACTGCAAAAACTTGCGGAATTCTTCCTCTCGTTTCCTATACCAGGAGAATGTTCTTCCGGAGCCAGCAAGTTGTCCTCTCGAAGTCGTGAGCCCAAGATCTCGGCAGCTAATTTGGAAAGTCCTAAATCCCTGGTAAGATCATTAAGTTTGGCCTGGTTGAGAGGCCTCGGCTCATTTGAAGCGGTATTTTGAGGTATATACGACTGGGACTGGTCATTGGCATTGGTCATTGATTCATCATCAGAATCATCGAAGTCCAGGTTTGAGGTAGGTCGGGTATTGGAATTCCAGGACCATGGGGTACAGGTCTCATAGCAGAAGGAATGGCAGGGTATACAACAATGTGTTTATTCTTCTTGTTAACTCCTGAAAATAGAAACACAGAAACATGGATATAAAAACTTGCATATGAAATAGAAGAAGCATTCAGACAGTGGCGGCTCGTGAGGGAAGGCTGCGGTCTGTAAGATATGAAATAGGTCGATGGAGTTTGTATATTTTCTTTCTTTTTCATTCATATTGTCCCTTCGGGGACAATATGAATGAAAAAGAAAGAAAATATACAATCATTGTATATGTAAATGTAACTTCTATAACAATATGTATGTGTAAATGTATTTTCTATAACAATATGTATATGTAAATGTATGATTACCATTATGGTGAATATTATGCTATATATGGTGAATATTACATTATGGTGAATATTATGTCAAGTTTCATACGAGGATTTCAAAATATTTAAGAAAAATAAATTTATAAGCCCACCTTGGAGGTTTGTCATGCAGAAATAGCAATCTGTCACGTGATCTTTTCCTTCTCTCCAAATCAAGGGAATTCCAAAAGGCAAAGATTTCGCTCTGCCTTTGCTCCATCTTCTCAAATTTTCAATGCACGTCTTGCAGCACATATGAGGGGCGAAATTTTTGTCCTGGTCCCCTAGCTTAATTCCAAAGTATGCTCTATACATTGTCTTCACAAATTTAGTGATTTGGGACTGGTTATTTGGCATGGTAACCGTCCCACATATGTAGCAGAATCTATTGGGATCATTTTTACACGCTCTATTCATTATGAAATATTTTATCTATATGTCTGAAAAGTAAAAAAAGATATTATACAAGTGAAACAAGTGATGATAGATGTTACTGTTCCAATTCCGCTGTGACAAAATCACGAAACATTCTATTTTACTTATGAGGCCATAGCCGGATAACCTAAGCTGATTGAGAAAAACGGATTGCAGATTCGAAATCAGCAGGAAAAACTCTATAAGAATCACTTACAAAACCCTTGACAGCAAAATTGATGCATACCAGTGTTATTTGCTAAAAAAAATTTTGAAATTCGATCTATAAATACTTAATAGAATACAATTACTTTAATTTACAGGGACTGGAACTACTTTTATACTCGTAAACATTTAACCTATAATAACTTGCAAAGAGCGATGCAATTAGTAATTCTAAAAGTCAACCAGTAGAACTTTCTATAAATTTTTAGTTTTTAAAATTATTACGTAATTATTAATTATTTGATAAACAAAATAATTTGAAATTAGATCTCTAAATACTTAATAGAATACAATTACTTTAATTTACAGTGTAATGATTCCCCTCATTCATAATTCATTATCTACTTTACTTTATTCAATTTCCCTTTATCATTGCGCTTTCTCTTTACTCTCGTTTCCTCTGTGTCTTTATACGGACGCGGGCAGGCGGGTAGACGTGGCCGGTGAGCCGCCATTAAACTTTCGGACAAAGCAAAGGGACTGGGGTAATTACACACTTTTATTTACTATTTACTGACTTTTTATTTATGCCGAAATACTTTAAACGATTGGGGTAATGCGAAGGCGGAATTAGCGTTAACATTTATTCGCGGAGAGAGACATAATTAATATTTTAAATAAACTAAAACATTCTAATACGAAAAACACCTTATTGGGGGCAAACCCCGCCCAAAGACTGAATTGCCAAAATTGGGCATTTTACTCAGCCTCCAGTTTGGGCACAGTTCAGATTTTGCCAATTTGTATTTTTATATTTTTAATTTCAAACAAAACATTATCAATTTCTTATTTACATACAAACCATAATTAAAGTTCTTATTTAACGTTATTTTATTTTTTGTTAAACAAAACATTATTAAATTCTTATTAGACATGATTATCTTTATTGAAAAAACCCAGTACTCTACAACAGGGACCGGAACTCCTTTTCTATTCATAAACATTTAACCTATAATAACTTGTGAAGAGCGATGCAATTAGTAATTCTAAAAGTCTACCTGTAGAACTTTCTATACATTTTTAGTTTTTAAAATTATTACGTAATTATTATACATTTATATTTCAAGGATATCTCCATCCGTTGCCTCACAAATGTTTGCTACGGATTGTGATGAAAGAAGATTTCCCTGGTCAGCGGCTGCAAAAGTTAGCCTAGTGGCTTCAGCACTGCAGGAAGAGAGGATAAAAATCACTTTCGTGTGTATATATATATGTATATATATATATATATATATATATATATTATATATATATATATATGTGTGTGTGTGTGTGTGTGTGTGTGTGTGTGTGTGTGGTGCTTACCTAAGGTCCCCAACTTCATATAAGTCTGGTAAACAATAGAGTTCTGTTTGACTGATTGTACTCATGACGGGGTAGGATTGCGTGTTTATTCACTGACAAAAATAACTGTTATGGGGCCCAACTGAAAATGACCCATTTTTATATACGGTACGCTGGCCAATTGTAGCCGCTCTCAGAAGTCCAATCGGCGATTCGATGGCTTCCTGATTGGCGGTTAGTGTCTCTAGGGCGTGGCTATATCATATGTATATGGGCTTTGTTCCAATCAAAATTCGTAGGATTGATCTCATGCCCCATTCATTGGGTCGAGAATTTCTGATTGGCCGCCGCTACCGATTCTGAGGGCGTGTTTACCAGGATTGGCTTAAACAGTCCTCAGATTTTTTCAGTTTTCAGATAGGTCAATAATATGTAAATGAATGGATGGTTACGTCCTTATTTTGTAATTAAAAACTTATTTCATTGTTTGAATTTCAACATAAAATTGAACATTATTTAAAGTAAATTTAGACGTGTAGTTGAATAAACCATTATTTTGTAATTAAAAACTTATTTAATTGTTTGAAATTCAACATAAAATTGAACATTATTTAGCACGTGTTTAAAAAAAAATTTAAATGTAAATTCAAAGTTTTTAAAATCTTCATTGTATAAATTAACAAATTTTCAGAAATCATGCAGAGAAATGCCTCTAGTATACGGAGAGAGAGAGAGTGAGAGAGAGAGAGAGAGAGAGAGAGAGAATTTTTTAGTGTATTATTATTATTATTATTATTAATATTATTATTTTAATTAGCGATGGAGAAATACTGTTTGGAAATAAAATTTAGAGTTTCAGAGCATCCCATTATGGTCTATAGTCTCTGCGAAAGATTAGCGGTTGGGTACTTCAGTTTAGATCCAAAACATCTGTGTAGGTAAATTGAGGGCTCTTAGGCAAGCATCATATTGTGGCGCTAAAATATCTTTTCGGTTAAAACCTTTTCTTCCACGGTAATATCTAAGCACAATATTCAAAATTTTTAGGTTACTGCTTGGAAAATAAATTTGGAGTTTCAGTCCACTGCGTTTTGGATTAAAATCTGAACGAAGGGTAATAGGGTTCGGACGATTCGGAATTTTACCTGCCCCAACCCACGCATTTCAGAAATAAAATTCAGGTATTCAGACGACAGCCCGGTGCCGTGAACAAGCTTATAGATATGCATTTTAAGGTTTTCCATAATTTTTAATAGTGGTAAGACTGAATATCAGGCAGTGTTGTCGCAGTTTATTTTATTTTAAATATAATAATAATTCTTAATAATGTATATACAGAAGATAGAGTCAATATAAAATTAATTTTTAGCACTAATTGACAAGACTTTCAGCATATATATATATATATATATATATAATATATACACACACACAAGTATATATATATATATATATTAGTGATGGATCGAGTGGTCGGTTTTTCACAACCGCGGTTGCGGTTGTGTTTGCGGTTGTCGAATTTTTTTCCAACCGCGGTTGCGGTTGCGGTTATCATATACTAGGAAAAATGCGTAATTATTAACTGGATTTAGCCACTATAGTGCGATTTAGCCACACTTGGTACATAATATATACTAAATAGTATTTATTTAGTAAATACCTTATGTTGAACACAAGTTTTGCAATACACCGCTACCGCTATTTGTGTGTTGCAAAACTTGTGTTCAACATAAGGTATTTACTAAATAAATACTATTTAAATGAAGTATATTCTAAACTTATATAGCTATTATGAAAGAATAGGTCAAATTAATTAAAACCATATTTTGCACTAAGTGTGTTACCAGGATGAGGGACGAGGACCCATCGCACTGTTCATCCCACCTACCACTTTCCCCAGCCTCCACCCATTGGAAAGTTACAACCGCAACCGCACTTATGGAACGGCGGTTGCGGTTACGGTTGCGGTTGTAAATTTTTGTGCGGTTGTAGTGCGGTTGCGGTTGCGGTTGCGGTTATTCGATCCATCACTAATATATATATATATATATCAGTGGTGGCTTCTCAGAGGAGGCATGGGAGGCCGGGCCTCTGTTTTTATCACTATAAACTATGAAAGAGGATTTTATTGATAGTATTAATTCTATACGATTGTGACATGCAGAAAGTAGGGCATCTAACACTATGTAATATATTCTATTTATATATCATATATTATAGGCAATTTTGGGCCTTCCTACTCTCCCTGACCACCAGCCGCCACTGATATTTAAAATGATTCATCCGATTTCAACTGAGAATACTTCCGTACCTATCAACCGTGCATCAACTGGGCATACACCACATGAAAGAGGAAATCTTCGATTTTTACAAGATCACCGCGAGAGGGCTCCAAAGTCACGCCGTGGCCTAGCCTAGCAACAAACAGTCAGTGTGAAAATGGCGTCCGCACAGCAGAAGGCGTTTTGTGTGTTGCAGTTTTGGTGCTCCACAGCTGGCCCCCTAGGTCGCAGGATCTTACACCGTGCGACTTCTTCCTTTGGGGGTACGTTAAGGATACTGTGTACGTGCCACCGTTGCCCACATCTTTGGATGAGCTCCGAACTCGCATTGTTACTGCCGTAGAGTCAGTGACAACGGACATGCTGGAGCGAGTATGGGAGGAATTCGACTATCGTGTCGACGTTGCTCGTGTAACTAGGGGAAGTCACATAGAGCATTTATGAGGTGAGAGACAAAATTTGGACAGTTTTTCTTTCGGTTGATGTAGCACAAATCACTCTGTATTTGTAACATTAAAAAATATTCTCATTTGAAATCAGGTGAATCATTGTGAATAGCCCTGTGTATATATATATATATATATATATATATATATTATATATATATATATATATATATATTGTATCAGAATTTAAAAATAGAGGCGTGTAATAACTTAATAAGTATGATATACTAAATAAAATTAAAAAATTTTCGCCCGAATAAAAATAAATAAGTCCTTTTGCGCCAACATCTGACGTCACGAGTAGATGAAATAATGTCGGCAAGAAACGAGTCATTCATCTATTGAACATATCAAAAGTTATAAGTCTTGCACTATATATATTGTAATAATAATAATAATAATGAGGATTTTATATACCTATAACCTATAAGTATTTTGTTTCAACCCATTTTATTTTCTGATGTTAACAATTGAAACTCGGAGAATATACTCGAAATTAAGTTTCCTCAACTAAAGCGCTTATCAAACGTAGCGCTTCGCAAGCTCAATTCTGGGGTCCACTGTTATTTTATTATATATAAATGAGCTTCCTCGTTCATCTGGTATACTGAACTTCATAATGTTTGCAGATGATACAACTGTGTCTTTTTCTTGCAAAGATGTTAATTCAGCTAAGAATATATTTAATAGGTATTATTATTATTTTGTTATTATTATTATTATTATTATTATTATATAGATAGATGGACTTATTATCCAATAAACGATTGAAACATATGCTTTCCTGGGTGTATATATATATATAAATATAAACAATATTAAGGAATAACCGGGATGATGAGAATATATAAAGGATGTCTCCCATTTTGCGGTCATACTACTGTTATCGACATCATTCATAATTTAAAAACCTGGATTAGATCACCCCTTCGCCTCCTAGTCTCGAGTGTAGTCAATTTTAGCTCCTTAAGCCTATCCTCGTACGCCTTTAACCTAAGCGACGGAATCATCTTAGTTGCTCGTCTGTGAACTCTCTTGATTATGTCTATATCTTTGCGCATATGCGGATTCCAAAATTGGATGGCGTACGCCAAATGAGGTCTAGTAGTATAGCTGCACAAAGGTTGAGTGCAGGAATGTTGCAATGTTGCAAGAGATAATGATCAATGTTGCAAAGGGGTGGGTTGCAAAAAGGGTGTGGAGATGCAAATGGGGGTGGGGTTTGCAAAGGGGTTGGGGTTGCAAAGGGGGTATGCAGCAAAGGAGGGTGGAGGTACCCCTGAAGGGGGGGAGAGGGGATGGATCTTCGGGGGAGAAGGGAGGATGACCTCCCCCAAAGGGGTTGCCTTAACTAAGAGAGAAAGGATAGACGGAGGAGGACTTTGGGGGGACAAGGTGAGATGTCCTAACCCCCCCAAAGGGAAACTAAGCTAAGTCTTAACCTAAGAAGGGAAGGAGAGAGTTCTTTATTCGATCGAAGTTCGCATCAAACTGCCAGCTCGGAAGCGAGGCGGATCTTATATAGAGGAGGGTTGAGTTGCCAGATACCATTTTCTATTTTAATTGTACAGGTATACATTATTAGGATGAGTTGCTCAACACCACCATTTATTTTAATTCGTCACCAAAGCAAACGTCCTTTCTCTTTTAAGCGAAATTGACAATAAAAAAATGTTTATTAATGAAATAAATAAAATTTGTCTTCTACTGCACAAAAAATAATACACACACACACACACACACACCTCTGTATATATTATGTGAATGAAAATCAGAAAAATGACAAAAGTATATTAATAAAGCAAACGTACTTTCTTTTGAAAACCGAAATTGACAATAAAAAATGTTTATTAATTAAATAAATAAAATTTAGCTTCTGCACAAAAAATAATATAATACGAAACGTATAACCACCAAAATAATAGTTCAGACGAAATACACACACACACACACACACACATACACACACACACACACACACACACACAAACAATTGTATTTGTACAACTTTCTCCTGATTAAAGAAATAAGCACATTAACTGTGTCTATTTTCTTTTGTCATTCCTCTCTCTCTCTCTCTCTCCTCTCTCTCTCTCTCTCTCTCTCATATATATATATATATATATATATATATATATAATAAAGAATCATATTAACTGTCTATTTAATTTTATCATTCCTTATATATATATTATATAAACGGATTTTCACCTTAAAATGAATTAATTATTAAAACAATATTAAAATTTAAAAATTCACTAAACAATTGGCTTAGCAAAAGAAATCATTCCATTAACATATTCTCAAATCTACACACCCACACACACACACACACACACACAAAATTATATTAAATAATGATTCTCTTGGAATAATGTTTTGTTTTAACATTGTGTTCAGACGGAGGAAATGGAGCCAGGTAAATGAAAAACTCCAGCAAAAGGTCCAGCCCGAGGCCTTTCTTGAAGCTTGGAAAGGCTGAGAGCGAGCAGGTGCGAATGGAATGTAGGCCAACTTTCTCTCTGAAAGACACATTCAGCTCGTGAAATCCTCGCTTGAGTCCAAATATTATTATTACCATTATTATTACTACTCAAGTTAAAAACTTTATTTATACTAAGGTGCGAGAGAGAGAGAGAGAGTGAGACCCACACACCACTATATATATATATATATTAATTATATATATATATATAAGATGATATGCACAAATACAAATTTTTCTATCTAGTAATAATAATTAACTCTTTCTCGCCGATGTGTTCATTTTGACAAAGATTAAGCTTTTCAACCGCATTAGACCTAGAGTTTAACGTGGAAACCGAATCAGAAATATATCTCGTCAGGAATGAAGTGAGAGAGAGAGAGAGAGAGAGAGAGAGAGAGAGAGAGAGAGAGAGGAACACACACACAATATATATATATATATATATATATATATATGATATGCACAAAGACAATCTAGAGGATCAAACGGTTCCGCGTAGGGACAAGAAAGTCATCAGCTCCCCATTTCCCCATCTCTCGTATATCAATGCGCGGTTGTTCATCACACCATCTTAGACCCACAGTTTAACGTGGAAACCGAATATTCTTTTCTTTTTTAAAAAATATAAATAAAGGAATGAATATATTTATAATTTCTCTATTATAAAATCCTCTCGAATACACTAGTAATAATAATTAACTCTTTCTCGCCGAATTGTTCATTTTGACAAAGGCCAAACCTTTTCACTCAACCATAGACCTACAGTTTAACATGGATTCGCTGGAGACCTAATTTAGTATGTTCGGAAAATAACTTGTGTCCGAAAAATTTCGACTTAATTTAATATGTCCGCAAATTAATAAAATATTGTTGTGAACAATATTGCATAAAAGGGTGGGTTGCCAACCAATGATCCACGGATTCATCCGCAAATACGATCATACTTAAAAACACACAAAGAAGCTTTCGTTAGCTACAACTTCAAATACAATTTTATAATCATTTCCTTTTCAAACGATGGTTTATTCTTATATATTATATATATATATATATATATATAATATATTTTTGCGCAAATATAATCCAGGAGATGGTTGACAACGGCAATTTCTGAAAAACCATCTCTGTTGCTGTTAGCAATAAAACAAGTAAAGTTAAGCTAAGGTTGCCCTTGTGGCGGGGAAAATATGGTGTGGTGGTAATTATGTGCTTCTTCTAAGTAAACAAAACGGGCTTTATCTAACACAGTGGCAACTAATAATGATTTATGCAAAGATGCCCCAGCTCTTCCGGAACGTCTGGATGCAATTTTACCGAGCGATATATTTATCAATTTGCGTGCTTCAAACCCGTTTGGAACGTCGGATATCATGTTCACCACTTAGCAATTGGTCAAGGCACAGAGAGATAACTAACACGACTCCATCCTCTATTTCCAATCTTGTAATGAATTAAAGTGAAAGTTTCGCCTGCCTTTATACAATGTCGTTGTGACGTCATTACCAAGCTCTTTCAAGTCAATCAGAGCCTTAGTTTGTTTGAATCTGTTTCCAATAAAGTTGCGAAATACGTCAATATAACGTCTAAATATATAAATATATTTACCAAAATACTAAAACTGATTTCTTCTATTAGTATTATATATCAATCTGGAGAAGTTGCGCTAATGTTACACATCGACTTCAGTGTTACAAAATCGTTTCGTTCAAATGTCTAACTATAAAAGTAGGGATTGTAAAGAGTAGACCTACTCTCTCCTTCACCATCTCAACACCCCTCTAAAGAAACTTAACTCCTTTCATTTCAGAATAAAGTTATCACAGTAAGAGTTCATTTCTACGTCCTGTCCTTTTAAGATAACCTTAATAAATAGGACTGAAAACTATAAGGACAAAAAGAATGTTTAAAGTTAACTACACATTACGTAAGCTTAAGTTTTAAACTGACTTAATATCAGTTTGGAAGAAAAATTACGCCTGTGTTTAACTATGAACAGAGAAGTGCGTAAAACCTTGAAATCGTAGTATCAAAATTATTACGAGTTTTTTGCAAATTTAACCCTTAAACTCTACCCGGAGTACTATCGTACCCCAGTACCCCCGGAATTCATGGCGTAACTTTTATAATGGGATATCTCGTGCTTATTCTTTCGACTAGAAATTAACAGTTTGTAAGATATTAATAAATTCATTCATTTGAATTATCTGTCCTAAGCTCCGACCCCTGTATGATCGGTCACGTGACTCCTGCTACTACCTGAGCATCCCTGGGTGCTCAGTTGAGCGGTGCAAACCGTGGATTTCAGATGTGTATTCTCTCGCGTAGAAGAAAAATAGTGATGGCTACCTTTAATATTGCGTACTCGAGTTTTATGAAGTGATATTCGGTAAAGTGTGAAGATGTGGTGTACAGTGAAAGACTCCTATTCTACCATCCTTTGATGCTTTTAAGGCTACATTGAACCGTGCGAAGGAAGGAAATTTAGTAATACGTGTGGAATGTACTGCATTTCATTTCTCATGCATATGTAACGTGGTACAAGTGATGTATTGAATTATGTTGTAGGACTAAACTTTATAAAAGCTTACATATACCATGAAGTAAAAGAAACAACACGAACAGAAGAGAAGCAATGGCTATGGTTAGTGAGTCTTATTGATGAGTGGTGCGACAAGCTGAATTATAATATATTGCTTCATACCGTACCCTGCGACTGAGAATGTAAATCTTGTCATCATGGACAATCTTAAATATTTTTACCTCTACATTAATATATATCATGACGAGGATTGTAGTGAGATTGTGGCTAAAGGCCTGCGTGAGTATTTAATAGAAATTAGAGAGGAGTATCGTTTGCTATGCAAAAAGGAAAAAATATGGGCACATGTTTCTCTCAAATACTGTGCCGGAGTGTGAATAAATTGTGTTTAGTTTGTGGAAATGTACGAAAATGTATGGGTGGTTGGTAGATAAATGGGGATCCTATTTTTTTCGCTGGAAACTCGGTGGCTGCGCGGTCAACTCATCGAGGTTTTCAAGTTTTTACACGGTTTCAACGATGTCGAATTAAGAAGCATGTTTAGTTTAAATGATAACTCGCAGGGATCTACAGTTTTACGTGGCACCCGTACCACGGGTCACTACATCATCTGTTCGCCGAAATTGAGGGGTGTTATATGCTTACTTTAGAATATTTTGAATGAGTCTAGAGTTTAATTGGTGTTTTATTTCTCACTAACTGTGTACACGTGATAAGTGTATGCATGGTGTAAATGAATTCTGAAGCTGTTCTTTTTTTGTCATTACACTTTTGCATCTTTCACAACAATTTTGCAAAGAGCCTCTGTGTTGTCGGACATAATGCGGAAGGTGTACACTGCGTACACGGGCTAGGTGTACGCACGGTGTGAATGAATTCTGAAGCTGTTCTTTTTTGTCATTACACTTTTGCATCTTTCACAACAATTTTGGAAAGGGCTTCTGTGTTGTCGGACACAATGTGGAAGGTGTACACTGCGTACACGAGAGAAGTGTATGCATGGTGTGAATGAACTCTGAAGCTGTTCTTTTTATTTGTCATTACACTTTTGCATCTTCTTGCAACAATTTTGTAAAGAGTTTCTGTGTTGTCGGACACAATGAGGAAGGTGTACATGAGGGAGATATAAGGACAAGAAGTACCTCAATAAGTATTGCAATCCGTACCGAGGATGTATCAGTGGTTACGGTTCCATGGAAAAAAATCCTACATCGCAAGGTTCGGCCTATCCATTTTCTTGAACTGATCCACAGAGCAGATGTTCACATCTTCTGAATGCCGCATGTTCCACGCGCCACAGATCTTATAGACAATGTAGGTCCTGCATATGAGCTTGAATTATCTCAACGAAATTATGATGTGAAATAGTGAGCAATCATTCCCTGACGAGATGTATTTCTGAACTTAAAAAGCCTTGGAATAATTATTTTCATTTTATACAATATATCTTTGGGTAAGTTCCTAAAATATCTACTTAAAACCGGTAACACTGTACTTCTTTTGTTGAAGCCTGTCCAAAACGTATAGCTAATTAAAAATGTATGCATAAATTCATCGATATATATATATATTATATATATATTATATTATATATATATATATATAAGAATAAACCATCGTTTGAAAAGGAAATGATTATAAAATTGTATTTGATGTTGTAGCTAACGAAAGCTTCTTTGTGTTTCTTAAGCATGATCGTATTTGCGGATGAATTCGCGGATCATTGGTTGGCAAATAAATGGATACCCTAAGTATTTAAAAGTTTGGGCATATAACATTTTGCGCCAATATTATTCTCGTATTTTTCCCAAGCTTGCTACATTATCTCCGCAGATTTAAAACTCGTATTACCTCTTACAGTCTCTACCATGACAATATTTGCGACAATACTTGGTTTTTCGCCAACCCACCCCTTTATGCAATGTTGTTCACAACAATATTTTATTAATTTGCGGACATATTAAATTAAGTCGAAATTTTTCGGACAAGAGTTATTTTGAGAACATACTAAATTAGGTCTCCAGCGAATCCATGTTAAACTGTAGGTCTATGGTTGAGTGAAACGGTTTGGCCTTTGTCAAAATGAACAATTCGGCGAGAAAGAGTTAATTATTATTACTAGTGTATTCGAGAGGATTTTATAATAAAGAAATTATAAATATATCCATTCCTTTATTTATATTTTTTAAAAAAGAAAAGAGTATTCTGTTTCCACGTTAAAATGTGGGTTTAAGACGGTGTGATGAACAACCGTGCATTGATATACGAGAGGTGGGGAAATGGGGAGCTGATGACTTTCTTGTCCCTACGCGGAACCGTTTCATCCTCTAAATTGTCTTTGTGCATATCATCCTATATATATATATATATATAGTGTGTTTGTGTGTGTGTGTGTGTTCCTCACTCTCTCTCTCTCTCTCATCTCATTTCATTCCCTGACGAGATGTATTTCTGATTTGGTTTCCACGTTAAACTGTAGGTCTAATGCTGGTGAAAAGCTTAATCTTTGTCAAAATGAACAAATCGGCAAGAAAGAGTTAATTATTATTACTACATGAAAATTTTTGTCTCTGTGCATATCATCCTCTCTCTCTCTCTCTCTCTCTCTCTCTCTCTCTCTCTCTCTCTCTCTCTCTCCATATATATATATATAGTGTGTGTGTGTGGTGTGTGTGTGGTCCTCTCTCTCTCTCTCTCTCTCTCTCTCTCTCTCTCTCTCTCTCTCTCTCTCTCTCTCTCGTACCTTTAGTATAAATAAAGTTTTCAATTTGAGTAGTAATAATAATGGTAATAATAATATTTGGACTCAAGCGAGGTTTTCACGAGCTGAATGTGTCTTTCAGAGGGAAAGTTGGCCTACATTCCATTCGCACCTGCTCGCTCTCAGCCTTTCCGAGCTTCAAAATAAGCCTCGGGCTGGACCTTTTGCTGGAGTTTTTCATTTACCTGGCTCCATTTACTCCGTCTGAACCCAATGTTAAAACAAAACATTATTCTAAGAGAATCATTATTTAATATAATTGTGGAAAAAAAAAAAATATATATATATATATATATATATATATATATATACAATAAACGGAGAGTAAAAATAAAAATTAAACATTAAAGGATTGTGGGAGGAGCATACAAATTTGTAAGGAAAAACTACCGATTTTTAGCACAAGATCAAATGAATTGTTTCCAACAATGTTACAGATAATTGAAAAAAAAATACAAATTTATACTGGAAATCTGCCCGGGTTTTAGCACTCTGCCCTTCTTGTTTAAGTTCGATGTATATAAAAATAAATTGAAAAATAAAAGTTATTAGAGTAGCATACAAGTTTACCAAAGATTGAGCGTTCTACCTTTCTTATCTAAATCTGTTCTGAAGGAATTCAAAACAACAGGATCGAGTTGAAAAAGACCTTTGCTTATGTTGAAGTTATTTGTAAGTTGGATAATGGCAGACTCAAGAATATTTATATTAACAATGTTGCTAGAGTGAAATAAAACTGAAGCATTATTCCAATCAATACAGTGGGATAACTCTGACAAATGAACCAAAAGGGCACTGGACGACTGTCTCGTTCTAACGGAATATTGATGCTGTTTTATACGTGTGTGCAAATCCTTTCCCGTCTGACCTATGTAAAAGGAATCACATTGTTTACAACCAATTTTATAGATAATGCCTGAATTATTGGTAAGGTTATTTTTTACTATGATATTTTTCACAGTATTGTTATATGAAAATACTTCATTAATATCCAAAAGTTTAAGTACATTAGCAATGGCTAAAAAGCCCGGGAAAAATGGAAGTACTAAAGTATTTTTTGACAAAGTACGAGTGTTATTATTCACACGATAGAAAGTTCGTTTTGCCTTGTTAAGACAAGATTCCATAAACGCAGATGGATAACACAGATCACTTCCAATACCGTTGATTTTTTCCAATTCGGCATCGATGTATTGCGGACTGGCGATCCTAAGGGCGCGGAGAAACATTGAAGAAAAAATGGCCCTCTTAGTTGGGGTGTCATGTCCCGAGTAAAAGTGTACGTAGGACAAATTGTTTGTTTTCTTGAGTCTGCCATTATCCAACTTACAAATAACTTCAACATAAACAAAGGTCTTTTTCAACTCGATCCTGTTGTTTTGAATTCCTTCAGAACAGATTTAGATAAGAAAGATAGAACGCTAAATCTTTGGTAAACTTGTATGCTACTCTAATAACTTTGATTTTTCAATTTATTTTAATATACATCGAACTTAAACAAGAAGGGCAGAGTGCTAAAACTCGGGCAGATTTCCAGTATAAATTTGTATTTTTTTTTAATTATCTACAACATTGGTTGGAAACAATTCATTTGATCTTGTGCTAAAAATCGGTAGTTTTTCCTTACAAATTTGTATGCTCCTCCCACAATCCTTTAATGTTTAATTTTTATTTTTACCTCTCCGTTTATTGTATATATATATATATATATATATATATATATTTATTTTTTTTTTTCTGTAACCTATATATAGGCTGTAACTCTTTATGTACTTCAGTGTTCCTGAGGATGTCATTAAACGAAAGCGCTTGAGCACCATTGTGTTTCCTTTCCTTCGTGGTTTTATTCATCATAAATATTTTTCACGTGTTAATTTCGTGAAATAATTTTCATATATATATATATATGGGTTTGTCCTTACATTATTTTGTATTTTATATTTGTCATTCATTATGGTTTTTAATATTCTGTTTTTTAACTTTTTAGAATTTTTTCCTGAAGATGAGCATAGTTTGTGCTTCAAACGTTGCATTGTACAAAATATAATCCCTTTTCCAACATGATGGATGTTTCTTTCCTTCTTGTCTGTGGCTTTCTGCTTAAATTGAAATTGAAGCTTGCCAGAAGCGGCCTTCATCAATATGTACGTAATCAATATGGACAAGAAGTTTTGTGCGCTTTTCGCAAATATACAAAAGACTCCGTGCTACTCGTAAAGATAAAAAAGGATGGAGAGTTTTTGGAGATTTGTCGTGTTGGTGGTGTTTTTCGTAAGTTTATATATTTCAAATTATACCGCAAATCTCTTTATCATTCCCAATTTTATAAAGACTCCATGACTTACCTTTTGAACTGCGAAATTAATTTAAAAATCAAGCAACTCTCTTCCTTGTCGGTTTCGGTTGAAAAATTAGAAGCTAATTTGAAAACTAAACTTTCATTTTTGGATTTCTTGATGATTAAAAATTTTAGTCTACATAATTTAAACGCTTTTATTGATAATGTTTCCGTTACGCATGAAAGGAAGTTGCGCAGTTTGGGTCTGAGTGGTCCTAGATTTGTAGATTTTTCAGACTATTATTAACCTTTCAGATTATACATTGTCGGCGAGAGAAAAGTTTTTGCTTTCTTTGGGCCTGCACTTTAAAATTCCTGTGTTTAATTTCTCTAAACCCCGCTTTCTATTGCCGTTTGAAAAATTATTGTCTGATCTTAAGTCACAACCCATCAAAGGTAATTTTAACAGGTTTTCTTCAGAAATGTCAAATGTTGTGAATAATTTGTTTCAGAAAGTCAACTGCCGCCCTAATTCTATCATATTTTGAAAATTTGATGTTGTTCTTCGCGATCTGCCCCATAATCCTAACATTTTAGTTACTAGGCCAGATAAGGGTAGGGGTGTTGTTATTCTCAATCGTGCGGATTACGTTAATAAAACTTTAGAATTGTTAAAAGATGTTTCGAAATTTAAACTAATTAAGGATTGTGCTAAAATTGTAATCTTACGGCTTGAGGATAAAATTAATAGGTTACTGTCATCTTTGAAAACTAAAAAAGCAATAGATGTGATAACTTATAAAAAACTTTTTGCAACGGGATGTGATTTGGGACGATTATACAGTCTCCCTAAGATATACAAACCTGGAACTCCTTTGAGGCCTATTCTGACATCATATAGTTTGCCCTCGTATAATCTTGCCAAATTTTTGGTTTGCTTTCTCCCTTCTCCAAAAATGAGTATGCTATTTCTGATTCCGCGTCCTTTCAGAGGGAACTTCTTGATAAGAAATTTAACTCCAACCATTACTTGGTAAGTTTTGACATCAGTTCCCTGTTTACCAATATCCCTGTGGACGAAACTCGTAAAATTATCCTTGACAAGGTTTTCAGTAATTCCCCCAAATTTCAAAGTTTTGATAAAAATTACCTTAATTCCATGTTAGAGCTAACTCTTAAAGGTAGTACTTTTACATTTAATGGAGACATATACCAGCAGATTGATGGCGTGGGCATGGGATCTCCGATCGGCCCATTGGCTGCAGATTTTTTTATGACTTTTTTAGAAACTAAAATGTTTACCCAGCCTCCTCCCCCTATAAGGCCTATTTTTTATAGACGATATGTTGATGATATTTTTGCAGTTTTTACTGCTGCTAACAGTGCTCATCAATTTTTTACTTTTTAAATAACACACCCAAATATAAAGTTTACTCTGGAGGAGGAATCAGATTCCAAGCTACCTTTTTTGGATTTACTAATTAGCAGGGAGTGACTCCATTGTTACTTCAGTGTTTCGAAAGAAGACGTTCACCGGTCTTGGACTTAATTTTTTAAGTAACTGTGATTTTAAATACAAGCTGGCATCTGTTAACACCCTACTTAACCGAGCGTATAATTTATGTTCTAATTATCAGTCTGTGCATAATGAATTTGTTTTTTTAAGAAAACATTTTGTTAATAATGGTTACCCTTTGCAGATCGTAGAAAGCGCTATCAATAAATTTTTAGCTAACATTTATAAACCAAAGATATCTAATTTTGATGTTCCTAAAGATGTATATTATCTTGTACTCCCAGAAATGGGATATCTGAATTCATATTGCGCAATAACCTTATGCCACTTCTTAGTAAATTTTATTGTCAAATAGATTTTAAACTAGTATTTGTTAACCGTCGTTCTATTGGCTGATTTTTTAATGTAAAAGACCGTGTATCGGATGCTCTGCGCAGTGCTGTTGTATATGAATTCAAGTGTCCCCGATGTGATCGGAACTATATTGGTAGCACTGTGCGGAGCCTCGAGTCGCATTTCTGTGCCCACATGGGCATAAGCCATAGAACTAACAAACCACTGAGAACTAAAGAAGCTTCAGCTATACGCAGCCATGTTATTCAACGTAAAGTGGATATAACTTTAGCTAATTTTAACATTTTAGATTCCGCCCTGTGTGAGCAAACTTTAAGACTTTTAGAATCATTATACAGGGTGTTTCAAAAGTCCCTCATTATTTTTAAAATTTTATTAAAATAGCAATTACAAGAGGAACCAAATGACAATTTGGTTGCTGAGTCTACGATTCATGAGAATTTGGTGGCATCAAACTTGGCTTCATAAGTCTACTGGAAAGTCACTGATACACCTCAACGTGGGCACCGTCTTTTTCGAAACAAGCGAGCCACCGTTTTCCGCATTCTTGGCCGACATTGGACAACATTTCGGGAGTAACAGAAGCACACACGCTTTCCTGATCCGTTCTTCTAGTGTGGGGAGGACTCGCGGCTTGGTGGCTACACTTTGCTCTTAATGTAGCCCCACAAAAGAAGTCGCATGGGGTAAGATCAGGCGAGCGAGCAGCCCATTCGATGGGATCACGGCGACCAATCCACCGATCCGGGAACTGCTTATTCAGAAATGAGCGAACTTCATGCGAGTAATGAGCAGGGGCACCGTCTTGCTGGAAAATGACTTCTTGCATGTCAGCTACAGCTGACAGTTGGTGGATGCAGAACTCCTGAAGCATACGAAGGTAATTGTCTCCGTTGACGTTCACGGAATTTCCATCTTGATCCCGGAAGAAGAACGGACCAATCAGCCCAGCTGAGGAGATGGCACACCAGACGACCAATTTCAGCGTGTCCCTTTCATGTTCACGGATCTCCGCAGGATTGTGAGTTTCCCAGATGCGGGTGTTGTGCCGATTGACGCGACCAGAAGGTGGAAGAGAGCTTCGTCGCTGAACCACATGTGCTCCAGGATCGATGGGTCTCTTTCGTAGTGATGCAGCAGTGTCTCACACATCTCCACCCGGCAATCGTAGTCTTGAGGTTCCAGCTTCTGAACCACCTGGATCTTGTACGGATACAGCTTGAGACCACGCCGCAAAATCCGTTGGATAGATGTCGCGCTGATGTTCAGTTTCCGCAGCAGCTCGGCCGAATGGATTTTCCTTGACTCTGAGTAAACGCCTCACGGACAGTTTCGACATTCTCCTCACTCCGCCCACTTCGAGGTCTTCCTGATCGTGGTTTGTCCTTTACGGATCCGGTCTCCATAAACTTCCGGTGGGTGGCGACGATGGTGTTCCTATCCGGTACACCTTCGACCACAGATTGAAAAAACCTCCTGCCATGCAGCGATTTTACACCTCTGCTCTAGAGTCAGCATGGTAGCAGAAGAAAACGGAGCAAAACTTCAAATGTAGACTCAAAACATTCTCAACTACTGAGTAAGAGTTTACCACAAGATGAACGTCGTTGGTCGATTAGCTGCAAAGAAAATTGAAAATCAAATTAGTGAGGGACTTTTGAAACACCCGGTATATTAAAACTCTTTCCCCTTCGCTCAATTCTGATAATTCATCCGTTCCCCTCCGTCTTAACTGAACATTTTTAACAACCAACCTCTACTTGTTTTTAGATGCTTCTGTTTGTATTGGTTTTGCCTCGGAATCTGTGCTACTTAGACTTAAGGTGTGTGATTCTTTTTAGTGTGTAACTTTCATTTTAGTGTTTTTAAAAACTTGTGAATTTTTAGTTTTGGGTTTGTCCTTACATTATTTTGTATTTTATATTTGTCATTCATTATAGTTTTTAATATTCTGTTTTTTAACTTTTTAAAATTTTTTGCCTGAAGATGAGCATAGTTTGTGCATGAAACGTTACCTTGTACAAAATATAGTCCCTTTTCCAACATGATGGATGTTTCTTTCCTTGTCTGTGGCTTTCTGCTTAAATTGAAATTGAAGCTTGCCAGAAGCGGCCTTCACCAATATATATATATATATAGATATATATATATATATATATATATATATTATATATATATATATATATATATAAGGAATGACAAAATTAAATAGACACAGTTAATATGATTCTTTATATATATATTGAGAGAGAGAGAGAGAGAGGAGAGAGAGAGAGAGAGAGAGAGAGAGAGAGAGAGAGAGAGGAATGACAAAAGAAAATAGACACAGTTAATGTGCTTATTTCTTTTAATGAATAATTATGAGGAGAAAGTTGTACAAATACAATTGTTTGTGTGTGTGTGTGTGTGTGTGTGTATTTCGCCTGAACTATTATTTTGGTGGTTATACGTTTCGTATTATATTATTTTTGTGCAGTAGAAGGCAAATTTTATTTAATTAATTAATAAACATTTTTTATTGTCAATTTCGGTTTTCAAGAGAAAGTACGTTTGCTTTATTAATATACTTTTGTCATTTTTCTGATTTTCATTCACATAATATATACAGAGGTGTGTGTGCGTGTGTGTATTATTTTTTGTGCAGTTGAAGACAAATTTTATTTATTTCATTAATAAACATTTTTTAATGTCAATTTCGCTTAAAAGAGAAAGGACGTTTGCTTTGGTAACGAATTAAAATAAATGGTGGTGTTTAGCAACTCACCCTAATAATGTATATCTGTACAATTAAAATAAAAAAATGGTGTCTGGCAACTCAACCCTCCTCTATATAAGACCCGCCTCGCTTCCGACTTCCGAGCTGGCAGTTTGATGCGAACTTCGGTCGAATGAAGAACTCTCTCCTTCCGTTCTTAGGTTAAGACTTAGCTTAGTTTCCCTTTGGGGGGTTAGGACATCCCACCTTGTCCCCCTAAAGTCCTCCTCCGTCTATCCTTTCTCTCTTAGGCTAAGGCAACCCCTTTGTGGGGAGGTCATCCTCCCTTCTCTCCCCGAAGATCCCTCCCCTCTCCTCACCTTCAGGGGTACCCCTACCCCCCTTTGTTGCATACACCCCCTTTGCAGCCCCACCCCCTTTGCAAACCCCACCCCTTTGTTGCATACCCCATTTGCAACCCACCCCCTTTGCAACATTGATCATTATCTCTTGCAACATTCCTGCACTCAACCTTTTTGATGCTATACTACTGGTCTAACTAATGATTTATAAAGAGGAACAATAATATCGCGCGATTTGTACGCAAAATTCCAAGCTATAAAACCTAGCACTTTGTTTGCCTTATTGACCATTGCTGTACTTTGTTTCGCCACTTTTAAATCACCAGTGACGATAGCTCCTAAATCTTTTTCCTGATCTACGGTTGCCAACTCCTTCCCTGACATATGTACTATACGCAAAATTACCGTTACACGAACCTATATTTAAAATTTTGCACTTATCGACGTTAAATCTCATTTGCCATGGGACCGATCAATCTACGATTTTATTCAGATCTTCCTGGATTTTACCTCGATCTTCGTCATTAATTGCCCTACCACCCAACTTCATATCATCCCCAAACTTTGAAACTGTACTGACTCGGCCAACATCTAAATCGTTAATATGTATACAGTAAGTAAAAGCAAGGGGAACAATACAGAACCCTGAGGAACGCTGCTCGCTATATTAGCCCGAGAAGACTCCGCTTCATCAAAGACCACCCGCTGTTTCCCACCTCGCAACCACTCTTCTATCCAATTTATTACTACATCTCTGAGTCCAAGAGCCTTAGTTTTTTCAACGAATCTTTTGTGCGGTACGGTGTCAAACGTTTTTCGAAAATCTAAATACACTACATCTACCGCCCGATGACTATCGTAAACTTCAACCACGCTTTGAAAAAATTCTAAAAGATTAGTTAAGCAAGATTTGTTTCGCCTAAAGCCGTTCTGTGTATTTCTAATCAAGTTATGCAATTCTAAGTGTTCGACTGTACCATCCCTAATTATCGATTTCAGGAGCTTACCTACAATAGACGTTAAACTGATTGGCCTATAATTTCCCGCCACACCTTTATCGCCTTTCTTAAAAATAGGTGTTACATTTGCTAACTTGAAATTATCTGGTACGCACCTATCAAAAATAGACGCATTAAAAATCTTTGTTGACGGCACAACAATGCCTTCGTTTAATTCTTTTAGTTGTATGGGATATATGGAATCCGGCCCCAGTGATTTAAGCATTTTCATTTTATATAATGCAGTACCTCCCTTTCACTCACCACAATATTATCTAAAGCATTACCATTATCAAAAGGTATTATGTCTGTGACCGTAGAGATATTCGTTACATCTTCTATTGTAAAAACTGACGGAAAAAATTCGTTTAACAGAGTAACCATTTGCTTGTTTTCAGAAACTAGCTCACCGTCAAAATTTTTCAACGGTCCCAAGACGCTCTTTACTGGGTTCCTGTTATTGACGTATTGAAAAAATCGCTTGGGGTTTGGTTTTCTTTGCCGTCACGAGCTATGGAAATTTCAAAATTGCGCTTGGACTTTTTTATTACTCTTTTCGCTTCACTCCTTAGAGATACGTAGTTGTTTCGTAACCACAAATTGTCTTTATCGCATTTATGTAGCCTATAAGCCTTATCTCTACTCTTTATAATATACCCTAATCTAGAAGTAAACCGCAAGGGCTTGTTATTTTGCTTTCGCACGCTTAATCTTGTATGGTACAGTTGGTACACATTCCTCATTTATAGTCCTAAATACTGTTTCAAACGATTCCCACATTAGTTTTGCATTGGAGGTCCCCATTACGTTTTCCCAATTGACGTGTGACAATTCATTTCTAAATTTACAAAAGTCTGCGTGCTGGAAGTTAGGAATTTTAGTCGAGTTAACTGGTTTCGAGTGACTTACTGAGGACAAACTCTACCATATTGTGATCGCTATTGCTTAAGGTTCTATTACGTGAAGATCAGTAATAAGCCTATCATCCGTGGTTATTACTAAATCTAAAATAATGTCCAACCTCGTAGGCTTCCCAACCTTTTGAATAAGAAAGTTATCCTCGAGAAAATTAACTAAACGATTACCTTCCGCGTCTCCCTGCATTGTATCGTAATTCACGTTAGTAGTATAGCCGCAAAAGGGGAGAGTGCAAGAATGTTGCAGGTTATTATGCAATGTTGCAAAGGGGGGTGGGGGTTGTTGCAAAGAGGGGGGGGGGGGTGGTTGGTTGCAAAAAAAAAGGAAAAAAGAAAAAAAAAGAAAAAAATCCCCAAAGGGGGGATGCTGCAGGTGCAACAAGGGGGATCATGAAACTTGGAGGCGGCGTTATCCCCCAAGAGAAAGGAGGAGGAGAGAAAGGAGGAGAGGTGTTCACCTGGCAGGAGCCAAGTGCACACTAAGACTTCAGCCGAGTTGGCGTTGTTTTATAGGCTCCTAATCAGCCAGAATCAGCCAGTTGGCTGAGCCAAGGTGAGAGAGACGCCTGAAGGAGAGAGAGACCTGAAGGAGAGAGAGACCTGAAGAAGAGAGAGACGCCTGTAGGAGGGAGAGACGCCTGAAGGAGAGAGGAGAGGTACACATGCAGGAGGTACACATGCAGGAGGTACACACACACACGCACACATGCGTACACATGCAGGAGGTACACATGCAGGAGGTACACACACATACGCACACATGCAGGAGGTACACATGCAGTAGTTACACATGCAGGAGAGAGAGAGAGAGAGCTGAAGGAGGGAGAGAGACGCCTGTAGGAGAGAGATAAAGCTGAAGGAGGGAGAGAGACGCCTGTAGGAGAGAGAGAGAGACGCCTGAAGGAGAGAGAGAGAGAGTAGTTGCCTTTAAGGCATATTATTTTCGTTTTCCTAACCTAAGAGGCCACTAAGGGGTTTACCAAAGGGCCAAAAGAGAAGGACCAGAGGTCCTTGCTCGGCTGGAGCCGAGCTGGGAATGAGTCTTCACCAGCTTCTCGATCTTTTATAAGCCTCTATTCTGGCTGAGTTGCCAGATCACGCTTGTATTGGGGTGCTGAGTTGCCAGATCGCACCATGTATTCTAATAAGCATTGTGTACCACAATATGGTAGATGAATTAAATAATTACACACTTAATTGAAATATAGATGTATATAGTGTTTTACAATAGATGTATATAGTGGATTATATGCAAATATAACATTAACTTGAGCTTCCTTGAAGTTGAACTTATCGAAAAAATAACGTAGTTATCCATAATTCAACCAACCATAGAAAATAGAATTATAGAAATATATATATATATATATATATATATATATATATATATATATATATATATATTATGAAAATCATACCAAACGTATATTATTTTAAACTATACGTAAACCACAATATATATATTTATATAGTTAATCAGTTGGAAGAATCAACATATAAAATAACAGTATGTTTATATAGATATTCAATTGGAGATTCAAAGACGGAACAAATAACGTAGTTATCCAACCAACCATAGAAAACAGAATTATAGAAATAATATATATTATATATTATATATATATATATAGATATATTATGAAATCATACCAAACGTATATTATTTTAAACTATACGTAAACCACATATATATATATATATATATATAGTTAATCAGTTGGAAGAATCAAACATATAAAATAACAATATGTTTATATAGAAATTCAATTGGAAGATTCAAAGACGGAACAAATAACGTAGTTATCCAACCAACCATAGAAAACAGAATTATAGAACGATGCAATTCGAAACACATGAGCCTCATCCCCTGCGAAGAAAATTGAAAAACGAAATTAAAGAAACGAAGAAAGTTTGGAAATAACCAAAAAAAATTATCTAAGCTGCATCAATATGTATACGTTGCAGTATTCGCTTGAAGAAAGGAGAGGTTGCAACTCTACTTGAATAAATGTAATTACCTAAACTGCACGCGAAGGAGTTTAAATAGATCCAGCAAATAAAGCCTTTGAACAATGATTTCATGTTTCAGAAAGATTTACGCGTTAATAGAATTAGTAAAGTTACCCAATAAATAAATCGTTAGACAGAAATGATTTTTATAAGGGATACCCAACTAATTATGAATGTATCAATCAATAAATAATAGCAAACGTGAATAAAGAGTTCCAATTCATGTGAATGAGATAACTAAAATTTTAGTTATTGTATTATCATAAGACTACATCAATATTTACTATAAATACGAGTATATTTAATATTCTTCATTAACAAAAGCTTTAAAAACCAGATCTCTAAAATATTTTCATGATTTCGCGATACAATTCGAAACACATGAGCTTCATCCCTGCGAAGAAAATTGAAAAACGAAATTTAAAGAAACGAGAAAGTTGGAAATACCCAAAACATAATCCGATAGAGGAAAGGATTTCCGAGAATCTGCCCAACTCGGTCGACCATATTTTACTTTCTACGAGTCAAATCAACAAACCTCACCTCACTCCTTGTTTTCAGCATTCATTCATTTCACGTGTTTTATTGTGAATTTCATCCCATATATATATATATATATTATATTATATATATAACCCTTTGGATAACCTTTGGTTAGCTTCCGCCCGAATTGTTCATTCTGACGAAGGTCAAGCTTTTCACTCCACCTTAGACCTACAGTTTAACGTGGAATCCGAACCACGCCTCATCAGCAGCCCAGCGTCTTAACCACTAGTCCACCTAGGGTACCCATTTATCTACCAACCACTCTTTTATTGTGTTGGAATCCGAACCACGCCTCATCAGCAGCCCAGCGTCTTAACCACTAGGCCACCTAGGGTACCCATTTATCTACCAACCACTTTCTTTTATTGTGTGGAAGGATGAATAGTTGGGTTTTGCTGCGCCGTGGAATCCGAGCCACGCCTCATCAGCAGCCCAGCATCTTAACCACTACACCACCGAGGCGCATATATATATATATATATATATATATATATATAAAAAGAAAGAAAGAGAGAGAGTTTTGTTCATTAATGGAAACTCTTAGTAAATGGAAATCGAAAAATGACAGAGGTTGTTTCTAGTGAGAAAGGAAAGCCAATGCTCTTAGTGAATGGGCTTTATATGTAAGAGATCTAACCTAACCTAACCTACGAAATACATCTCGTCAGGGAGTCGTTGCTTACTCTTCCACATTTCAGCATAACAGGATTATTGAACCGGGTTTAAAATAACAGGATCATTTGACCGAGTTAGTAGTATATCCGAAAAACATTGTAATGCACGATTTTTTTCTATGTAGCAATAATAATTAACTCTTTCTCTCCGAATTGGTAAGCTTATCAACCTACAGGATTATTGAACCGGATTTAAAATAACAGGACCATTTGACCCGAGGTAGTAGTATACCCGAAAAACATTGTAATGCACGATTTTTTCTATGTAGCAATAATAATTAACTCTTTCTCTCCGAATTGGTAAGCTTATCAACCTACAGGATTATTGAACCGGATTTAAAATAACAGGATCATTTGACCCGAGGTAGTATTGACAGATAGCGCCATGTATTCCGAAGACTGAGTTGCCAGATACATTCGAATTTATATATGTTACTCGTCCGGTCCCGTTATAGTGGGTTGGTACACGTCATAGCTCCACCCAGCTACATCGGCAGCCAATCACGACGAACATCTGGTCTTTTGGGCGGAGCTTGGCGATTGTGCGTATAAAAGGGGATATTTTCCAGTTGGGAGTAACAGTAGCTATTTTCGCGTCAGTGAATAATCATTCCTCCACCATGGACCTGTACGTCTCCCCAGACTTGTATGAAGAAAGTGATACTAATGCATTAACCGCAATTAGTCTTTTTAACGCGATTGATCGTGACGACTTATTTTCAACGCAAACCGTAGAAGATATTTGCAGTGAAGCTCCTTACAATCCGGCGCAAGGGACTACCATAGAAATGTAAGTGTCCATAATTCGATTTATATATATATGGAGAGTTGTAGTGTCTCGTCAAATAGATACTAGTCAAAAATGTCAATCAATGTTATTTCCCCATCATGCTAAAATCGAAATTGGTAATCGAACCAAAGATATCTTCACATAATGGGGATCTGTCTGTATACTCTGTATATGTTTTAAAAGCATTATTCCTTTAAGGTCCGATGAGGATTTGACACGTGTTATACAATCTTTTGAAGAACCTCGGAATATGGATGATATACTGATCAGTCAGCAGTGTCACACATCCTCCACCATGGACCTGTACGTCTCCCAGACTTGTATGAAGAACGTGATACTGCAGCATTAACCGCATTAGTCTTTTCAATGCGATTGATCGTGGCGAATTATTTTCAACGCAAACCGTAGAAGATATTTGCAGTGACGCTCCTTACAACCCGACGCAAGGGACTACCATAGAAATGTAAGTGTCTATAATTAGAATTTTATATATATATGGAGAGTTGTAGTATCTCGTCAAATAGATACTCGCCAAAAATGTCAATCAGTGTTATTTCCCCATTATGCTAAAATCGAAATTTTTATGGCGTTCACTCCTCGAACCAAAGATATCTTCACATAATGGGGATCTGTCTGTCTGTATACTCTGTATATGTTTTAAAAGCATTATTCCTTTAAGGTCCGATGAGGATTTGACACGAGTTATACAATCTTTTGAAGAATCTCGGAATAGGGAGGGTATACTGATCAGTCAACAATGTCACACCGAAATAATGTAAGTGTTTTTCGATCTTTTTGGGATAAGAAGACACAATATATTTTCATAAATTTATTAAATGAAAGAAATCAGTACAATAAACGAATATACCGTTACAAATATACGAACAAAAACATTATAATATACAACGAGTACGTACAATTGGAAAACGGTTTTTTATCTGTCTGCATACCATTTCATCGTTTCGGTGAGTGTGACACGGGTCAAATAAATTTAAAAAATTTATAAATTCTTTATCATTTGACATATGCATGAGAAATGAGACACAGTACATTCCGCAAACATTAGTAAAATATCCCTGCATACGAAATGGGTTCCATACAACTTCGGGAATATGTAACTGAGCGAGAAATTTTACAATAATAGGGTCACTCCAGGGTTGAGTACCGAGTGAATCAAAATAGTACAGGCGCTGTCTATTTTTAAAATAGACAGCGATCCAGTGAATCCCTTCATTACCGATGATGTCTGTGTTCACAATAAGACTACCGCATTCTCGCGTACTTGGCAAACTCAATGTTTCATTCTTCGCAAACACGCCGATAAATTTGGAACGTGTGACTCGCTCCATTACTTTCTGAAGTGTATTAGCATCCATTTTAAAAGTCAGTGATAACGCTTCTAAATCTATCTACTTCTATTAGGGCTTGCGATTCGAGATATACTAGTACACTAATAGGAGCGTCTATAGGCTTGGCGAATTCCAGCCGCACTGAGATGTTACCGCTCTGCTGTGGTGTTAAATGGGTATTTACGCTAGCAGATAAGTCAGGTGTAATGTCAAACGGATAAAGGTTAAATTGATCAATGAATTCTTCCTGCGTTACCCCATTACCAAGCTCATCACAATCACCTGCAATATGGGTCAGATTACTATAGGCTCTGGCACAAAGAGGTAACACAGCGTCTGATGAATAGTCCGTACCCATTGTTCCACCCAAAGCAGTGCCATTAACGTATAGAGTTATATTTTTAAGTCCGAAATTCTCGAATTTAAAGGCACTCTTTTTATATTTTCCATTCACCGAAGCGTGGTCCTGCATGCCGATTAATATCCTTTTAGGAAGATTTCCCAGGGCAATGTTTTCTATCTGCTTCGATGCCAACCCTGCAGGAACCGTATATAGTTTGATCTGCACTCTGTTAATAGGATATTTCACTGTAGCGTTTAGTAAATTTTTCTCAATTTCTAGTTGTTTTGGTGAACTTAATTTCACTCGCCGTACGCGGAGGTATGTGTCCATAATGTGAACCACAACGGACTTTGCACCCTCTTCTTGATTCGCATCCAGATTTAAGCAGATCTCAGGACTCGTGCGGGTGAGCTTTATTTTCATATCCACCCCGTTCACAAGCAACTTCTCCTGGAAAGTGAAATCTGTGTGCAACCGTCCAAAACACTCGTATATTTTCTTTTTAGAATTTTTAAATTTGTCCTTTATACTATTTTCATCTTTAGTTTGATAATATCCCTCCGCACTTAAAAAGGTAGCCTTCGCTTCTTTGGAAAAGTTGAGGACATTTTCCAAATAGGCTCGTAGATGATAGTACCCCGTGCCTGCCGATATGTTGGTCTGATTTAAATATACGTCACACTGGTTGAATATGGCGTGCAGAAAGTTTGTTTCAGGGTATACAGCATATTTGTCATCGCAGACCGTTCCATCAGAATGGGCTATACGTAGCTTAGCGTACATGTGCACACAGCTTGGATCAAAAAAGTAAGGACCTGAGCTGGGTATCACGAATTCTATAGGTGCACTCGGTGAACTAATTGTGTTTAAAGGGTTAATTGTAATAAAGTCACTGTGCTCAATAGAAACTTGGGTTGGCGGGAGCTCAAAAAAGGACAGCTCCGATTTACAGCATTGTGAACTACATGGGTGGATGAAGCGTGCCATGGCGAAATAGTGACTCCTCTCTCGACAAGTGGTAAACAAACTATGATTCATGAGATCAATATCCTTAGCTTATATCAGTCAAAAAAGTGGTCAACCATAGGTTTCATTCGCTTACAGCATTTCTTTTTTGATAGCCTTTTACGTTTAATACCACGTGACCCCTTCTTCTTCCGGGGAGCCCTCTTCTTCTTCCCGCCACCACGCATTTTTCTCTTTGCATCTTTGATGATTTCGTTCCGTGTACGCTTTAAATGTTTTTTTAGAGCTTCTTTAGGTTTAGCCCCGGCCAATATGTCTTCTGCAGTGTTAAGGCCTGATTGTAGCGCTTTCCTTCCAAGGTATCTGGCACCCCTCTTCAGCAAAGGAACAGCCGTACGTAGTATGGATGAAAAAATGGATCCAAGTCCACTACCGCGCTGGTATCGCATCCCTCGATAGACGGTGAAAGGCTTTCTATCCATTATAACTCAGTGCGTCGAAAGTGTAGCTTCACTGTTAAGCTCCCGTTACCGAATGGGAAGTTTTCGCCCTCAATCGTTCTTATATATATTGTGATATTGGTTATTAAATTAGTTGCGACATTCACATAATGGGGTCTGTCATATGTAATACTCAAACTCCTTCCTCTATGGTTGGGGATGTGAGCAATGCGCAGCAGGCGTGCCTGGGTATCCCCAACAAACTGGTGCTCCACTATATTACTGTAAATATAGCACATGTCTGGGGACCTTTCAGCCAATTTCTCCATCTTCAATTGATACATTAATCTGGACAAGTTATACTGTGTCTCGTGAAATGTGTCTCTTTGGAAGGCTGCGCTATATCGGCCGTTGGTTAGAATTTTGAACTTTCTATGTTCTTTAAGACGTCTGTTAGTCTTTGATTTTAGGATTAGTGTATGTGCAGGGTTGTTTACGATTTCATATACTAAATCATTCGTAAGGTTTGAGTTTCTTAAACTCACGTTTAAGCCTCTCACAACATCCTCGGCCGAACCATATTGACCCGGCCCTAGTCTTACTTCTGTACTGTAATACCGTGTAATCTTAGTCCGAGCGATGCGCATAGTTTCATCCATAGCTACCCCAGCTTTTTCACACTCGTCAATGTCTCTAAGAATCGTAAAAACGGTTTCTTTATGTTCAATATTTAAAAAGACGGTGTCCAGCTGAATTTCGCATATCCCCACCTCATACGAATCACGACCCAATTCAATGTGCCCATGGAGTTCTGTTACAAAGTTGGCTAGCGTGTTGTTAGGGTGTACAGACAGGGACGAGGAGGACGGGAGTGTGACGTAGAAATGGTTAGGAGCCATGTTGCATACTATTTAAGCTTCATTATTGCATCAGCTTTTATATAGGTGTTGAAGCTTTCTGGGTACCCTAGCCATTTCACCAGGTACATTTTTCTCCTTCCTGAACCTTTGCTTCCTAAAATTTTCTCAATTTTAAACACATTTTTTTCTAAATTAAACGCAACTTTCTGCAATTCCTCGCGGTAAAAGCCTCCTGAGATTTCTTCCCCATTCAAATCTTCAATGTAATACATCATTATCTCACCTTTAGGTCTCACAGCCCTAACTTTAAAAATCTCGCGTGTCCATCCTTGCTCAAAACCCTTTGCGAATTTATTCCCCGAACGCGACAGCCTTACATAATCATTGATTTTGAAGCGCACAGAGTGTGGTGGTGGTGGTGATCCATCTCTTCTCGGGAGCGTACCTCTTTCTAAAACTTCGTTAGGTGTTGCCCCAATCGTGCGATGGTGTGAGCGGTTGTAGGATGATGCCAATGATTCCAGAATGTCTAGAAATCTGTATGTGTTTTTATGTGTAAAATAACGGTGCATGCGTTCCTTTATGGTGCGCTGAACTCTTTCAGCTAAAGAAGCCTTATGTATAGAATTGGTTGTGTAATAGCTGATATTAAACTCTGTCAACATATTCTGAAAAGCACGGCCTATAAACTCCTTCCCCATATCCGTACAAAAATAGCCAGGAACCCTGTTTTCTTTTAACATTAGCGTTTTGGTGGCTTTAGCAACTGTTTCAGGTGATTTATTTTTCAGAGGAACTAGCCACAGATATCTAGAGAACACGTCTATTATGAATAGAATGTAGCGGTAACCATCGTTATACACAGAATATCTTTGCATGTCTGTTAAATCTGCTTGCCAAATAGAATCAATCGAGGAAGCCGTTGTCTTGGCTGTTTTAAACCTTTTTCTCACAGGCTTATGAAGCGTATAAGCGTCCTGCTCCCTCAAAAATCTTTCAACATCTTTTTTTCCTACTCCGTAAACACTTCTGTACAGTCTATCTACGCCGCCGTAAGAGGATGGGGTAGAAATGTCATAATAGCGTTTAGTTAATACGTTAGCCATTTGCGTATTTTAGAGGCACGTGGGTAGGGTTGGTTTAACCTCTTCTTGCTCCTCTTCAAAGGTGTTACCGCCGGGGGTGACGGCGCCTTCAATTGTGTCACAGGCGTTGCATGTTCCAAGTCTTTTAACCTGTTCAGATTTCCTATCAACGTTTTAGGGACATTTATTTGTTGTAGTCTTGCTTTAATATGCTTCCATCCTGATGGTGATGGCCTATCCCACTTTCTCACCAGATCATGGACAATGTCTACGATATTCGATCCCTGTACCTTTGATCCTTCCACAATGATCTCCCCTGTATCGGTCCATTGTATGGCGGGATCCTCATTCAATAGATTATAAAGACTTAAGCCTTTACTCCTCAATGTAAGTGGGAGGGTATTTTTTAATACATGTTCGATATGTTGTGTGGCTAATCTTTTTGGTTGGTCAGCTGTGTCGCGGGTACAGATCCTATGTCGCCATCGTCCCCCGTGCTGTGCCTAATAACCACAGGAATCTCTGTAGGGCTCTTATAATTTTCGTACTCGTGAAGAAATTTCTGCAGAGCTTCTTGGTATAAGATTCTTTTCTCATCAGGTGTTTTTTCACTGTTTAATAGGGCTAACAATTCGCTTTCCATTCTTTTAAGTCTGCTTTTACGGGGATCTAGATCCGTGTCTCTTTGCAGTGAGGCGTACACCTCGTGGGGAATCACTACCACTTTCTTCATTATATTAATCTAGTCAGTAAAGGACCCAAAACTGAAAATAAGATGGGGAGAAATGACCCTCCTGTTTGTACAATAATTCGTTTTTCTTCGCTACAGTTTGGCTTTTACGAGCGAGTGCACGTATTATGTTCTTGTAGCGGCGTAGGCGAGCCTTCTGATGGGTTTTCATTGATACATTGCAATTTATAACGTTAAGACAGATTTCACAGATGCATTTTAAAAAGTCGGCATCGATATTTTTAATAAACATCTGCTGCATTGCCCGAGGCAGTCGATGATAGATTTTTATTAATTCACGGTATTTCTTTAGTCTCTTTGTCATTCTGGAATATACACCGTTTCAGGCTCGTTTGGAAATATATTCGTTCGCAGAAGCACTCTAAACGTGTTTCGCGGATGAAGGTCGCAAAGCAAATATCCGTAACGCGTGCTTGTAGCTTCTTTATAAACTTCCAAAAACTCCTTACGCTGATTCGGGAACATTTGATTGGCTAATACCCCAATTTGTGATACATCTCTACGTTGCGCGAATAAGACTAGATATTGCGTATTTAACGACACATCGCGCATGTATCTATTTTTGAAAAATAGATTCTGATTGATGAAGAACACGCTTATGTTAAGATGGTGGGAGAATACTGTAAATGTCTCGGCAAACGTTTTATCCATCTCCAACATGAGATCGTCAATTACAATGATTGTATGTTCATTTCCCTTTAACGAATTAACGTCATATACGCCTTTGTGGAACAAAATATCATCTTGGTACTCGTTGAACACTGATTGATACGTCGAATAGCACCATATAACTTTATGCACAAATTTCGAGAACATCTCCCCCTTTTCTTTAATGATTTTAAGCATAAACACAGTTTTACCACATCCTGTAGGTCCAGATATAATACATGTGGATGGGCTCGTGAATCTGAATTTTTCTACAGAGTCCATTTCTAACACGTCACACTCCTAAGTGAGTCATTTACAAAATATTACAAATTTTGAGTGCTGATCCTTATATTTCTTCTCCCACAGAACCGTGAATGACGATGAGGTAGAGCAGCCCATCATTACGGATGACCTCGACGACAGTGTAGTTGTGATCTCCTCCCCTGAACCCTCACCAGCGATACCGGTAACACGTCCAAAGCGGAGGTATGAGATACCCACGTCAGGTATAAAGCGACCGAAATACGCGTCTGTTGCAGCGGTAATAGATCCCCAACCCTCAACCTCTTACGCAACAACACCCCCAGCAGCACCTAATATATCCCCTTATTCATCCGCCGCCCCCCGTTCTGTTAAGTCTACAATAATAGAGCCCCAACCATCAACCTCCTACGCAACAGGGCCCCCATCAGCAGCACCTAATATATCCACTAATTCCGCCCCCCGTTCTGTTGAGGATGGTATAACGCTGGAATTGGTGCGATCCGCAGCCCCCACCCCAGCCTTGACTAGAAATCGGTATAGAGTCAGGGTCGACCCTAGAGTCATGTATAGCAGTGGAATTGAGCGCGGACTACGCCGGGTTGTAGAGCGTATTATAGAGTTTGCTCTTCAGAATCGTGACGAGCGTGAAGTCAGGACGAGTCTGTCCTTTGGATTCGGGTCAGATGACGGTGATGTAGACGATTATTGGGTGATAGTGCCATTTAGACGTTTGGCGGCTGAAGATGTAGAATATATATTAGGGCGTATAATGCAAGCCGCCCAAAGTAGTATAGCCTTCAATATGGACAACTTCACGGTAAATATTGACCATGTATACCGTGTTGCGGGTCATAGTGCCATACCGTATACTCTTAACTTCAATTCTCAAGCTATTTATAGACGGCATATAAACGTCGATCGTGGTTGCGGCTTTATAGCAGTACTCTTAGCACGTATGTTTACTGTACAAAATACACGAACTCAAAAAATTTGGTTGCCTACAGTCGTGGAGCATGCCCGTAAACTAGCTGTAACTGTGAACTTGAATTTGACTGTAATATGGGTCCTGAAGAGCTGAGAAGGGTAGAACAGGAAATGAATGTCCGCATAGTTGTGTTTGGGTTGGATGATCGTCGTAGGACTGTGTATGTTTTTAAAAGCTGTGTGAGAGATCGTACAAGGCCCCTACTTATTTTAGGATTGTCAGGGACAACGTATCTCCCCATCCGTAATATAAGGTGGCTTTACGCGAGTTATGACAAAAGTCGAAAATATGGGAGACATCATGATTTGTGTAAGGGGTGCCTCGAGTTTGCGGATGATATAGTGAGACATTGTAAAGAATGTCACATGGTATGTGAGCAGTGTAAAAGCACCAAATGTGAAAGCCGTGTAGTTGAAGCTGAGAAGAGAGACTGTGATGTGTGTAGACGCACATTTTTCAATAATAGCTGTTTTGATTTCCATAAATCAATTGGCACGTGCAGGAAAATGAGAATCTGTGAATGTGGTATGTTTCACACAATGGATAATTGGGGAAAATTTAAGCACAAGTGTGACGTAATTCACTGTCCTACATGCCAGGAGGAATATAAGGCGGATGGAGTAAAGCATGTATGTTATATGAAAGATGCTAAGCCTAAAAATAACCCTGTATAACTGTATACTACGATATAGAAACATATACGAACGCTGAAACCAAAGAGGTAATTCCACATTTACTTGTGAGCCAGACTATCTGTGATGAGTGTATGGATATCGAATGTGACGAGTGCCCCAAATGTGGTAAACGGACAAACGTTTTTAAAACGAATGTCAGCGATAGTCCTGTGAAACTATTTGTGTCCTATATTGTCAAGTTAGCCGACAAGTTCAAAAAATGACTGTGTATATTCTCGCCCATAACGGGGCAAAGTTTGACACGCAGTTCCTTTATAAGGAGTTGCTTGAACACGAATCCTCTGAGATATTTACAGGTGATCCATTGAAAAGAGGCAACAAATTAATACAGATGCAGATAAGAGGCAATGTACAATTTAAAGATACTTTATTATTCACACCTTGTAAATTAGCAAAGCTACCCAAGGTGATGGGAGTAGCAGCTGAAGTTTCCAAAGGATACTTCCCATACACTTTCCTCACCAGCGAGACTTTAAACTACGTAGGCCCACCACCCCCCAAACATTATTTTGACTGCATGGATGAACGTGAAGACTTTGATCGATACTACGACAGTTTTAATGAAAGTAACCCTTATAATATAGCTGATGAATGTGAGCGTTATTGCGTGAATGATGTGCGCGTGCTTAGAGTATGTTTCCAGGCCTTTAGAAGGATGTACATAGCCCGTTTCAAATGCGATCCACTGCAAGTCGCAACCACCATCGCATCATTATGTTTTACGGTGTTCAAGAATAACTTCATGCCGAAAGACACCTTAGCCATTATTCACCGAAACAATCCCCGCAGTTACGGGCACAAGGCTATTTACTGGCTCATACACCTACAGCAACAGACAGGTGTATACATAAAGCACGCCCGCAACACGGGTGAAGTACCCATTAAGATTAATGGACGTGTTTTTTGGGTTGATGGGTTAAGTGAAAACCGTGTCACTGGTGTGAAGACTGTGTACTCCTTTAACGGTTGCTGGTGGCATGGATGCCCCCGTCCTGAGTGCGGAGTCACCGGAGATATCAACGGTAGGTCTCCTGCCGACTGTCTTGCATCGACCCGCACCCGCGATCAACTTATAGGATCACAGTTCACTCACAAAGTCTTGTGGGAGCATGAATATGATGCACGGATGGAGACAGACGAGGTGTACCGTGAGGAAATAAAAGCGATCAAGCGTTCAATGGTGCTGGATCCTCTCAAATGTGGTGATAGCTTGTTTGGAGGACGTACAAATCCTTTCAGACTATACTTCCCACCTACGGAGGGCGTGAAGCTCCATTACTACGATTTCTGTTCTTTATACCCATACGTGATGAAGAGCAATCCGTACCCCGTGGGCGCTCCTGAGAAACTGGTGGGGCCTAGCCTACCATCCATCAATGAATTTTCAAAATTTGAATGATCGTTACTTTGGGATCTCTTTCGTAGACGTACTCCCCCCACGCAATTTATGGATGCCGATCTTACCTGTCGTTATCGACGACAAGCTCATGTTTCCCCTGTGCGTGAAGTGCGCGGAAGAGGATAACGGCGAATGTAACCATATACCCCACCAGCGTAAGATCAGAGGCGTATATACAAGTCCTGAGTTGGCCCTAGCCGTGCGCCATGGTTATAGAATACTGAAGATACATGAGGTGTGGAGGTTTCAGAAGCTACCCAACCTTTTCACACCATATATAAACACCTTTTTGAAGGATAAGGTTGAGGCATCAGGGTATCCGCGAGGAGTTGATACCGAAGATGAAAAGTCTGCCTATATTCAACGTTACCGCGACCGCGAAGGTATACAACTTGATCGTGTCCAAATTGTAAAGAATCCTGGCAAGCGCTTTAGTGCAAAGTTGTGTCTAAACAGTCTATGGGGAAAATTTGCGCAGAATACCGGCAGAGGGAGCATTCATTTGGCACAAAGTTATAGCGATGTCTGGGATTATGCCAATGCCCCCGATAAAGAGGTCATGGAGATCGTAAATGTAGGTAATACTTACGTAATAAAGTACAACAACACTGAATTTGCCACAGATACCTCAAGGGTTACAAACATACCTGTGGCCAGCTTCACAACAGCCTACGCCCGTATAAAACTTTGGGGTCTATTGCATTCTCTTGGGCGGAGAGTATTGTATGCCGATACAGATAGCGTGATATTCACAGAGAGGGAGGGTGAATACATGCCCACTATTGGGGAGTTCCTCGGCGAGCTCACTGATGAGATCAAGGATGAGTATGGGGACAACGCATACGCCGACTCTTTTGCCTCAACAGGACCTAAGACTTATGGGGTACGGGTCAGGGTGGGGGATGAAATGAAATATATCGTGAAGGCAAAGGGTATTACGCTCAACCATGCGAATCGGGAGGTTGTTAACTTTGAGTCGTTGAAGGATCTAGTATGTTTGGATGAACAACCTCACCAACTAATTGTAGGCACCCACAATTTTCGGGCGCAGAAGCTGGGGGGCGTGAAGGAACTTAGGGGTACGATGGTGTGCCGTAACACCTATAGGAAACGTTACCAGTTACCTGGTACCTATGATACCGTACCCTTTGGATACCAATGATGCTTCTAACTCACACGTCTTGTATATAATCGTATCTATTTGTAATATATATATATATATATATATATATATATATATAATATATATATATATATATATATAACTTGAATATCTCGTTTATTAAATCGTATTTGTAAATATATATAACTTGAATATCTCGTTTATTAAATAAATCATGTTTCAAATAGCGTTTCACTTTCTCCTGTGTGTGTGTGTGTGTGTGTGTGTGTGTGTGTAGGTGAAAGTTCTAAGCTCCGCCCACTGTAAGACCGTGAGTCATGCTACTATCTGGGATCCCTGCGTGGTCAGTCGACCGCAGTAAGCCCGAGAGATCAGACGTGTATTCAGATCAGACGTGTATTCAAATGGCTACCTTTAATATTGCTTGTACAACGTTTACGAAATGGTATTCAGTAAAGTGCCAGGATGTGGTGGATACCGAAAAACTTCCTATTCATCCCTCCTATGCCTCTTTTAAAAACACATTGGATTGTGCGAAGTTCCAAGATGTACAAATACTCTACGGATGTTCTGGTGAGACCGTTGAAGGCTTTCGTTGCACAGACGATGTGCTGAAGTATACTGCAGAGCTAAACTTTATAAAGTCTCACATACACCGTGAAGTAAAAGAAACAACGCGTGCAGAAGAGAAGCAGCAGGTATGGATAATGAGTCTTGCTGATGGGTGGTGTGACAAGCGGTATTACGTCATGCTACACCATGTCGATTACTCATACCCTACGACTGGAAATGTGAATCTCGTGATCATGGACAATCTTAAGTATTTTTATCACTATATTAACGTATATCATGATGAGGTTCGTAGTGAGGTTGTGGCTAGTGCCCTGCGTGAATTTTTAACAGAGTTTAGAGACGAGTATCGTTTGATGGGCAGAAAGGAAAAATATGAACATATGTTCCTCTCAAATAGTGCGCCGGAGTGTGGAGATTTAGTAAAATGTTCCTAGTTCTTATCCAAAATGTCTGGTGCGTAGGCTGGTAGTGATATTCTTGTACCGGTACAACAATTCGACTCGCGGAACAAGCCCATTCACGTATCATCGAGTCAGCCGCCCGTCGAACCATTCCTGCCTACCTGCGTGCCTCACACGGCTCATAGTTATCTCAGAGCTTGAGCCGAGTGGACGTGCGCTCTTCGAATACGATGGAACTTCCTTTGAGCAGCATTCTCAACGCCTCGTACGATGTGTCCGTGACGAAATCGTTGCGCGTGTTCAGGCGTAATTCCGGTACCATTAGCTATGTACTGGAAACGGAATGTAGACCGACAAACAAACGGGTTTATTTAAGTATCGAGGAGATGAATAGAATCTTTGTGATAGTTGAGAAGTGGAGTGAAGATCGTTATAAAATACCTGCTAACGTAGGTACAAGAAGAGAGCAGATTAGTGACGCACCCTCATACGCCGTTGTATGTACGTTGTGTATAAATAACGATCGGCCGTGCATTGATATACGGCTGATGTGGAAGAATGCTTCTGATAATAACGCTCTTATTCCTACGCGAAACCGTTTCATCCTCGACAGAATGTTTGAAATCGTCGGATTCCGTAAACTGAAACCTATATTAGACGCGCGTGTTACGGATATGCTTTATTTTGATACAGTACTTGAATACGCATACACCGCTCTGCTCGATGGGTTTACCGAGTGTAGGGCTGGTGAGAATGGTCTAGTGCTGGATGTTTATTTAAAAAGTTTAGACTCTTTGAAATACCATGAACTTTGGTACAAAGCAATTGATCGGTACAAGGCTGAGCTCACCTACACCGTTCACCCTGAAGAACTATTTCTTTATATAACGCGCAGTTGTCGTAACGATTTAGAAGATTATTTCAATTGCCGCTATGTTGAGTGAGTTCACGATTGAAAAGCTCGAGTCGGTAGAAATAAACCCTCGATTGGAAAAGCGTTCTTATAAACTTGTGTTTAATAATGTAGCTAACGATGAACTCTTTGTGCGTGCTTTTGATTGTATTCTAGACGTGTTTAAAGATGACTTACCAACCGGTTGTAAAGTGGGAACAAAAATAGTACTGAACGATATGAAAGCCCTTCATATCGAATACAGGTTTCCCTATACTTTAAGCGGTGAAATATTATTAAGCCGCATATACTGCGTAATGCAGAGCAATAATGATGTAATTGTAAACTCGATTAAGACCGAGTTTAGTATTTTGAAAAAAAAGTGAATTGTATTATATTTTGCTTGACATTTCCCCGATTATACGCATATTTCTATTGTGTATTTATTGTATATTATAAATATATTATAATTTTGTTGTGATATTTCTCCTGTACTGTTATGTACATATTTCTATTGAAGTGTATATTTATTTGAAATGTATATTTTATTTTATATATATATCCATAATTGTGTGTATATATTTCTGTTATACGCATATTCCTCAAATGTATATTTATTTTCTATATATTTATAATAAAAAGAATGATGCAATGTTGTTTATTGTTATGCCTTCTACTACCGGTATTCGAAATATAATAATGTATACAGTGGTATTGCGGTATCTGGCAACATTTAAGCTTCTAAGCCAACTGGCTGATTAGAGTCTATAATAATGTATACAATAATACTGCTAAAAGGGTATCTGGCAACTCAAGCCATTTACAGCCACTGGCTGATTAGGCGTATATAATAATGTATACAATAATACTGCTAAAAGAGGTATCTGGCAACTCATTTACAGCCAACTGGCTGATTAGGCGTATATAATAATAATGTATACAATGGTACTGCTAAAAAGAGGTATCTGACAACCATTTACAGCCAACTGGCTGATTAGGAGTCTATAATAATGTATACAATGGTATCGCGGTATCTGGCAACTCAAGCCATTTACGCCAACTGGCTGATTAGGAGCCTATAAAAGCCAACTCGGCTGAAGTCTTAATGTGCACTTGGCTCCTGCCAGGTGAACACCTCTCCTCCTTTCTCTCCTCCTCTCTCTCTTGGGGGATAACGCCGCCTCCAAGTTCCCCCCACCCCCTTTGCAACAACCCCTCCCCCCTTTGCAACAACCCCCACCCCCTTTGCAACAACCCCACCCCCCTTTGCAACAACCCCACCCCCTTTGAAACAACCCCAATCCCTTTGCAACAACCCCCACCCCACTTTGCAACATTACATAATAACCTGCAACATTCTTGCACTCTCCCCTTTTGCGGCTATACTACTCACGTTAGCGCATTTAAGATTACCCATAATTAAAGACTGCTCAATACCTGTTATTCTCTTTAGTTTACGATATAACGCTTCATCCGTATCAGCTGTTTGATTAGGGGGCCTATATATAACGGTAACAACAAGTTTGAAATCGTTCAATTTAAGTTCTGCTGTAGTCGAATCTATCGGTTCTGGAATTTTGTGCTTTAATTCTATAGCGTTCACAATATTATCTTTGATATACAACATAGCACCCCCTCGCCTACCTATTCTGTTTTTAACAAAAGGTCTATAACTTCTAATTTGATACTCCCCTTCAAAGTCACGTGTTTCAGTGCTAAGCCACGATTCATTTATCGCAATTAAATCATAGTCTTTGCAAGCAATTAAAGAAAAAAATCGTTTATTTTGTTCCGTATGCTACGAGCATTTAAAGATAGAACCTTCAAATTGTTTGTTAAAACCACGTTACCTTCACGCGCGCAATGGAAATTTAAGGAAAATACGCCGGGACCATCTCCGAGGAACACGCCTCTCCTGCCGTAGAAACTGTTCCAAAAATCTGCAAAATGCACTCCTTCCTGTTGGCAAAGAGACTTTAAGTTATTGTTAATATAGGTCTCCTTGCTGTAGAACTTGTTATGTTGGATAATTCGAGGAAGTATACCTGTTAAAACAATCTTATTAGTTTTTTCCTTTAATCGCTCTAGTAAGTCCCTGTACCTAGCCAGCAGCTCTTCCGATCTAGAATTTAAAACGTTATTAGTACCGACATAAATAACATACGTTGTGTCGTCAGAGTTTCCGTCTGTAAAATGGTCAACACTATTAATTATATCTTCCACCCTTGCACCAGGGTAGCAGTAACGGCGCCTACGTCGGAGGTTTCTCCCACAGAATTCCTCGAGCTGTTCTCGAACATTGGAATCACCAACAAGTCGTATTTTAAGTTCATCTACGTCTTCGAAACCTAAAACGGAAAACTTTTTGTTTGTTATTACTGGTAGACAAGTATTAGTTTGTCTCAATGGGGCTCCATTACGCACTTGAACGAAGGGTCGGGAACTAGGGGAAGAGATAGGGCTGTTAGAATTATTTATACCATTAGTAGAAATTGAGGCAGGAGAGGACGCGACTGAAGAATAACGCCTCTCAGAAGGGCCAAGGGATTCTAATTTCGCCGTCAGGAGCATCACCCTTTCTTCAAGTCTCACTCTGGCTTCCCTCTCACGCTGTAGCTCGTTCTTCAGCAAATCCATGTTTGAGCACTACCTGCAAACTAATTGATCGTTATTATTAACTAAATCAAACGCGTAAGCAGCAAACTTCCCTTCGCACTGACTGCAAGTACTTGACGGGGGTGCTATGTTGTTAACTAATTAAATTACCAGCATTTGGAAATTAATAGCGAGTTAATAATGGTAATCTAATGACGACGTAAGTCTTCGCGAATAATTAAGGAGCAATTAATAAATAAAACGTAGGTCTACCGCGTGCTTAGTTGTGACGTCAAAAACGCAAGCCCGCAAAAATGTTCTTGAAACGCAGAAGACAGGTTCTTGTAACACAAAATTGTACTGAACAAATAAATATACGGTATACATAATTAAGCTAAACTGTTCTTTTTTTATAATTATTTCCATGTAAACAATTCCCAGAAGCACATGTGGTATACATCTTTCTTCGTATACGTCAGAATCAAATGAAAGAAATTTTTCTCGTAGGCTACTAATTGCTTACTAATATTAGTTTCTGTATTATATGGACTGTGGGCTATAAGGACTATAGTAATATGGACTACAGTCTGCAATAAACCTTTTCATCTCATTTCATTATATTTGGAATTTTTAATCGAATCACCTTTCTCATAAAAATGTTATCGGATAATAAAATTATGTAACAGAGAATTTTTCAGTTTCGCAACAAAAGATATTACATACATAAATATGATTACAAAAATGCTTAATAATGGACATATTTTTTCTCCCAAGGACACTTCAGATCTGTGTCATCTTTCCTTATTTTTTTGGCATATTTTTATTTCTGATGTTAATAAAAAATTTAAAGTGATAAATTCTGATGAATTCTATTTGGTTCATTTTCTGCCATTAATTATTATCGAATTGCATAGTGTTACCGCCTGTCCCCAACCCTACCCTAAAATGTACCTTACCAAAACTACGGAAGGGAAAGCCTACCTTAAATTTACCTTAAAGCGCTTCTGCCTCAAGGGTGCGCTGCTCCCACGAAGTCCACTCAGCGCCTCCTGAGGCGGGGCCACGACGGGGTCGCCACCCTTCTTTTCTCTTGCTCCTGCCATACGATTTGGTCCCCTATTGAATTTGTGGGGGCTGGTCTGGCAGAGGAATACCCTGACACTGTGGGTTGGTCGGGTATGTTGGCTAAAAACATGTCCAAGTGTTTTTTAAAAGTATCTACTGGGACTGCACTTATATCTCTAAGGTACTGAGGCAAGGAGTTAAACAGGCGAGAACCCTGCCTAGAGATACTATTATATTGAAGGGTTTGAATCCTTCTCAGACTGTTTGGTGGGAGGTGATATTTTTTACACATTCTGCCAGTTCTTGTTAAGGTGGGCACAATTGGTTCAGTATTGGGGCAACTAAAAGCCTTCTAGAATTTTCCAGGTGTAGATTAGGATGTATCTCTCAAACCTTCTCTCTATGGAATAAAGGTTGAGGCCTCTAAGCCTATCCCAGTAGTTTAATTTGTCTTTACTCACCTGTTGCCCATCAGGTTGTTTAATATACGAGGTAAAGGTTCTTTGTAGGCCCTCAATTTTTTGCAATTCATTCTGTTTGTGGGGAAACCATAATTGAGAGCAGTAGTCAATGCGTGGAAGGACAAGTGATTTCCACAGGGTAAGCATGGTCATACTGTCCCTAGTTCTGAATGTCCTCAGTATATATCCTATTAGTTGTTTGCATGATGAGGTTACTTTGTCAATGTGCCTGTTGAATGTTGCATCTTCAGATAATATAATCCCTAGATCCCTGACATGATCAGTTTGTGCAATATCTTTTCCTGTGGGTCCAGTGTAGTTGAATTGTTCTTTCAGGTATTTATTTGGTCCATACTTAATTAGTTCAAATTTGTCTTCATTGAAGGCCATATTGTTTGCATCTGCCCATGCATATATAGTTTGTAGATCTTTTTGTAGCTCTACACAGTCTTCTTTTTCTGTAATTGGTCTTAGTATTCTGGTATCATCTGCGAATGACAGGAGAGAGCTTCCTAGGTTACAGTTTATATTGTTTAGCATTATAATGAATAGAATTGGTCCTAGTACTGTGCCTTGCGGCACTCCACTAATCACTTCTTTTTCTATAGATCTTGCTCCATTTACAGTTGTTATTTGTTTTCTGTCAGAGAGAAAGGCATGGATCCATTTTCCTACTTTTCCACAAATACCAAGTTCTTTTAGTTTATGGAATAATATACCATGGTCAACCTTGTCAAAAGCTTTTGCAAAGTCTAGATAGATGACATCAACATTGTGGTTTTCTCCCAAGTATTGTAGGATTGTATTGCAATGGTCTATAGTTCAGTAAGGCAGGATCTCTTGTGTCTGAAGCCATGTTGAAAGTCTTCTAAGAGATGTTCATTTTCTATAAAACTGACAATGTGCCTTTTCAGGACTTTCTCAAATATTTTAATAATATGGGAAGTCAAAGATATGGGTCTATAGTTCTTGGCTTCCTTTCTTTTGCCTCCTTTGTAGATTGGGGTAATATTTGCTTGTTTCATGATTGGTGGTATTCTACTGGTGTCTAGTGAGGATCTCCACAGGATTTTCAAAGGCAGAGATAAAGTATGTTTGCATTCCTTAAGAATCTTGGCTCCAATTCCATCTGGACCAGGGGCTGAACTCCCCGGTAGCTCTGTTATTGCCTGTTGTATATCTCTAGTGGTTATTTGTATATCTTCCAATAATGGTCTGTCTTGGTCATTTTCTTCTCTATCAAAAAATGCTGTAGTTTTTATTTTCTTTGCTACTACAGGGGTACTCCAGCCTAGTACGAATTAACTGTTTAAGGCCGCGACTTCTTAACGGCTATATAATCCTGACTATTATTAACGTATACCACCTTGTTTTAAAGAAAAGAACATTGAAACCCTAAACATAACATAATTAAATATAATATAAAGATGAAAAAATAAAATGGCACACACACATACACACACACATTATATACCGGGTGGTCCAAAAAAAAGCCTTGAGATTTGAACATGAATAACTTCAAACATATGCAGTTTACACTTCCAAAATTTACATAACTTTTACCTCAATATATTGATAAGCCATCATAAAAATTTCAGACCTCTACATAAAATACTTTTTCCTCAGCTGAGAGAACAATGAGGTATGGTGAAAAAAACGAATATCATAAACTGAAAAATTTTTATTATTCATATCTTATCAACAAATATGATCAATATGTCCGCCATCCTGCTTACAAATTAATCTTAACCTTTTCTTCCACGACATGATATATTTTCTGATTTCTGTTAATATTATTTTGTCCCAACATTCGAGTATTTTTTTCTTTAATTGCATTTCTGTAAACTTTTTTGTTTGGCCTTCATAAATCTTCTCTGCTAGAGTGTTCCAAATGCAATAATCCATGGGATTGCAATCAGGTGATTGCGGGGTCCAGTCGTTTTTTCCAATGAAGTTGACTACATTCTGTTGTAGATAATCCTGTGTGAACTTGCTAGTATGAGCCGTAGCACCATCTTGTTGGAGTATGAAATCGTTTCCATAATACAGACGCCAACAATCAGGCAAAAGATTCTCCTCTAAGAGATTTACGTAGGTTTATGAATTATTTTTGTATTTTCTGAAATGAAATTAATTTTCGTCTTTCCATTCCACGATACACCTGCTAATACCATGATTTTTTTTTTGAAAACCGACTTGTCTGGTGGTAAAGTGTCGATGGAGGAATGTCTTTCTTACGCCGACCATAAACAACATCGTTCCGGGAGTTTCAAGCAATCTCGATGGTGAAATCTTTTTCATCTGTAAAAACTATTTTTTAACATCATTGGACGAAAATCTATCAAGCAATTTTCTACAACGAATTTTTTCTTTTAGCTCTTACATTGCTGTCACGTCTTGAAACACGGATCCATTTAAATGCTTTAAGTCCTACCGTTCTCTGCATTCTTTGTATGGAACTTCGACTGATACCTAAATTTCTTGCAATTTTCGTCTGAGAGCAGTGTGACCCAGGTCGATCCTCTTGAGGTAGGCTCATCATTTCGATCATTGCTATACTGTCTTGAGTGTAAACTGTTTTAGGCCGCCGACTTCCACGCTTTCGTACCGTCGAACCGGTTGCTTTAAGTTTTTTAATTATTCTATTCACAGACGTAACAATACAAGTTATTCATGGGAATTCCCTCAAAATTCTTGCCCCAGTCCATCTTTTTTTTGCCAAGAAACACTTTTCAATCACCGTTTTCTCACCATTAGTTAGAACCATAATATGAAGGGTAAGTTTAAAAAACAGTATTAAAGATAGGCGTAGCCTATATCATCTGACGTTTTTCAGAGACTAACAGATTACACTGCCCAACACCAATTTTGCTGATTTAATTCTAACACCTGTTTTTAGGTAACTTTGGTGTGCTGATTTCAAAAATCACCTTAGTTTTTGCCTATCACGTCAGGTTTTCGAGCAATCAAATACGGATATTTTGGAGATATCGCATTTTGGCAGGGTTATGCCCAATTTTTTTTCTTTTCAAAAAATAAGTTTTTACATACTCAGAATCAGCATGGAAAAGTAAACAATTGTGCAGGGAGTGAACTTTAATATACAATGGTAATATTGACACATAAAGTGATTAAACGTGTTTGAATAAGCAAAAAATGAATCCATATTAAAGCAAGCACGGGACCAGTTTTCTTAACATTGTCTTTTTTTTGTTTTCTTACTTTTCAGTGCTGATAAATTTTCTCTTATATGACTTCCTAGAATGAGAGATGTCAAGACAATCTCTTTGCAGGCTCCAGCAGTAGTCAGCCATCATATGGGTATCCCATCTTCCTTGGTATCGTTCTTCCATCACTTTGATATCTTGGTGGAACCTTTCACCTTGCTCTTCACTAACATCACCAAGATTTTCTGGAAATTTATCCAGATGACTGTTGAGATAGTGAACTTTAATGCTCATGTTGCAATCCAACTGCTGAAAGTTTACAAGTAAATCCTTTACAAGATCTTTATAATTTTCAGACTTTTTGTTTCCTAGGAAGTTCTTAACTACTGCCACAAAAGCATTCCAAGCTCTTGCCTCCGTTTCGGTCATTGAGTTACTGAACTGCGGATCTTTCATCAGTTTTCTTATCTGGGGACCATCGAATATACCAGCTTTAAGCTTCTCATCACTAAGACCTGGAAAGGCTGCACATATGTAATTAAAGCAATCACCTTCTTTATTCAAAGCTTTTACAAACTGCTTCATAAGATACCCAAGATTTTAATATATTGTACATGACCTTTAGATTTAATGCACAGATTTGCGTATTCCACAGATAAAATTTTAACAGCAAAACAGCTGTTAACAGGTCTAAAAAAAACATCAATTTTGATAAGCGCCCTTCATGGATCACCCAAAATAGGCATATTGCATTGCACGAAAACCTGATGTGATGGACAAAATCTAAGGTGATTTTTTAAATCAGCACATCAATATTATCCAGAAACAGGTCTTAGAATTAAATCAGCAGCAAATTTTTTTTTGTCGGGCAGTGTTATCCGTAGGCTAAGGAAACTACCACAAGTCTTAGAATAGTTGCCAGGTACAGCTATACACATTTAGGATTTAGGATATTCGTTTTTTTCACCATACCTCATTCTTCCCTCAGCTGTGAAAAAAGTATTTTATGTAGAGGTCTGAAATTTCTATGATGGCTTACTAATAGATTGAGGTAAAAGCTGTGTAAGTTTTGGAATTGTGAACTGCATATTTTTTAAGTTATTGATGTTCAAATCTCAAGGCGTTTTTAATGGGCCACCCGATATATATATATATATATATATATATGTATGTATAATAGGATATTCGTTTTTTTCACCATACCTCATTGTTCCCTCAGCTGTGAAAAAAGTATTTTATGTAGAGGTCTGAAATTTCTATGATGGCTTACTAATAGATTGAGGTAAAAGCTGTGTAAGTTTTGGAATTGTGAAC
>JAJOZX010007066.1:0-97500 GCA_023014485.1 Bathynomus jamesi
GTGTTTTCATTTAAAATTTTGGCATAAAATTTATGAAAGTAAATATACTGTATTGATTGCTGCCACTCGGAAGTATACAGTCTTAGATTTTTGCTTCTACATTTCGCACGACCTCATCCATTTCAACCATTTGTCATTCAAGGGCTTCGAACGTTGCGTGAATCTTGGTCACCGATTCAAAACATTTGACATTTAAGCACGATTCAATAAATTCTAACTTCAAGTTACAAAGTTCAGCATTATATATATATATAGTATATACACTGCGCCCTCGATATATGCGAGGGATAGGTTCTGCTTAAACCTCGCATAATGCAAATTCGCATATATCGAACTTATAGTTAAATGAAAAAAATAGGGATGCGTTCCACAACCATTTTTTTTTACCCTCCCAGCACCCCCAACAATAAATATGCCACTTTTTTATACCAAAAACATTCAACAAGATAACAGTAATGCTATATTACATCAATACTGTACAGTATAAATATTAAAGGACATAGTAAGCTGAAGGCCCAGTACTAGGCAGAGGACGTTTAGAAGCCATGTCTACAATAAACAGGAAGACAAAACTGGAAAAAGCACTAAAAAATAGTGAAAAACACAACATAGTCTAGAGCACAACGCACACGCTAAACGGCTTATGCGAGACTGTTGTTGTTTGGCGGGAACACGTCGGTGCGCTCAGCGGCTCAGCAATATTTCACACTAGGTGGCGCATAAATGCGAATATTTTCCGCATATACTGAATTCTTGGTAGAAATAGGGTCTTCGCATAACAGCGAATTCACATATGCTGAAGACGCATATATCGAGGGCGAAGTGTGTATATATAATATATATATATATATATATTATATATATATATATATATATTATAATATATATATATATATTATATAATTATCAGGCGTCGCGAGTACGAGGGGGCGAACTCACCAAAACAATTTTGAGATAGACGTGTTTAAACTTTGTGACTATTGTGTATGAGGGGCCAAAGCGCAAATACACGCATTGAAAATAACTACATTTTGGGTGTACGAGGTGGGTATTTGGCTATACCAAGTTATCTGTAGATGGGTGGAGGGAACAATCGCAAACTCGCCAATGTGGCGAGTTCGCGCCTCGTTCTTGCGACGCTATATATATATATATATATATATCTCTCTCTCCCCGCAAGGGGGTTCTAAGCTCGTGCTCTTGAGTGCTCTTTGTGATTGTTTGTACGTGCTTGTTCCTGGAGGTTTCACGTGCGCCCTCCCGGTCCTAGCACCCAAGGATGATGGGGCTCGACCCTGCAGTCCTTGTCATCCTTGGTCTTTTTCCACTTCGGCTGTCCCCTCCACCTTTCTTTTTCCTCTGTCTTTCCTCTCACTTTTTCTTTGTTTTTCCGCCGAGATATGCCCTTTTAAATAGAGGCGAATCGGTTCTTCCCGAACTTAGAAATATATATATATATATATATATATATATATACACAGGGTGTTTCAGGTAGACCCTAGACGTATAGAAATTGGCGGAATTTGTAGTTTGTATTTGGTACTTGAAGTTTGTCAAAGTAATTCCTTAACTAATATGAAGTGTTTCTTATATTACATATTATATTTCGTTGCTTCTTATAGGGTCGACCTGAAACACTGAATTACTACCTACTTGCTACAAATTCCGCCAATTTCCATATTTCTAGGGTCGATCTGAAACACCCTGTATATATATATATATATATATATATATAGTGTGTGCGGTCAACGCGGTGGTATATAGATACGTGAAAGAATTATATGCAGAAAGTTTCGTGCCAATAAGTAACATTGAAAAGCAAGCGTAAATAATGAAGAAAGATATCGCATCAGATTTAAGCACTCCGTAACCATAGCAACGTCATCTTTTGGAATCGAGTCAACTTGTTCGAATTTAATGGTCTAGTTCGTTCTAACAAGATTAATTAACGAAATTTTTTCGCCATAGTTTCCTGACCGCACAAAAACGTTTTAAACGTCAACTACAAAATGAAATGAGAGCAACTTCCTCAGTACACGTTAAAAGGACTTTATATGACTAAATTAACAGTGATGAATTTCAGTGTCAATTTAAACATCTTTTTCATCTGCGTTTCGGCTTCTGCACTATTATATAATCGTTTTCTTTTTTTTTATCTCATTCCAAACTTTCACACAAGATAAGCATTAAAGAATCGAAGTAGAGAACCACATCAAAACTGAAATTAAGTTTTTAATTAGATTTTACGTTATTTGCATTACATATATACATATATATATATAATATGAAAAATCTGTTCCCACCAGGGATCGAACCCACTACCACTTGAACAGAAAGTGAGGGTACTAGCCACTACGCTATGTAGTATTTATGAGGTCCTAGCGTTGCACCAGGTGGTTTGAATGAAATGCTTGCCATTACCTCGAGTGCGGGAGAGTTAACACGTAAAATGCCTCTGGACGCAGAAGCGTTATGCGTTTCTTCGATAGTTTAAATATATGACAGGTTATGTTAACTTTTACCTCGTCGTAGTGTAGTGGCTAACGCCCTCCCCAACTAAAGAGGTGGTGAGTTTGAACTCTCGGCTGCACTCGCGGCTTCTCCATTTATTTTTCCTGATAACTCATTTTATTCTGGCGGGGATGGATATATATACGAGTATATACAGGGTGTCTCAAAAGTTACGCCTTATTTTTAAATTCTTATTGCTCCTAAACGAAAAAGGATATGAAAATATTCCTTTAACCGAAATGAAGTTTATTTATTACCGTTTACTTTATTACAAAATTGGAAGGCTTTAATACAAAGTTAAAGTTCAACGAAGGCTCCAGCATTGTTTATACACTTCCGTAACCTGAGTGGGAAAATGCTGGAGAATTGCTCTTCATGCAAGATGAGGCTCCACCACATTTTGCATTAACTGTTCGTGCCTGGTTAGATAACCACCTCTCCGGACGGTGGTTAAGTCGTCGAGCGCCAACGGAATAGCCCGCTCGAAGTCGAGATTTAACGCCATGTGACTTCTTTCTGTGGGACTGAACCAAAGAAGAAGTGTACAAATCAAAACCAAGGACCATTGATTAACTTGAAAACAAAATTCGTGATGTTCTTCGTAATGTACCACGTGACTTCTTGAGAAAATTTGTTGAAAATGTACCGGTAAAGTTACAGAAGTGTGTGGACAATGCTGGAGCCTAATTTGAACTTTAACTTTATATTAAAGCTTTCCAATTTTGTAATAAAGTAAACGATAATAAATAAACTTCATTTCAGTTAAAATATTGTTTTCATATCCCTTTTCGTTTAGGAGCAATAAGAATTTAAAAATAAGGCGTAACTTTTCAGACACCTTGTATATTATATATATATATATATATATATATATATATATATATATATATATATATATATCCATCCCTGCCAGAATAAAATGAGGTATCAAGAAAAATAAATGGAGAAGCCGAAAGTGCAGCTGCGAAGAAAGTTCGCTGAAGGGAAATCTTTGAGAAGAATAATAAATATTTTAAGGTCAATTAAGAGCTTACTATTTTGGCTTTGCTTTTTTTATGATTTGGTAGACCCTTCCGAGATACGGCCCTCTTCTGCAAAAGTACGCAGAAGATGAAAATATTAAGCAGTTCCTCACCCTACCTCTTTCCCCGCATGGTTGGTGCCGCAAATGACGAAAATGGGGTATTTTTTTATGCGGGAAGGAGGGGCCAAGGACGAACGTCCGCAAAAACGACCCCGTATTAATTCCCTTACCCTTCTCCGTTCGTGAACAGAAGAGAGGGGATAAAATTTTAAAAGAGTTTTCGCTTTAAAGTGTAGAATATTTTATACGAATTTGCAGTGAGTTTAGCATCTTTCTGATAAACGTTTTTTGAAAATGAATCCCTTATCCATTCGGAGACGTTTTTCCTTTCAAAATCATTTTTACCGAATGAATTTACAATGCGACACAAAAAGTAAAATTTTTAACCAAATAACGATTTAAATGAGACTCGGAACAAGCTCATAACGTTTGCGACTCTTTTTATTTGGTATAAAAGCACGAAACCAAAAATATTTCAGTCAACATGGTGAATAGTGTTGACCCAAACATTTTGAATACGAAGATAATTTTCACTTTCCCTCATTCCAAAGAAGATTCTCCCGCGCAGTTACGTTCTAATGTAAACAATATTTGTATAACCTTCTATATAAGTAGTTTAATTCCTTCGGAGCATATGAATTACTTTTCTTTATTAATAAAAGCAAGCGTGCAAACAAAAGCTTATTCATTCGGAACATTAAAACCTACTTGTAGCTTCATTTTCTGATACAATAATGAAAATTTTTACATTGAAATTTTTTTAACTTATATCCCCAATGTTCTTTCCTGAATTATTTGTGGTATTAACAATGTCGGGGAGATGAGATTGAACTACTTACTGTTTTAATTTGTGTGTATGTGTGTGTATGTGTGTGTTTATCAGTACTTTATGTTGAAAGAGGCGTGTTTCGGAAGGTTCTACCCAATTAGTAACAAATCGAAAGCGCGGCTAAGGACTATTCTGAACGAGTAGTGTTTTTTTTTGTTTTTTTTAATGTTTCAGTATTTTTCGCATAAATTTTTCTTTGGCAAAACTTTTTTTTTCATCCGTGTCTGTCAAACTTGTTCTTATTTTATACACATTTGTCATTCATCAGAAGAATTTGCGAAACATGAATGCGTTGCAGAGTTTGTGCTCATCATACGTCACCATTCACTTAAGGTCACGTGGATAAACAATGAGATTAATAAAAGTGAAAGTCAGATAAGCTGAACAATTTTGGGTCGGAAATGAAGTAGTTCAGAATATAATAGGAAAGTCTGGTCACATAAATAAGCGAGACGCTAACTATTGATTAGGACGTCCATCAATATATTTAGAACAAACTCAACGAACCTTCGCTCGTCACATAACATCCAATCCGCATACAGTTGAGGAGGAAAGTTCGTTGGCGTCCTTATACGGCTATGTATAATATGCACGTCGAAACTTATTGGTAAAGTTTTGGATGCTGATTGGTTGAAGATTTAGAGTCATGTGATTGGGTGGAAATAATGTTTTTTTCTCACTAAACCCTACCATTTATCTTTACACATCATATACTCATATACGAAATAATAAATATATCAAAAGTAGTGTTCTCCAATTTATTAATTATTTTACCGAGTACGAAAAATACATATTTCAATATACAGGGTGTCTCAAAAGTCACTATCTATTTTGAAAAATAATGGGAATTATGAAAAACTGGTTTAAGACATGAAAAATATATTTATTTCAAAGTAAGTGCCACAAAGAATTAGTGCTATTTATTTATCTGTCTCCACATGGCGACCATCAGTGTCTCTACAGAGCTCAAAGCGATAAGTTGTTTCCCGGAACACACTTTCCAGCATTTGAGGTGTTATTTTCTGAACTGCTTCGGTAATACGATTTCGAAGTTCGGCTACATCACTAATTCTTCTACCAGTGTACACCTTAGACTTAATGAAACCCCAGGCGAAAAAATCTAATGGTGTTAAATCGGGTGAACGTGCTGCCCATGGTTGTGTTCCTCCACGACCAATCCAGCGACCGGGGAAGCGTCTGTCAAGATAATCACGTACAATTATTGCATAATGGCACGGTGCTCCATCCTGCTGAAAAACTACTGTGTCAAGAATGCCATCTGTAGAAGTTGAGGTTCAAGTAATTGTTCAAGCATGTCAAGATAAATTTATAAATTACACAAAATTCGAAATAAACCAATTAACTTTTTTTAAATACACAAATTTGCACCAGAAGTACATATCTTTATGCCAGCATAGCATTTTTTTAAAAAACATCTAATGTCACCGAAATAGATAGTGACTTTTGAGACACCCTGTACATATATACACTGTATATATATATATATCACGGGTGTTAATGAAAACCTTATTATACCTAAACACTGCATTATAACTACGAAAGTAAAATGTAAACGGTAATATGTGGGAAGAAATAACTAGGGGTGGTTTTCCTGTGCCTTCTTCAGAAGGTAAAGCTGTGGAGTAACTTTAAGCCCAACGGAAGTTGGTACGCCTATTCGGACCCAGGACTAGTGGATTCGTAGCTAGCGACGCGACACACAGAAAACAATATTAATTTGACAAAGAAGTTATCATCTTCAACAAGCTAACTAAAGGCTAACTAAAGAAGACTGGGGGCTCTGATCTTCAGGTGATCCGAAACGTTTACAATATCTGCATTGTTGAAATTCATTGTTTACATGATTAACAATAATAGACTTGTTAAAAATAGAGTTTATATTATTTAATGAGTGGCGTTATCTATTGGAGGAAGTTTAAGTTATGCTCCACTTCAGCTAATTTTCATTAATAGAGCTTAATTACATGGAAGTTAATTGTTTTATGTCAATCCAGAACAACATACTACACAACAACTTAGGTTTTAACACTGAATATGTAAGAAATAAATTATCCTTACCTTTGTAGAATTCGAACCTTTGTCACGAAAGACACGAAATCTTTGAGCCGCTGTGTTATCTATTCGGTAATGAGGAGCTGAGGTGAAAAGGCAGAGTTTTGTATACTCTTTCCCATTGTTTTTCGTACTTACCTTAATTTTCTCTCTCTCTCTCTCTCTCTCTCTATATATATATATATATATATATATATATTGTATATATATGTTACGAACACAAGCGTTACAAGTTTTCTTAAGATTGGCCATAGAAGTAGGGTACCCGAAGTTTATTTTTAGAGATTCAGCTCATCAGCGCAAAGAATAAGTGTTATGCAAGTGAACTGTACAGGATTGACGGAAATACAGTTATACGCATTTAATTTCCATAAAACGTTTAATGAATGCATAATGACACGAACCACCATACGAAAGACGTTTTCTTGTATCATATATGCCTTAACTGTGCATGCGTTAATTTAGTGAAAACGGACAAACATTTCAAGTATTTGGAGATATTATATCCGTCTAAGCAGAAGTAAAGGTAACTTTAGACGCAGAATTATTTCAACATAAAATTAATGGGATGTAGTGTTTCGCCACGTTCAAATTTTGTAGAAAATTTTCAGCCAATGTATTCTACATTCTACTATTAAACTGAAGCATATTTTCAAAATAAATGGATTAAAAGTTACCAATGCATAAATTCCACTCTTCACTTCACCCTCTTCCCAAAACGTCCCTCTCAAGAGTTACTCCATGATTCGCGTGGGGCGGCTATGGAGCACCTGATCTCTGATCTTTCTGCTATATCTGATTCGGGCAAAGAAAACTTTGTGGCTTTCAATGCCTCAAAAACTCAGTTCCTCCATCTGTCTACTCGTCACAATTTTCCACACGACTATCCCCTTACCTTCAACAACAAACAACTCAATCCTTCCTCTTCTCTTAACATTCTTGGTGTTTCCTTTTCTCGTGATCTTTCCCGGAAAGATCACATATACTCTCTTTCTAAAACAGCTTCTAAGAGGTTAGGTGCACTGTACCGCCTCCGCGGTTTCTTCACTCCCACTCAGTTGCTATCTCTGTACAGGGGTCTTGTTCGCCCCTGTATGGAGTATGCTTCTCATGTGTGGGGTGGTTCAACCCACACAGCCGTACTTGACAGGGTGCACTCAAAGGCTTTTCGTCTCATCACTTCCCCGCCTCTTACTGATTGTCTTCAATCTCTCTCTCTTCGCGGCAATGTTGCCACACTCTCCCTTTACTATCGCTATCATAACGGACATTGCTCTTCTGAACTCTCTAACTGTGTGCCTCCTCCTTTAAGGAGAGCACGCAGTACCAGACTTTCTACACTTTCTCATTCCTTTTCTGTCCATCTATCTAATGCAAGGGTTAATCGGTATTTTCAGTCTTTCACCTACTCAACCGGTCAACTTTGAAACAATCTTCCTCAATCCATGTTTCCTCCTGTCTATGAACCCCCATCTTTCAAACGCAGTGTCTAGGCATCTCGAAAACCCCGGACCTTGATTTTGGCTCTCTTCTTCTTCTTTGGGAGGGGCGCTTTTTGCGGACATTTATCCTTAGCCCCTCCTTCCTGCATAAAAAAAAAGGTAAATTATATAACATTCTTTGGTCAGTCATATGAATAATATTTAACAATATTGTTTTCAGAGCGATTTCATCAAAATTGACGCAATTTTAACCATTTATGTATGATAGAATATCATAAAAGCGTCATTGGCGTATAATAGAACTGTTTTTTATTAAAAACTTTCAAAATACTTTCCTTTGCTCGTATCAGTGTTTGAGAGTAATTTTGTATTGTTATTAAGGATAGTTTCTGTAACACGATGCTGCTTCACATTTCTTGGAACGTTTTTCAGAATGTATCAATTTATAGGTAAATAATGTTGCCCTCAGACGTATTATTATTTATAACTTTCTTCAAGAAACTAAGTACTTTTCCGTTACCTGCCCCCATGCTAAACTAAATGCCCGGCTAGGTCAACTATACGCCCTTGACGATTGGTTAAGTCGTGATATTTTTGTTAAAACTAACGAAAATATCACGACTTAACCTAACCAATCGTCAAGGGTGTACAGTTGACCTAACCGGCCATTCAATTTTGCATGGGGGCAGATAACGGAAAAGTATCGAAACTAAAAATAAAGCATCGACTGGTGTTAGTTTAAAATGCGAAGCGAGTTTAGAATATCACGAGCTATCTTTCAATTCTCTCCCAATTTGGAAATCAGCTTTGCAATGTAAATCTCTGAAAATCCTGACGTATTTACTAAAGATTGGAAACTATAGTACTGCAAACAATATATTAATGGAGTATGAAAAGATGAAAGAAGTTCTTTATATTAAATATTTCATTCAATATTTTACAAAAAGAATAGAAGTGCCGATATATAAACTCAACCAAATCATAAGTAATTTGCTTCAGACTATCTTAGAACCTATAAAATGTTTATAATTTCTCACACCAGTCCATCCTCTCTATTCACACACTCAAAAGACTATATATATATATATATATATATATATATATATATATATATATATATATATATATATATAGATGCAAACCCATAAGGAAAAATAAAAAATTATTGTAAGGCCTTTCGTGTATTCTGCAGTGAATCTTGTCAGGGAATAAGAGTATTCCCTGACGAGGTGCACTGTTGAATACACGAAAGGACTTGGAATAATTTTTTTTCCTTGTGGATTGCATCATTCATTCATTTCAGGTGTTTAAGTGTGAAATTCATCCCATATATATATATATATATATATATATAATATATATATATATATACACCTATATTCACTGGAAAGGAGAAGAGAGAGATACACCATTATCTACACTTGGAAAATAATGGAGAAACTAATCCCTAATCTTACTCTAAACCCTATAACTCCCCAAACAAAAGTGGAAAGTAGAAACGGTAGATTGCGTCGTATTCCCAAATTGAAGGCGAGACAGGGAACATCCTTAACCCTGAAAGAAAATAGTTTTGTGGTGAGAGGACCAAAACTGTTTAATCAGCTGCCCAAAGACCTGAGAAACACGAAGGGAGTTGCAGTGGACATCTTCAAAAGAAGACTAGACGCCTTGCTCAGAACAATCCCCGATAAGCCGGGCGTACCTGCTATGTGGGGTGGAGAGCACAAGAAACCAACTCACTACTTCACCAGGGCAACTCGAGAGGAGGGGCGACAAGCTTGACCTTCGCGAAATGAGGAATCATCACGCGGAACCTTTGTAAGGTTGTAAGGTAAGGTGTGTGTGTGTGTGTGTGTGTGTGTGTGTGTGTGTGTGTGAGAGAGAGAGAATATGTTTGAATTTATATATGTATGTACGTAGTTATAGCGTTTCGTTGGTGAAGAGGTTAGCGTCGCTGGCCCTGGGATCCAGGTAGAGCCGGCGTACCAACTTTTGTTGGGCTAAAGTTACTACACAACTTTAAATACTGAGAAAGGCACCGGGAATCCATCCACCCCAGTTATTTCTTCCCGCATATTTAACAAAGAACAACAGATGAATAACTGTTGAAGAACAGATTACTGTTCATATTTTACATACGCAGTTATAACGCACAGTAAAGTTTTCATGAACACTCATGAAGTATATATACACACTCGTGTGTGTGTGTGTGTGTGTGTGTGTGTGTGTGTGTGTGTGTATATATATATATTATATATACATATAGTGAAATATGTATTTTATGTACTCAATAAAATAATTATTACGAGAACCCTCCTATTTATATAATTATTTTTTTGTATATAATACATAAAAATGAAAGGTGGGGGCTCAGTGAAAAAATGTATTATTTTCACCCAATCATATGGCTCTAAACCTTTCATCAATCAGCAGCCAAAACTTCACCAATGAACTTTTGACATATACACACATATTATACATAGTCATATAAGGAAGCCTACGAACTTTCCTCCGCAACTGTACAAGACCCGGAGATATCACAAATACTAATTTGTCACGAGAAACAGCTAAACATATTTGTGTTGAACGGCTACAGTGGAGTGTGACTCTGGAAATACCCCGTGTGTTTTAGGTCTGTTATGTTTTCGCGCAAATAACGTTTTAATCAGTTCACGTTAAATGGAGGTACATTATATGTATATGATATGGTAAATGGTTAAATTACCAACACAGAGACTGCGTGGAAACTTTGCTGAAAAATTTGTCACTTGTGTTCATTGGTATTTCGTGAGAGAAACGTAGTTTTTGTGCTCTGAGACGATTTGAGCTCATTGGGAAAAAAAAAAGGAGTCGGATTTTTAGCAATCCATTTTCAAAATGTAAAAAATGTAAAGTTTCTTAAAACACGTATCCATTCCTCAAGGTTTTTTCCTTTTAGTGTTTCAGAAAGCTGTTTTACCGTTCTGCAGCAATATGTTCCAATAGGATTGTGCCACAAATTAAGAGACAAAAGAGTTCTTCCCAGACGCTTACAACCCCTGTCATGAACCCTCCTGAATATGCTCGGAGGTTCCTTTATCGTCATCCGCGAAAATAAAGACCTCCTTCCTCTTTTAAATCGAACCCTGGCAAATTTTTGAGAATGCTACGATAAAAACGCCTATTCCCTAGTGTGCCACGTTGCATGCTAGCCCTTCATGAGACCCGTAGAAAAACCATTCGATATTAATTCAGTGGTATACCCTATTCTGTCTACATCTTAAGGGCATGTCATTTGCCATGAGTAAAATTTTCTTCTGTTACGAGGGTGCTTATTTTAGTTAGACGGGTCTCTGGATATTTTTTTTTTAAAGTTTGTCAATACTTTTTAGCAGACACATTCCTTTCTTTAAGTCTTTTCTACGGATAATAGAATTATAGAGGTCATAATTTTTCCTTAAACTTAAATGATGGCATAATATATAAAATCCGATTGCTAATTTTTATTTCATGCCTTCCATAACCTCATAAAGCTGAAAAAAATTAAATAGATGTTGAACAAAATAACATGGCAAATACAGGGTGTACATAAAGTCAGGATCTATTTTTGTGAAGCACTTGGAAATTATATGGAATTCAATCATAAAATGATAAAGTGGTAACATTTATTAAATAATTAAGAGTAGGATTCGACGTGACGCCCATCAGTATCCCTGCACAGCTCAAATCGTTCCGCAGCATTTCTAAACACATTCTGGAGCATTTGCGGGGTTATGTTATCTGCAGCAGTTCGTATACGTGTACGTAAGTTTTCAAGACTCGTAATCTTCGTCTGATAGACGTGCGATTCGATAAAGCCCCATGCAAAGAAATCTAAAGGGGTTAAATCTGGTGATCTCGCTGGCCAAGGTCTGTTGCTTCCGCGTCCGATCCAGCGATTTGGAAAACGTCCATTTAGATAATCCTGAACAATTTTGGCATAGTGACAAGGAGCACCATCATGTTGATAGACGACGGTACTAACAATCCTATCCCCGTCGTCTATCAACATGATGGTGCTCCTTGTCACTATGCCAAAATTGTTCAGGATTATCTAAATGGACGTTTTCCAAATCGCTGGATCGGACGCGGAAGCAACAAAAGACCTTGGCCAGCGAGATCACCAGATTTAACCCCTTTAGATTTCTTTGCATGGAGCTTTATCAAATCGCACGTCTATCAGACGAAGATTACGAGTCTTGAAAACTTACGTACACGTATACGAACTGCTGCAGATAACATAACCCCGCAAATGCTCCAGAATGTGTTTAGAAATGCTGCGGAACGATTTGAGCTGTGCAGGGATACTGATGGGCGTCACGTCGAATCCTACTCTTAATTATTTAATAAATGTTACCACTTTATCATTTTATGATTGAATTCCATATAATTTCCAAGTGCTTCACAAAAATAGATCCTGACTCTATGTACATCCTGTATATAATCAAAATAAAATACCAGGAAATAAAAAACAACAAATAAACAAACAAACAACAACAACAACAACAACAACAAAAACAAAAACAATATAATGAAATGTTAACAAAACATAAAATGTAAAGGAAAGAGATAAAAAAAGGCTTTTAAAAACATAAATAAAAAACTGCATTCGAAATTGAAGCGTATATTTTCATTTCATTAAAGAGTCGACCTTTCCTAAGGAAAAGGAATAGAGTGGACTTTGAAAGGCCTGAAAGCGAACGGTGGAAAGGAAGGAACGGGGCGGGGCGGTTTGGGGCTAAAGGGAAGCTACGCAGAAGGCGTTCCACAGAAGTCGAAGAGGGATTACATATCGAACAGATGATGTACACGCAAATATTTTAAAGGAAAATAGGCTGATTCATATATATGTATATATACATATATATACACACATCACTATGAAGCTACTTGGGTGATACTTACAGCTAACATCGAGGAAGAGAGGAGAACTCCTGGCATCTCCTTCGACATTGGAGGCTGAACACACGTAATGCCCTCCCTGCGACCTCTTTATTCTTCGAAGAGCGAGAGAATGACCCCGATCAAAATGCCCTTCTCAGCGGAATGCACCAGGTTTGTTCTGAAGGAATGAATTGATATTACTTGTGCAGAAATATTTTTTAAAGTGATCAAAACAAATCTGTTCTCAATTAAAAAATCATTTCGTCTTTTCATGAGATCTGATTGACTTACAGTGAATTTCATTGTGACTTTGAATCCTTTATTACGGGGACACAATTCATCCAAATATGACGTAACTATATTTTAACTAATTTACTTGGTGAATGAAATACCCACGTACATTTTTTTTTAAACAAATTTTAAAGTCGTAAATCTAATGGTACTTTGCCTAAACTTGCCTTGACTTCATCAATTTTGATGGCCTTTGGGGCTGAAAGCATTATACTAAACTTAAAATGAGTTCAGTAAATACTGTCTGTCTTCGTCTTAAGAGAGATGCTTAAGGCATAAGTGATCAAGAGTTAATTGTCTCTTTAATCATAATAAAATTATTTTAAAGGGTTAAGTGGCACTAAAAATAAATTAATAAATTATGAAACAAAAAACTTATTGAAATTAAACTGCACTCGAAATTATGGCTCACGTTCATCAGATTAAATTATATACAATGACATAGCTTTAATACTAATTGTTAGTTACTAAAACTAACTATAAACAAATTTGTTTATGGGCAGTACCGTGCGGAAATCATTTAAGGAGCAGGGGTTCAAGGACAAAAAAGGGCACCTCTTTGATGATGCGGAATAATTTCACAACCAAGTGGTACTTACTGTAGATATTAAGTGCAAATAAAAAACACGCAAATTCTAATATGTTGTGGTGATAAGTACTTAAGTGTTGTAAATGGGACACATTTTTCTCATATACATACTTAATGTTATAATGGGGGATGCGTTCCCGGTGGCAAATTTCGGACTCGCTAACTTAAATTAATACCCTATATAGAAAGGTGACACCCCCACCCCCGACAGGAAAAGCCCATTTCCTTTTTCACCATACTAAGGCAGAATAAAAAATTTACTGTATTCATATACATAAAAAAGTTACTGAAAAAAGGGCACTTCTGAGTTATGGATGGAAACGGGCAGGGGCTCAAGCTCCTAGGGTTCCCCACCCACCTCTGCACGGCCCTGTTTATTGGCATATGTCGTAATAGCTCAGTAGTAAGATGACTTCATTTACTTACTTCATGATACCATCTCGTTTTATAGGTGGGGGGATTCGAGTCCACCATGCAGTTAAAATACACGTCAGCACCTTCTTTTACGACAGGAGATAACCCACGTCCCAGTTCCAGGGCAGCCACGGGGGGATCTGAAATATAAAGGGATACCGAAGGAAGTTGAAATAAGGTAAGTAAACCCACTACAAAAGAATATATATATATATATATATATATATATATATATATATATATATATATATATATATATATATATATACACACGCCCATGAATGTATGTTTTTGTAAGAAGCTAATAACTAGTTGCGAAAGTTATATTATTATTGTTGGTTATTTTTATGTGAATATAAGGCAATTGATATGAAAATACGTGTTATGGAACTCTTGAAAGAGACGTTTGTACTTTATAAAAGATCATCTCATCCATTTACTCATTTCTAAATAATTATCAGTCATTGTGAGTAAAAAGAAATTCAGGAAATGAACTTTCAACAATTCTTTCTTTCTCCTCATTCTTTCTCATTTCTTCATTCTTTCTTCCTCGTACTTTATCTCTCTTTGTTATTTTATATCCCTCCCCTCTTCCTGGTTCCCCCTTTTTTCCCTTCAAAAGCGAGATAACGTCAATTTTTTGCGTATAAACGTCTGTTTAAACTAAATTTCCCCTGCCATTATAATAAGCCGTGTCTCTCTCTCCTTTGTTTGAGCACTTTCAATATTACCATTTAAATGGGCGAACTTGAAGACATTTCGCTCGCCTTCACTGATGCCTTCCAGAATACGCCCTTAAAAGGGGCTTACGTGGAGGTATGCTCGAGGTACCTCCTTATGCGATGTTGGGTAAGCGTAATTAGTCCTCAATTTACCAAGTTAATAGCCTGCGAGTATTTTTACAGGAATTGCAATTTCTGATGTTAAAACCCTTCGCTTGGAAACGGGTTGCGCGCATATATTGCGGCTTTCTTTCTCCTAAAATGAGAATTTTTCCCCCGTTATTTGGCACGCGTTATAAAATGAGTATTAAATAAAAGGGTTTTATAGTTTTTGGTATCTAATAAGGCTTCGTGTATTATACAAACAAAACATTACATATTCTCCTTTACTTCTGAATATGCTTTTGAAGATAATTATGTGATAGACATAAATTTCTTTATTTACTCTGTTTTCTTTTGTTCTTCGATGTATTTTTGGCTTTTCGAAGGTAGCGCTTTAATAATACTGTGGCTATAATGTAAATAATGAAGGCAATAATAATTCTTGGAACAGGATATAAAGGATAAAATATCAATAAAACAAATAATAATTAGTTAAATCAAGTATAGAGAACTGTTTTTATATATATATATATATATATATATATATATATATATATTTATTTATTATTTTTGGAGAGATAGGAGGAGACGAAAGGCAGGAAACAGGGAGTGCTGAAACTCCCGTTTCTCCTCTCATTGTCCTCTTTGACTGATCTTTTTCCGTGTCTCATCTAACCTGTGAGCAGTCCGGCATGCTCGAAAACACACACACTTCTCCCACTATTTTTCACTACGCATACATACATCTCACACACTACACAATCTTTTCAAATTAAAAAAAAGGCATCGTTTTACGAGTGTCGGAGTCCTTGGAAGGGTACCATAAATATCCACACTTCTGGTTCCCCCGCTGCCGGTACCGGGAAAGCAGAACATTGTCTCTTTCAATGCCTCAAAAATCCAGTCTCTTCAGCTGTCTATTCGTCACCATCTTCCACACGACTATCTCCTTACCTCCAACAATACACAACTCAGTCCTTTTTATTTCCTTAACATATTTCGTGTTTCCTTTTCTCGCGTTCTTTCCTCGAAATATTACATAATTTTTTTATACTCTCTTTCTAAAACAGCTTCTAAACGTTTAGGTGTGCTGTATCGTCGCCGCAGTTTCTTCACCCCCAATTCACTACCGTCTCTGTACAGACGTCTTGTCCACCCCTGTATGGAGTGCGCTTTTTACGCGTGGGGTGGCCCAACCCCCACACATGGCCTAACACCACACAGCTTTACTGTCGCTATTATAACGGACACTGCTTTTCTGAACTCTCTAACTGTATGCCTCCTTCTTTAAGGAGCGCATGCAGTACCAGACTTTCAACAGATTATCATTCATTTTGTGTCCAACTCTCTAACGCAAGGATTAATCAGTATTCTCAATATTTCATCTACTCAACCGATCAACTCTAGAACAACCTTTCTCATTCCAACTTTCCCACTGTCTGTGACCTCCACTTTTTGAAATGCAGTGTCCAGGCATCTCGAAAACTGTGGACCTTTGTTTCGGCTCTCTTTTTCTACCTTTTGGTTGGGGGAGAGCATTTTTAGGGCGCTCGCTTTTGGCCTCTTCGTTCTCCACAAAAAAAAAATGTATATACATGTAGAGAGAGAGAGAGAGAGAGAGAGAGAGAGAGAGAGAGAGAGAGTCATTGATAATAACAACACAATTAAAATATAATTCGACTAAAAATTACTAAACCTATTAAATTCCAAGATACCTTAGTTTATACAATTCTTTGTAATGACTGTCCTAAAAATTATATTGTTGGGAGTACCAATACTCACAGGCGGATTTACCAACATTACTCTGTGTGTACAGTTCAAACTGATAGTCTATTACACTGCACGACAAAATTACAAACTTTTTCTCTCCTTTAAACGAAACTAAGTGAGTTTTATACATTTGGATGCGCTGAGTTCAAATCTGATGTCAGAATACCTATATCACCCACCGTTTTGAAGGGACGTGTAATAAAAGTCTTATATACAGCCTAGAATATATTGAATACCTCAACATAATTATTACAAGATCAGACCAACAATTAAAATCCTTTTGCTGATGTTTTTCGTTTGTACATACTCTTGGGAGTTTCCCTAATGAGAAACCGGCAATATATTCAGCCAACATCCTGGAATTCCACCTTCCCTGGAACCGCGTTTGATATAATTTGGATAATTTTTGTGAAATATTAACGTAGTTTTCTGGAAAAATGGTGGGTGTTAGAGAAAAAATAAAAACATAGTCGTAATCAGAGCATCAAAATACATATAAATCAGCAGAATTTGTGCAAAGGAGAGAAATTGTGTTGTTCAGTGTTATTTAATTATACAGTATATCATATATATTAATCATTTTTAATATATATTTCCAATATAATATTAACTTTAATGACTACAAAGTCCTTGCTCATATTAATGATAATAATAGAAAAATAGTAGAATTCTTCCTTATTCTTTAGTAGAATTCTTCTTTATTCTTTAGTAGAATTCTTCTTTAAAAAAACTGATAAATTTGATGGTAAAAGAGTATCTTTCGATTTAGACGATTTTACGCTTAATATTTTAAAGTTTGTTCCTTGGCTGAAGAGTAACAACCAGCCACTTTTGTTTGTTGGTTGTCTTTTTAAAAATTTTATCGTTTTTATACTTATTTGATTTAGTTTTAGTCCGACCAGCGACTACTGAGGTCCTTCCGTTTTCTTCCGAATTGAAAAAGGGTTCATTATATGGGCTGAAAACGTTATTTGGATCTTATTGTATATTTTCTTGCGTCTTTTCTTTTTTCCCCTTTGTATATATATATATATATATATGGGATGAATTTCACAATTAAACACGTGAAATGAATGAATGATGCAAACCCACAAGGAAAAAGAAAAATGATTCCAAGGCCTTTCGTGTATTAGGAAGTACACCTCGTCAGGTCATTCCCTGACGAGGTGTACTTCTGAATACATGAAAGGCCTTGGAATCATTTTTCTTTTTCATTGTGGGTTTGCATATATATATATATATATATATATATATATATCAGTGATGTAGGTCTCGAGATCGGTCTCGGTCTCGAGACCGATCTCGAGACCCAATTTGCAGATCTCGATCTCGATCTCGGTCTCTGCTATTTAGATCTCGGTCTCGATCTTGGTCTCGACAGACGCGGTCTCGGTTTTTCTCCCTGAGACCTTTCGAGACCTCTCGAGACCGTAATGAAAAATACATGTTATTGGCATACTCATGATGGTGGCTTGGTTGAACAGACACAATTCAGAATGTTTATGAAAGTTTGTAAAAGTAAGGGACTCTAGGTATTCACTAATCAGTCACCCTGTTTTGAGTTGCCACGTTTGTCTTGCGGGGGTGTGTGGGTCTAGATTTTTTTAGGTTAGCGCTACAAAAAAATTTTCCCTCCGCCCCCGTCAGATTAATTTTATTGAAAATGGAAACACTAAATAGAGAATTATATATATTATATAGGGATAAATTCCCATCACTGGCCAATATTGCCATGACTGTTTTAACAGTACCTGCCTCTAGTGCTCCAATTGAGCGTGTATTTAGCCATGGAGGCATAATAATGAGGCCCCACAGAAGTCGAACTTCAGCAGATCTTCTGAGCATGCTGATGTTCCTTAAGTGTAATGAGCACCTATCATGCTTTAAATAAATGCACAAGTCAAACTGAGTAGTGGGTACGTTCATTAAACTATATGCAGTTGATTACAGAATATTCTCAGGGGTTAACAAAAGAAAATTTATTGGGGCTGTAGAAAATACTCGATTTGACTGTGACGAACCTATAAATGACCAAAATCATATGTTTCGGTTCTTCTATGACACCTTATTCCATATTTTTAATATTTGCTTTCCTTTAAGGAAAAAAACAGTTTCGTCCAAAATTACTGATGATACTGTATTGCACACTCTTTAAATATACATTTTACTTCACTAGAAGATAAGCTTCGCTCACAATTACTAAATAATGATCACTCACCTCTAGAATATATGCGACCAAGCCCACTAAATTCATTTTCTTTTGTTCCTGCAACCTCTACTGAGGTCCGGAATATTATTGGTAAATTAAAAAATACAAAAAATAACATTCATAACATTCCTGTACCTATATTGAAACTTGTTACGTATATTATATTCATTTGTTAATTTATAGGCTACACTTTTTGCATTCAACACACTACATCTGAGAAAGTAGTTATTAGTTTATTAATATACTTAACATAGTCTAATTTCCATAGTAGTGTAAAACAAATTGAAAGGGCATGAGCTTGGTCTCGATCTCGATCTCGGTCTCGAATTTTAAGGGTCTCGATCTCGGAAGGTAGATCTCGATCTCGAACCTTTGATCTCGGTCTCGATCTTGGTCTCACAGGATCAGGTCTCGGTCTCGGTCTCAGTCTCGGACTTGGTGGTCTCGACTACATCACTGATATATATATATATATATATTTATAAGCAGAGCCTTCGGCTCCCTGCCCTACGGGCGGGGCTTGTACTTCGCAAACTCGCCTACGGCGAGGGCACTTTCGCAGAGTACTGAGATGAAGACAAAAATATTGTTTTACATTTTAAATGTAGCTCCACAAATTTTTAATCCACTGGCTCAGAATGCGAAGTTCAAAAGGTTAGGGTTACCCCTTTGGGGGGGTCATTCTCCCTCTCCCCCCCAAAACACCCTCATCCCATTTATGCAACTTGGGGGACTAACCCCCACCCCCTGTTACCCCCATCACCCCCCTTGTTGCATAACCCCCTCCCCCTTAACCCCTACCCCCCTTTTCTGTTAAAAATAGTTGGAAGTTTGCGTAACACACTGTTTTCATATTTTGTATATTTTAAGGAAATGAAAAAAAAAGCGTGTTTTTTTTAATAGTTAAGGAAAGATAATCTTTTGGGTGCAACATTGTTCACTTTGTCTGAGAGTGATGATTTAACTGAAAGGTCAAAAAATAGGTTTTCAATTTCTATATATCGAAAATCAACTTTCGCGTGAATGGTTTTCAGCCTAAACTTTCTCACTTTCTCTCCCCTTTTGTTTAAAGTCAACAAACATCAAAACACTTCTTTATCCTATATAAATAAATATTTAATTAAAATTAAATTTGTTCTCGAAGATATACACAAAAATGGCTTTTTAAATAACAAAATTAATTTTGTCAAAACATTTTGTCAATATCAATAATTATCCAGTCACACTAACAATATATATATATATATATATATAAAACTTCTAAGATATGGTAATAACAAGGTGCTGCAGAATAAAGGGTACAAAACTCTACAAGCTAAGCAAATAACATCAAATTTACTGTCATTTGCCACTTGCTATTTTTTGAAGTTTTTCTTTATAATTATAAATAAATTCTGTATCAGTTTAAAAAAAAAAACGAGGCCATCACCTGGGAGGAGAACTACAGCAAATATTTATTGGCTGAAGGGTAATAACAGCTTTCCGCAGGAACTAGCAATTCTCGAGAGAATTTACAATTTGCAGCAAATCACTATAATTTCCTTCCTTGAACAATCAATTTTAAAATTAGAAAGAGCCGTTTTGAACAGAAAACTGAGATTTGTTTCTAAAAAAACTCTGAACAGTTAGCTAGAACAACGTGAAAAAAGGAGATCGTTTCGCATGAATGGTCATCAAATGAGAGCTATTTTAGATACAGGCTGCTCCACAACGTCTATTTCAAAAGATGCTGCTTAACAATGCGGGTTGCTCGAATTATCAGTAATAAGCAAATACTTCAAACTTGCTCTTTCGATGAAATAGATTTACAGCTCATCATTTCAACTGCCGTTCTGAAACAGAGTCCATATTAGGGCAATTTAGCAGACAGGCAGGCAATACATTTTCAGAACTCCAACAAAGAGAGCAACACAAAATTGCAGACGAAGGATAAGTACAAAATAACAGAGAATGTTCTTTTAATAGATTCGCAGTAATAACTGAATCAACACACAGTATTAAAACCAAAAGTTAATAGCTGACGAGGAAGCTTTTAGCAGTGGCTGTATCCTCCAGCGCGGGACATGTCAGCGCGTCAACGTCAACGCGAAGAAGAGGCGACGTCAAACCGAAGACATCAACGCGCGGTGGGCAAATCTCCTCAAATCTTCGTGCAGTGGGCAGTCTACGGTTGGCCAGACTGGCAGTCGACGGCCTGTTGCGTGGCACGGTCAGAGTGCCTATCGGCTCCCGAGGTCGGACCTATACCAGCGTGCTATTTTTTCATTTACGGGGAGCAGTTGCGTGCCGTACGTGCTCCCCGGACTACTCTTACTCTCCGGCGATATTAAGACTAATCCAGGCCCCACTACAACTTACACATGTCACCATACACAAAGACATAGACACAATAGGACCATGAGACACATACAGAAGCATAATATTAACATATTGAAGTACAACGTAGATGGACTCACAAACAAAATCATGGAGATTAGGGAATTCGTACACAAACAAAACATTCACATAGCACTTATACAAGAAACAAAACTAAAACGCACACACAAAACACCCACCATCCCTGACTTCACGGTGATCCGTCAAGATCGTACTGGGGGTCACGGGGGTGGACTCATCACTTACATACGTAAAAGCATTAGCTACACTGATGCCACCCAAAACATTACAAACACAATCCAAGCAGATAACACGATAAAATACAGGCAGTTAACATTAAAACACGCGCAAAACACAACACCACATTAATATTTACATCCCACCAGATAATTCACCTCAGGTGCCAGCCAATTACAATCCACAGTTACACAATCTGGCCTCTCTCACTAATGTCATCTTAGGAGGAGACTTCACTGCTAAAGACGCTAGTTGGTACCTGCACAACCAAAACAACACAAGAGGCGCCAACATAGTCACACAACTAAACAGCCTCATCATTCTTAACAACACGGAAGAACATACACACATACCACATCAAGCAGGATACTCAAACTCCTCCCCAGACATAACGTTCTGTTCCCCCTCACTAGCAACACATACACACTGGAGAACAGAAAAACAACTGCCATCAGACCAGCCCATCATCATTACAACACGTTCTACACTCTGCCCCAACAGCCTTAGGCACACTTACAGAAATTACAAGAAAGCTGATTGGGAGCAGTTCAAAATACAGACTGAAGAACAATTCACCACATTAAACAGCACACCCATCATAAACATCAATACAACACTCAAGACATTCAATCAGATCATCAATAATGCAAACAAATACATACCGAAGGGCAACATTAGGAAATACAACCCAAATTACACTAGAGAAATAGCCCACCTCATAAGGCAACGTAACAACCTCAAACATAACACACAAACACCACACACAGAAGCCATAAAACAGCAGATACAACAGCTCAACACAGAAATAAACAACAAACTTAACCCGTTAACGCCGAACGTCTTTGTAGGGTTAAGTCTAAATGCGTGTATTTAAAACGGTACGTATTCGACCCAGTCGGCGTTAGAGGGTTAAAGAAAAACAAACAGAAACATTTAGGGAATTCAAAACAACACTAAATCACTCCATAGATGCAACCAGGCGAAACAAGACTATAAACAGCATTACCCACTCTAACAGTAGCATTCACACCTCACACGCGGCTTTCTGTCGCAGCCAAAAAAATATCCCAACATATACACAACAAGCTAATATTCTAGTTAATCACTACGCAAAGATAAATCACCTAAACAGAGACAACAACCAGAAACACGCAGACAGACAAACAGCCAGATACAAGAGAACCTACAGACTCGACACGACCATTACACCCTTCAATACAGACCAGACCATCAAGATCATCAAAAACATAAAGAATTCGAAGGCTACTGGACCAAACAACAGATCTAACATACACCTTAAACACTTGGGCCCACAGGGAATACTAGCTCTCACAAACATCAGCACATATTCACACTAACACTGTATTATTCCTAACATATGGAAACAAGGTAAAATTATTACACTACTCAAACCTAACAAAAATCCAACAGAACCAGCTTCCTATAGACCCATTACTTTACTATGCAACCTTCCAAAGTAACAGAAAGACTAATCTTACAAATCACCAACCCACACATACCACTACCGCCTACTCAACATGGATTCAGACCTCACCACTTAACCACGACTTTACTCACTAACTCACACAGCACATCATGGATGGCATCAACTCCAGACGACCAGCTCAACGTACACTATTAGCAACAATAGACATTAGTAAAGCATTTGATGCTGTTCCACGCTTCCCTCTCACAAACAAAACACTCAACACAAACATGCACAATAACACCAAAAGGTGGCTGAGTAACTATCTTTCAGGAAGTTACATGTCACATTTAATAGCAAGTCATCCAAAAACAAGCTTTTTCCGAACGGGGTCCCTCAAGGCTCTGTTCTCTCAGACTCTCACCAACACTGTTCAATTTATACATGCATGACATTCCAACACCCATAGATAACAAGCTTACCTTATCATCAAATGCAGATGACATCACTCTAACAATCACCCACAACAACATCGACACCGCTACAAATAACCTACAAACATACATAAACAGTATACAAGACTGGCTCACACACAACAGACTCAAAGTATCACCCACAAAATCAACCATCACCTTGCTAACAAGCAGCACAAAAGAACACCAGATAACTCCACAGATTACACTAAACAACACCAAATATTCCACACACTCACAGGACCAAAATACTTGGGGTCACATACAATCATCATTATCTTTTGCAAGCCACATTCAGGACATTAAAACAAATGTACGTCAAGACTTAACACGCTTAGGGTACTAACAGGCACAAACTTTGGACACCAGCAGGAAACAACATCACTGATATACAAACAATATATTCGCTCAGTTATGAACCCATTATTTCAAACACACACATAAACACCTTACAGATAATACAAAACAACGCACTTCATATCATTACAGGATGTACTCAAACAATACCAATGGAACACCTGCACACAGAAACAAAAATACTGAAAGTTAGGGAACATTTAGACATGAGAGGAACACAATTCATGGCAGCAGCGACAACTAACCCACAACACCCTTGCCACTACATGTACAATCATGCACCAACACCTCGCGCCATTAAGGTAACACCAGAGAGACATTATAACCAACTACTCCATTCCATTTCACGCCCCACAGATATCACACAGTACAGAAAACACATACACACACACACACACACACACACACACACACACACACACACACACACACCTAGCCCACAAAGCACTGATACGACTCGTACTCAGAATGCGGTCCTAGGTGCGAAGCCGCCACCCATTGACAGGTCAGAGACCAGCCTGAGCAGATTGGATCGAGTTAACGTAGCACAATTCCGATGTGGACATCACCCTAACTTACAGAAATATAAACACAGACTAGACAACTCCACAGACGACACCTGCCACCTGTACCAGGACACACCACAAACAATTGAACACATTATGACAGACTATACCGCTCTAGCACAACATAGAACACAACACAACATCACTAGTGCGCCGAACCTCTGGTCCACTCCGGAGAGGGCGATCGGTTACCTGCGTGCCGCCGGCTTGCTCGATCAGGGTGGGCTGATCGGCCAACCAACAACAACAAGAACCAAATCCACAAGTCATGAATTTTGGAGTAATAATGTCGTCGGATGCAGAATTCAGAGAGTACTATAACATCAAAATTACAACAGCTAGAAAAATAATAGGAATCATCTAGGGGAGCTTCCGCAGCAGTAAAGCAAACATCATGCTCAAATTATGGAAGATTCTAGTCTTACCCATAACTAAATGTTGTTCAGTACTCACAAGCCCATACAGAAAACGAGACTTTGCGAACATTGAAGCTATACAAAGGACTTTTACGTCTAAGCTAGAGGAAACGAAAGGTGAAGACTACTGGTCTCGACTACAATCCCTGAAACTCTACTCTCTGGAAAGAAGACGCGAACGGTACACAATAATATACATATGGAAAATACTCGAGGGTTTTGTCCCTAACCTTAGAAATGAAATAGAAACAAAATGGAATGAACGAAGAGGCAGATTTCGTCCTGCCCCAGCTGCGGTGGGACGTGGGGCCATGAAAAAGAGGATGGAAAATTCATTCAGAATACGAGGTTCAAAGCTTTTTAATGCTCTGCCAAAAGAAGTGAGGAACCTCCAGCACACCGACCTGAATAACTTCAAGAACCAGTTGGACAGATTCCTGTGCAAATTTCCTGACCAGCTACGAGGGCAGGAAGAGATCGGAAAGCAATTTCCGCCTTCACCAAATCCCGCAAATGAGGCGGGATACTGTAGAGGGGTCGTCCGCAGGTCGATCCTGAACCGTCGTTCAAACCCTCATAAAGTAAAGTGAAGTATATCATCAATCAATGCCTTATTTCCCCCTAAACTGAAATTAAAAGGAGATGGAGGTATGTCTATTTTTAAAAAATCGAAACAAAAATCCTTTTTATTTTACTTTTTTCTGTACGTAATTTTCACGTAAAATTCGATACTCCTTTCACTGTTCATGGCTGATTAGTCAAAATACTTGCATTTATCCGGAGAAGAAAAAGTACAAATTGCATGTACCAGAGTAAATTCAGTTATATACAGAAAAAAAAACTATTTGTAGGTTTTCACTCAACCATTCCGGATATATTCTGGAAGCATGAAACGTGTTATGCCCGAATTTATATGGAAATCGTACAAAAAGAAAAAATTTTAGGGTTACATCAATTTTGAACTCAATTTTCTCAAAATAAAAAAACTCAAAATACAAAAGTACAAATATTTAAACAAAATAAACCTTGATATTAAATGTTTTTCAAACTTGCAGGATAGCAGCTGAATATAAAAGGGCTTTTCAACAAAAAAAATTACTAGAAGAAAGGAAAGAATGTTTGGAACAAAAAGGCAGGGCATGGTCGCATTTTTTGGGAAATTTCAGATTCAAAGTAAAATATATGAGAACACAAACATAATTTGAAAAAAAGTGTTTTATGAGGGTTTTAGTGTATTGTATGAAGATGGTCAGAACCAACTTTCAAATTACTGTTTTCAAAAGTGAAAGAGAGGTGTATGGAAAAACTGCTTTGGGGCATGACGCAAAGTAAACAAAAAATTCCCTTCATTTTGCCACGGGATTGACTCAGTGTTGCGCGACTCACTTGGAAGTGCTGTTTGGGCACATCATAAGCTGAGCTTTAAACTGATTGGAGTTTAAAAAATATATGTGGGTCCTCTAGCAGATGACTTTGGTAAAGTCAACAAATTTGCATAATATTGAGTTTCGCGGAGACCAGCTTCTTGTAGCTGTTACAAAGATCCTGATCAATGTAAAGTCACCACGTAACCTTGTACAATATGGTTCCTGTGAAACTCGATGTGGGCCAGATAAATGGTAAAGTTTCGTAGACCATTATGATTACATGAAGCTAATCAAATCTCTGAAATGGCCACTAAATGTTGTATAAAAAAATAAATAAATAATATACCCACAGAGGAAGGGTGGACAATGTTTTGAGAAATTTAGACCTAAATAAACAGATTGTAAGTTGAGGCTCAAATTGAGATATTTGACAGAGATGACCAGATATGTGTTACCGTTCAAACTAAATTGCTAGTCGCAAGCTTTTTAAGTCCCCTTCAGAGGACTAAATGACTAAATGAGCATGGACATCACCTATCTCATTTTACATGCATTTGGAGTCACTGTAAACCATTTTAAGCTGGTATACCACTTCTGCCAAATTTCACATATTGGCTAAGGCCAAGAGATAGAATGCAGATGGAAATATAGGGTAAGGCCAGATAATTTCTCATGCTGTTGTAACCACAGATATCTGTATTGTGTTTAGGGTAAGATTTAGATGTTATGTAAGAATATGGTGGGTTATTGTTTCAGGGCACAGATACTTACAAATATTTAAAGGAAGAATCAGTGAAGACACTGAACAGCTTGTTTAGGTTGTCAGTAACTTCAGCTTGGACGGGTATAGAGGACATAAGGAGCCCACCCACAGGCAAGTGAGAAACAGCCAGACAGGAGGAATTCCAGTGGGTACTGGGAAAAGTTGCAAGCTGGCACAAGTATAAAGTTCCAGAGGCAAGAGCATTGGAGGCTTCTCTGGAGTATCCGCAAGTAGAACAATCCGTTCCAATTGTTGGTTACCAGATAAAAAAAACCTAATTCATTTGGAAAATAAGCCCAAGGGCTTTCATGTGCAGAGATAAGGTTCATACATTTAGTGTAGTATTCTAAAAAAATAAGTCTCTGGTGCATAAAGTGTTAAACAAAGTGAGAATGGACACTACTCACAACTGGTGCTAACATTGGTATGGCCTTCATGATGATGGCCCAATAGTGTGTTTCTAAATCATGGTAATGGGTACAAGTCATATGGAATATTGCAATTTAATGCAGAAAGTTACTCAACTTTAGTCCTCAAATTTTATTTTATTGTTCTGCGTGAACTTATTAAGAAATTGTGTGAACATCTAAAACGGGTATAATTACAGGACAACTATATTGTTAAGGAAGTTAAGTTAGGTATTCGGCTCTTGTTACTAAATTTTATATTTTAATCATTAATAAGATCTTCCATTGTAACAAGTTAGCTCATTCTGGGCCAAATAATTGAGAATTAAACTTGAATGTGGATATGTAATCAAGTTATAAGGAAATCATTCCCAAAGTAAAGTTAAAAATTGGCAAGCTTGTATAATATTTGAATCTTGTTGTATTAAAGCCTCTTTTGTCATATAAAGTTAAATTTGTTAATTTGTGTGTCATTAGCATGAGGTAGCAATGGGGAGTCATATCAGCTTTATGGGATCACAATTCTAGTTGATTAGAACGATGTAGTCACAAATCTGTGAGTGTATTTGGGTTTTTGGTTTTGTTTTATACCCTGTCCATTAGAAAATTCGTTAACATAGAAAATAAATTTATAGTTTCAAAAAATTACTTTTTATGTCATAAAAACATATATATATTTTAAATAATAAAACGCACTTTCTTTTTATTAAACATACACCTACAGGCGACAGCATAAGCCAAATCACTTTTTTCAGCTTCTTTTTTTTTCAAACCAAAAATATAGATAAATATATAAACAGTTAAAAAACATGCGTGTAAAAATTATAAAAGTTTTTTTTTATATTAATTAATGTTAGGCCTAAACCCGGAGTGGTGTTTCTCAACCTTTATTGTGTTGGCGACCCATATTGATATTAAAAATTTCTAGATTCCCCTTCCTTAAATGATGAAAAACACTTCAACTGCAAAAACATCTCCCGGACTATTTCTCACCTGACACTGGAAGTCTTCGTAAGAAGTCACTTAATCCATTCAATGAAAGCGCGGTAGAATCAATCGAATTTGCAGGAAACCTACACTATAAATTGAGTGAACGTTCTTCTGACAAGACCCTACAGTTGTCATTCCCGTCAGAAGACTTACTGTACGTACATTTTGGATATCAGAAAAAGTGAGTATCCAGAACTGGTGTCTGAAGAACTGAAAGCTTTAATTCCATTTGCAACCTCATACTTATGCAAACTGGGCTTTTCATTAATAGTCGCAATTAAAACAAAACAATGAAATTGATGGTATTTGTATTACTTTGTGTTTAGTCTATTTACCTAAATATAAGAAGATAAACAAATGCAAAGCTAAGAGAAGATAAGATACGGACTGACAGTTAAGAATATTAAGACGAACAGAAAATACTTTGAGGTGTAAAACTATAAAATTACAAGAGTTTTACACTTAAAAAAAAAATAGTCTGTCTGATTTTACATATTTTTAAAATTTTCGCTGGAAAAATAAACTTCGATTTTCCATTTAGCCTGAATATTTGCCAACCACTGGTACCCCCATTAAACAATTCCCGCAACCCCCAACTTGAATAAAACTACCCGTGAGGATATTTAATACGATATTTTCAGCTCCTCTTGTTAACAGTTAGTAGCAATCAGGCATAAAGTATGCTATATTCAAAATCCCAAGCATATACTTATTAATAAACACTTAGAAAAAACATCTGTAGGGAAATTAACTGTACATTGTACTGTACATTCACACAATACGCAACAGCAATTACTGTACTTAGCTTTTTACTATTAGCAAAGTACCAAGTTGTTATAGGAGCATTAAATAATTAAAGTACATATCTTCATCAGTAACCGTTAATATGAACGTAAACTATGTTAAAGGAAGGTTTTTATATTATTTAATCACTTTAGTTTAAATGAAATTACTTTTAACCAACATTTAAAAAAACAAAACAAAACCACGTCGCATCACTATTAATAGTATAGGGTGCATAGAACGTCCGTTCTCATGAGTATTTTGCATTAATATTACTTTTTATTTAGATTTTAGATAACTGATAATTGATAATCAGATTCACCCTTGGCCCTTCCTTCCTGCATAAAAAAAAATTTGACAATACAGATCAAGAGAAATGGAAATTGTTTTGCTACACGTTGCTGTTAGAAGTCACCAGAGGCAGAGGGAGTCATGTTGGTTATTTTTGTGAACGACATACTGATTCACTGACTTGGCAATGACGCATTATGGTGTCGTTTATGAAATAACTGACATGCCTGAACTCTAGATGCAAAATATTAACACAAAACACACATGAGAACCGACTTTTGATACACACTATATATATATGCGCCTCAGTGGTGTAGTGATTAGGATTGCTGACTACAAATCCATCGGCCCCAAGATCGAGACCTAGTGATGGCAGGCGGCGCGCAGCAAAATCCAGCTCTTCATCCTTCCACACAATAAAAAAATTGGTTGGTAAATAAATGGGCACCCTAGGTAGCCTAGTGTTTAAGACGCTGGGATGCTGGTCGGGCGTGGTTCGGATTCCACATTAAACTGTAGGTCTAAGGTGGAGTGACAAGCTTGACCTTCATCAGAATGAACAAATGAGCGGTTCAAATGAGCGGTTCAAATGAGCAGTTCAAGGGTGGTAGAAAAATACACAGATAAGAGATGGAGTTATATTCCGTTACGTTTCGGCACAAAGCCTTGCTCACACAAAATGACAACATGAGTTAAGCACACAATATTCAAAGGCAGACGATCTTTTCCATACCTACTGGACAAAGATCAGAAAATAAAAACCCACTCTAATAGACAGAGCTTATTTCCACAACAGTTTCGATGCCCACTGGCATCCTCCTTGGGTGGATACAGAAAAACGAATGAACCAAAACAAGAGGGAAAAGCAGTCCAGGGACCGACCGTTAAGAAATTCGCACCTAGGTTAGATCCCATTCTCCCGACACCGGATGGGCATTTTCATTAAAGGGACCCGCTTATAAATACATTCGCACAAATTTAAAACTATCTTCCTGTTCTAAACATACTGATTCTATTTTTTTACATAATTATTACATTTATTATTAAATTTATTACATTTAATATTGCATTATTATTTATTACAGAAATTATAAATTTATTATTACATTGGTTATTACATTGTTGTAAATGCAATAATAAATGCAGCAATTATGTCAAAATATTAGAATCTGTATGTATTATTCGTATAATAAACAACAATGTAATAACCAATGTAATAATAAATTTATAATTTCTGTAATAAATAATAATGCAATATTAAATGTAATAAATTTAATAATAAATGTAATAATTATGTAAAAAAATAGAATCAGTATGTTTAGAACAGGAAAATAGTTTTAAATTTGTGCGAATGTATTTATAAGCGGGTCCCTTTAATGAAAATGTCCTTCCGGTGTCGGGAGAATGGGATCTAACCTTGGTGCGAATTTCTTAACGGTCGGTCCCTGGACTGCTTTTCCCTCTTGTTTTGGTTCATTCGTTTTTCTGTATCCACCCGAGGAGGATGCCAGTGGGCATCGAAATTGTTGTGGAAATAAGCTCTGTCTATTAGAGTGGGTTTTTATTTTTCTGATCTTTGTCCAATAGGTATGGAAAAGATCGTCTGCCTTTGAATATTGTGTGCTTAACTCATGTTGTCATTTTGTGTGAGTAAGGCTTTGTGCCGAAACGTAACGGAATATAACTCCATCTCTTATCTGTGTATTTTTCTACCACCCTTAAACCGTTCATATATATATATATTTACTTTGGAGATAATTTTTAAATTATAATTTTAAAAAATTACCAAAAATACTTGTTTTAATTTTACATATAATAATAATAATAATAATAATTACATTGTTGTAATATTTATTTTACTTCTCTCTCATAATTCTTTTCATTAAAACAAATAAATTTTGAATTAAACCTTTATATATCATAAATTTTTGAAATTTTTGAAATTTTTGAAATTATCATTTTTTTAAAAATTCACAATGATATTTGTTTTCAGTAATCATTATTTGTATGTGTATGAATTTATGTATGTATGTACGTGCATGTGCTTTTCACATCTACGTGTATGAATGTATGTACTGTATGTATGCATGCATGCGGGCTTCCTGTTGCATTTGATGGGCGTCATCAACACGCATACATAAAATAGTAAATTTTAATATTATTATTATTATTATTATTATTATTATTATTATTACAATATTAATGCATTATGGTACTAACCATGTCATTGTGGTACTAATATATCAAATTAGAAGAATAGTTTCATAAATACAAATTGAAACCATTTTGTTCAAATAAATCTAATATTAATTCCATCAGTCCTAATTAAAGGAACAAAATGTTTTTGTTTACTTTTATAATAATAAAACTTTTCTTTTATTAAATCGAAAGTGTCGTAAAACAACACTTTTTTTTCTCTGGGTGTAAAATACTTTGTTTATACACTCGCAACCCGCTAATTCGACACTCAGTATTTCAGCTGTTGCGATAATTCGGCTATTTTTCTGCGTCGAAATATCAGCAAATTTCACCAAATCTTCCGAAATTTGCCTGATATTTCGACATGCAGAAAAATAGCCGAATTATCGTGATATCTGAAATAGTGAGTGTCGAATTAATGGGTTGCGAGTGTACATCTATTTGAAAATTAAAAAAAAACTAAAATTATCTTCTAACAAAATTTACGTCAAAAATTCGTTTTTAATTTCACTTTTACAAACAAATTCTCCGACGATACTTTCGTTAAACAAAACACATCTTCCCTCGAGACTTTCATCCGTTGTGGTCTTCCCCTTCGAGTATATATCTTCATTCGCAATAAGGCACTTCCTTGCAGCCGACAGTTCAAAGAAAGCCAACTAACGAACACATGGCACTGAATACGAGGACGGAACGCAAAATTAAATAAAGCTGATCCTATTCCAATATTCGCATGAAACAACTGCGCTCATCTGATACATCGTTCTCTTGTTCGAACATTGGACTCTCCACATGCGCATCTACAAGGTGAAACCTAATTTAAAGAATGTGAATATTGTTTTTTCTATTACCAGTCTACAATAAGGTAGAAACGTTTCAACCAGTCAATCAGTCAGTAAATAAGGTTGTTGTTTTTTATGTAGGAAGCAGGGGACAAGGGCGAATGCCCGCAATGTTATTCAGTTAACATTACTGATTAACTAAATTGATTAGGTAAAAGATAAAAGAGAGTTAGTGAGATGAACATGTGTAAGTGGGGAATTCATATTATTTTTTGCTTTAAGCCATCAAATTTCTCAGATTTTTTGTCAGTGAAAATGTAAAAACAATTATAGAGGGTATCCGAGGGCTCCCGGTAGTTCGTTGGTTTCGGTGTCGGAGTTAACATTACTGATTAACTAAACTGATTAGGTAAAAGATAAAAGAGAGTTAGTGAGATGAACATGTGTAAGTGGGGAATTCATATTATTTTATTGCTTTAAGCCATCAAATTTCTCAGATTTTTTGTCAGTGAAAATGTAAAAACAATTATAGAGGGTATCCGAGGGCTCCCGGTAGTTCATTGGTTTCGGTGTCGGAGTTAACATTACTGATTAACTAAACTGATTAGGTAAAAGATAAAAAGAGTTAGTGAGATGAACATGTGTAAGTGGGGAATTCATATTATTTTATTGCTTTAAGCCATCAAATTTCTCAGATTTTTTGTCAGTGAAAATGTAAAAACAATTATAGAGGGTATCCGAGGGCTCCCGGTAGTTCATTGGTTTCGGTGTCGGAGTTAACATTACTGATTAACTAAATGATTAGGTAAAAGATAAAAGAGAGTTAGTGAGATGAACATGTGTAAGTGGGGAATTCATATTATTTTATTGCTTTAAGCCATCAAATTTCTCAGATTTTTGTCAGTGAAAATGTAAAAACAATTATAGAGGGTATCCGAGGGCTCCCGGTAGTTCATTGGTTTCGGTGTCGGAGTTAACATTACTGATTAACTAAACTGATTAGGTAAAAGATAAAAGAGAGTTAGTGAGATGAACATGTGTAAGTGGGGAATTCATATTATTTTATTGCTTTAAGCCATCAAATTTCTCAGATTTTTTGTCAGTGAAAATGTAAAAACAATTATAGAGGGTATCCGAGGGCTCCCGGTAGTTCATTGGTTTCGGTGTCGGAGTTAACATTACTGATTAACTAAACTGATTAGGTAAAAGATAAAAGAGAGTTAGTGAGATGAACATGTGTAAGTGGGGAATTCATATTATTTTATTGCTTTAAGCCATCAAATTTCTCAGATTTTTTGTCAGTGAAAATGTAAAAACAATTATAGAGGGTATCCGAGGGCTCCCGGTAGTTCATTGGTTTCGGTGTCGGAGTAACATTACTGATTAACTAAACTGATTAGGTAAAAGATAAAAGAGAGTTAGTGAGATGAACATGTGTAAGTGGGGAATTCATATTATTTTATTGCTTTAAGCCATCAAATTTCTCAGATTTTTTGTCAGTGAAAATGTAAAAACAATTATAGAGGGTATCCGAGGGCTCCCGGTAGTTCATTGGTTTCGGTGTCGGAGTTAACATTACTGATTAACTAAACTGATTAGGTAAAAGATAAAAGAGAGTTAGTGAGATGAACATGTGTAAGTGGGGAATTCATATTATTTTATTGCTTTAAGCCATCAAATTTCTCAGATTTTTTGTCAGTGAAAATGTAAAAACAATTATAGAGGGTATCCGAGGGCTCCCGGTAGTTCATTGGTTTCGGTGTCGGAGTTAACATTACTGATTAACTAAACTGATTAGGTAAAAGATAAAAGAGAGTTAGTGAGATGAACATGTGTAAGTGGGGAATTCATATTATTTTATTGCTTTAAGCCATCAAATTTCTCAGATTTTTTGTCAGTGAAAATGTAAAAACAATTATAGAGGGTATCCGAGGGCTCCCGGTAGTTCATTGGTTTCGGTGTCGGAGTTAACATTACTGATTAACTAAACTGATTAGGTAAAAGATAAAAGAGAGTTAGTGAGATGAACATGTGTAAGTGGGGAATTCATATTATTTTATTGCTTTAAGCCATCAAATTTCTCAGTTTTTTGTCAGTGAAAATGTAAAAACAATTATAGAGGGTATCCGAGGGCTCCCGGTAGTTCATTGGTTTCGGTGTCGGAGTTAACATTACTGATTAACTAAACTGATTAGGTAAAAGATAAAAGAGAGTTAGTGAGATGAACATGTGTAAGTGGGGAATTCATATTATTTTATTGCTTTAAGCCATCAAATTTCTCAGGTTTTTTGTCAGTGAAAATGTAAAAACAATTATAGAGGGTATCCGAGGGCTCCCGGTAGTTCATTGGTTTCGGTGTCGGAGTTAACATTACTGATTAACTAAACTGATTAGGTAAAAGATAAAAGAGAGTTAGTGAGATGAACATGTGTAAGTGGGGAATTCATATTATTTTATTGCTTTAAGCCATCAAATTTCTCAGATTTTTTGTCAGTGAAAATGTAAAAACAATTATAGAGGGTATCCGAGGGCTCCCGGTAGTTCATTGGTTTTCGGTGTCGGAGTTAACATTACTGATTAACTAAACTGATTAGGTAAAAGATAAAAGAGAGTTAGTGAGATGAACATGTGTAAGTGGGGAATTCATATTATTTTATTGCTTTAACCATCAAATTTCTCAGATTTTTTGTCAGTGAAAATGTAAAAACAATTATATAGGGTATCCGAGGGCTCCCGGTAGTTCATTGGTTTCGGTGTCGGAGTTAACATTACTGATTAACTAAACTGATTAGGTAAAAGATAAAAGAGAGTTAGTGAGATGAACATGTGTAAGTGGGGAATTCATATTATTTTATTGCTTTAAGCCATCAAATTTCTCAGATTTTTTGTCAGTGAAAATGTAAAAACAATTATAGAGGGTATCCGAGGGCTCCCGGTAGTTCATTGGTTTCGGTGTCGGAGTTAACATTACTGATTAACTAAACTGATTAGGTAAAAGATAAAAGAGAGTTAGTGAGATGAACATGTGTAAGTGGGGAATTCATATTATTTTATTGCTTTAAGCCATCAAATTTCTCAGATTTTTTGTCAGTGAAAATGTAAAAACAATTATAGAGGGTATCGAGGGCTCCCGGTAGTTCATTGGTTTCGGTGTCGGAGTTAACATTACTGATTAACTAAACTGATTAGGTAAAAGATAAAAGAGAGTTAGTGAGATGAACATGTGTAAGTGGGGAATTCATATTATTTTATTGCTTTAAGCCATCAAATTTCTCAGATTTTTTGTCAGTGAAATGTAAAAACAATTATAGAGGGTATCCGAGGGCTCCCGGTAGTTCATTGGTTTCGGTGTCGGAGTTAACATTACTGATTAACTAAACTGATTAGGTAAAAGATAAAAGAGAGTTAGTGAGATGAACATGTGTAAGTGGGGAATTCATATTATTTTATTGCTTTAAGCCATCAAATTTCTCAGATTTTTTGTCAGTGAAAATGTAAAAACAATTATAGAGGGTATCCGAGGGCTCCCGGTAGTTCATTGGTTTCGGTGTCGGAGTTAACATTACTGATTAACTAAACTGATTAGGTAAAAGATAAAAGAGAGTTAGTGAGATGAACATGTGTAAGTGGGGAATTCATATTATTTTATTGCTTTAAGCCATCAAATTTCTCAGATTTTTTGTCAGTGAAAATGTAAAAACAATTATAGAGGGAATCCGAGGGCTCCCGGTAGTTCATTGGTTTCGGTGTCGGAGTTAACATTACTGATTAACTAAACTGATTAGGTAAAAGATAAAAGAGAGTTAGTGAGATGAACATGTGTAAGTGGGGAATTCATATTATTTTATTGCTTTAAGCCATCAAATTTCTCAGATTTTTTGTCAGTGAAAATGTAAAAACAATTATAGAGGGTATCCGAGGGCTCCCGGTAGTTCATTGGTTTCGGTGTCGGAGTTAACATTACTGATTAACTAAACTGATTAGGTAAAAGATAAAAGAGAGTTAGTGAGATGAACATGTGTAAGTGGGGAATTCATATTATTTTATTGCTTTAAGCCATCAAATTTCTCAGATTTTTGTCAGTGAAAATGTAAAAACAATTATAGAGGGTATCCGAGGGCTCCCGGTAGTTCATTGGTTTCGGTGTCGGAGTTAACATTACTGATTAACTAAACTGATTAGGTAAAAGATAAAAGAGAGTTAGTGAGATGAACATGTGTAAGTGGGGAATTCATATTATTTTATGCTTTAAGCCATCAAATTTCTCAGATTTTTTGTCAGTGAAAATGTAAAAACAATTATAGAGGGTATCCGAGGGCTCCCGGTAGTTCATTGGTTTCGGTCGGAGTTAATATTACTGATTAACTAAACTGATTAGGTAAAAGATAAAAGAGAGTTAGTGAGATGAACATGTGTAAGTGGGGAATTCATATTATTTTATTGCTTTAAGCCATCAAATTTCTCAGGTTTTTTGTCAGTGAAAATGTAAAAACAATTATAGAGGGTATCCGAGGGCTCCCGGTAGTTCATTGGTTTCGGTGTCGGAGTTAACATTACTGATTAACTAAACTGATTAGGTAAAAGATAAAAGAGAGTTAGTGAGATGAACATGTGTAAGTGGGGAATTCATATTATTTTATTGCTTTAAGCCATCAAATTTCTCAGATTTTTTGTCAGTGAAAATGTAAAAACAATTATAGAGGGTATCCGAGGGCTCCCGGTAGTTCATTGGTTTCGGTGTCGGAGTTAACATTACTGATTAACTAAACTGATTAGGTAAAAGATAAAAGAGAGTTAGTGAGATGAACATGTGTAAGTGGGGAATTCATATTATTTTATTGCTTTAAGCCATCAAATTTCTCAGATTTTTTGTCAGTGAAAATGTAAAAACAATTATAGAGGGTATCCGAGGGCTCCCGGTAGTTCATTGGTTTCGGTGTCGGAGTTAACATTACTGATTAACTAAACTGATTAGGTAAAAGATAAAAGAGAGTTAGTGAGATGAACATGTGTAAGTGGGGAATTCATATTATTTTATTGCTTTAAGCATCAAATTTCTCAGGTTTTTTGTCAGTGAAAATGTAAAAACAATTATAGAGGGTATCCGAGGGCTCCCGGTAGTTCATTGGTTTCGGTGTCGGAGTTAACATTACTGATTAACTAAACTGATTAGGTAAAAGATAAAAGAGAGTTAGTGAGATGAACATGTGTAAGTGGGGAATTCATATTATTTTATTGCTTTAAGCCATCAAATTTCTCAGGTTTTTTGTCAGTGAAAATGTAAAAACAATTATAGAGGGTATCCGAGGGCTCCTGGTAGGTCATTGGTTTCGGTGTCGGACTTTGGGCGGTGAGGCTCTGGGTTCGCTTCCGGCTGATGACGTCTGGGTTGGACTGGGTTGGCTACTCACCGTGTTAATGTTCAAGATCAGGTGACCCTTGGGGCACGCTCACTTCCATACTGGGGGTGGGGAAATATGTTTCGAATATAGGGTATTCGAGAAATAGGGGTAAAATAATGTCACTTTTTATTGATCAATATACTGTGTATAAGGGGTTCCAAAAAACCTTAGCCACCCCATTTGCAGCTTACATGTTTACCTATATCGAAATAGTTTTTAGTGATTATAAAAATATATAAAATTCTTTATTTATTGAAGGTATTAAAATTACTCTAGCTGATAAAGTGATAATATAATGGCTTCTCAATTAATTGGTGATTCGGAGAGGCAACTTGTGATAGATCGCATACGAGCAATAACATTTCGGGAAGCTCGTGATGCTGGAGCCACCTTTATAACACGTTCATGGGTTGCCAAAAAGTTGCGAAGAAGTGAGGACTTCGTCAAAAGAAATTGAAATAAAACTTGGATGAATGTGAAATGGATACAACCAAATCTGTGCGCCCAAATTTGCCACTCTCTCAGGAAACAAAGAACATCATTGAAAGCGCTACGCGTAAGCGGAAAAAGAGCTGTGCTAAACTTTCTAGAGAGATCGAAGTGTTGAGAGGAAAGATCGTTAGTGGTGAGATCATTCGACTGTACCGTCATAGGCAAGGTTTAAAGCCTTGGCATGAACTTCCAAAGCCAAGAAAAACTCAACTTAACATCGATGACAGAATGTGGTTTGCCCATTATCTTGAAGATTGGGATGTGGATGATTTCATGCATTTAGCTGTCTCCGATGAATTTTTTGTTTACGTAACACATCGGCCTAACTACCAAAATGATCGAGTGTGGGCCACAACACCAGATGAAATCGATGACAATGAACATTATCGCGAATTATTAAAAAGTCCAGACTGTGTTGGTGTGTTTGTTTTGTTCACTGCAAAGAAGCTCATGTGGGTGCTGAAGCCAAATGGTCAGAGTTGGGATGGACAGTATTTTCGTGATATTATTCTATCCCAGCATGTCATTCCTTTTCTAAGAAACCCAAACAATGTTATGGATGGCGATCAGGTCACACTTCTGCACGATAAGGCCCCCTGCTTTAAGGCATTAGCCACTCAACAATCAACAGTTGTTGCACAACCATGAGATCGATTTCTTTGGAAATGAAGAATGGCCAGGAAATTCTCCCGACCTGAACGTCTGTGAACACATTGGATCAGTTATAAAGGACAAGGTTGAATGTCTCTTGTTTCAAGAACCTGCAGCAAATCGATTTTCGAAGGATACAATGACGCAACACATTGAAACTGTTTTAGCAAATTTGCGTAACGATCAAGATCTATTCACGTCACTTTTGGCAAGCTACCCAAAGCGAATTCAGGCTGTCTTGGAAGCCAATGGCGGGAACACCAAGTTTTAATTGTTTCTCATTAAATGCAGGATTAAATTCTTTTTTGTAAGGTATGTTTAGTTTTACTGTACCTCTAATGGTTTAGGCCATGGGCGGGGAGCCCCGTATATATATATATATATATTATATTTTTTTATTTTATTTTTTTTTAAGTTCGGGAAGAACCGATTCGCCTCTATTTGAAAGGGCATATCTCGGCGGAAAAACAAAGAAAAAGTGAGAGGAAAGACAGAGGAAAAAGAAAGGGTGGAGGGGACAGTCGAAGTGGTAAAAGACCAAGGACTGCAGGGTCGAGCCCATATCCTTGGGTGCTAGGGCCGGGAGAGCGCACGTGAAACCTCCAGGAACAAGCACGTACAACGAGCACAAAGAGCACTCAAGAGCACGAGCTTAGAACCCCCTTGCGGGGATATATATATATTATATATAAATATAAATATGTTTGTATATATATATGTGTATATATATATATATATATATATATATATATATATATATATATATATATATATATATATATATATATATTGTTTACATTCATTTCCAAATTATCCTGGTTTTGAACAGCTTCACATGGTGACTAGCATTCGTTACTACAGTGTGAAGTCAACACTCACACTCCATTAGAGTATTAGGAAGATGCTCCTGTAGAATGGACCCAATCACCTCTGATTCTTTGACAGTTCTGTCAGATACCTGGGTTTGTCATGATACACGAATGCTTTAACATACCGCGTAGATAAAAATTCAAAGAGGTTTCGTCAGGTGATCGAGGTGGCCATATAATATATATATATATATATATATATATATATATATATATATATATATATATATATTATATATATATATATATATATGAGAAAACCTAAGTAAACTTGAGGTTTCGTTAGACGTTTCATTGTCCCAATTTTTGTAAACAATTGAAAAGGCTAACCTGAAATGTCTGATGAAATGTTTAATGAATTGTCGAACAATGGAATGTCTAATTCATGAGAGTTTAAGGAGTTTAATTTTAAGTTTATATGAAAAGAATTGCTTCACAGAATTACTCTTAAAAACTTGACTTCCAGTTCGTATCCATTTCTTCTTGTAATTCACTCTGCATCTCTATCAAATAACTTCCTATAATTTACATTGTCGAAGCTATTTATTAATTTTAAATACTCGAGTTAGTTCTCTAAAAGTCCACGTTTTTCAAGTGAACACCTACTGTACCTAGTTCAGTTAATCGTTCCTCAGATATTTTACTTCTCAGTTCTAGGTTCAGGTTGGTTGCTCTAGCCTGAGTTCTTTCTAACTTATTAGCGTCTTTTCTCGAGTATAGGCTGTCTAACTTAGAGACTGAACCTAGGTAGGCCTACCTTATATCAAGAAGGTTAGGTCTAAGGCTAGGCTCAGAGTCACAAGTTATCAGTTCTTACTCTTGAAAGACTACTAGCCAAAGCCGAGCCAAATAAAATTAATAAATGCATGAAAGACACTTAGAAGACCTAAGCGAACATCAAATAAACTAATAAATGTACAATTATAATAATTGGGATCTTGTGGGTTATAACCCATCATTTACTTCATTTTTTCACATAATACAACAACCCACAAGATCCGGTTTTTCTTATGTAGAATTTAAATCTGAATCTATTTTCTTCTATGGTTTCTTTTGTGCAAATTGATATTAACGGAGATATAAGCAAATTTTGGATCGATTAAAATCGACTGAAATAGTATGGTGGTAATTATTCGTTTTAAGCTGCGGGTCGATTTTGATATGAGAATAGGTTTTTCTGGTGTATTTTGGTGTATTTTATTCAAATCTGACCTTCATTTCTTGTTCAAATAGGTTAATTGAATGCCCAGTTAGGTCAACTGTACGCCCTTGATGATTGGTTAGCAGAAACGTCAACCTTGAAGTATAAAAATCTGTGAGATTTTGCCTGATTTTGCCTGTGCCTGGTTTTGATAACTGGAAACATATCTCACATAAGGGAGTTTGAGACTTAAAATCCGTGTCTCACGGAAAATCCGTGAGAGTTGACATGTCTGGCGTTACATTGGTGTGATATTTTCGTTAGTTGGGTTAAATTGTGATAGTTTCATAAAACTAACGAAAAATCACGACAATCTAACCAATCATCAAGGGCGTACAGGTGACCTAATCGGGCATTCAATTAACCTAACCGCGCATTCAATAATTCATTTGCACAAGAAATGAAGGTCAGATTTGAATAAAATACACCAAAATACACCAGAAAAACCTATCCTCATTTTCTCCTCTTTTCGAGATAGTTCATAAATACAGCACATAAATAAACTGCTTTACAATTTCAAAATATTTTTAACCACACTGCGCATGCGTTTAGCCGCAAAGAATAGAAATTAATTTATTATACAAATTAACTCTTTAATTTCTACGTCTTTATATATGAAACAAATAATCATCGTTTTGAGAGACCTGAAATATCTAGTAAACATTTCAGAATAGCTATTATTCATTTCAGATAGCTAAGTTCATTACGAAATGTAGAGTAGACTTTTCATATACATGACCAAACGTCTAGTATCAATTTGAGCAGGGGTGGCGAAACTTTTTACAGTCGCGTGCCAAAAAAACCATGTAAACGTGCCAGAAAAAAACATGTAAACCATAAAAAAAAACGTAAACCATAAAAAAAATTCGCGTGTCCACCAAAGTGTATATATATTACACCAAATGATAAACTTAGGGCGGTCAAAAGTCAATAAAGTCAAATTGTTTCCTATGGGGCACTTTTCGCTGAAACGACTGAAAATGCAGTAAAAACACCTGTAGGGGGTATATTACCAAAGTTAATAGATCAACCAAAAGTCAACTTTTACATGTTAGGTAAAAAATAGCAATGAGGTAAATAAAGTCAATTTTTTGGAATAAAAATTAAAATAACTAAAAATTGTTTGCTGAAATAGGAACTCCTCCAGAACCGATTGTAACACACGTTGGGCAAGCTGGCTGAACGCTGCTTTTTATTATGCAGACAATTTTCCAAATGTGAAGACAATTGTGGAAAATTTTGAAGATGAAGGAATCATTGTTCAGAAGGCTAAAGAGAGTGTTGCTAATGAAAAACTGCCAAAGCAACTAATGTCAATCAAAATGAATTATAGTTTGATTGCTAGCTTAGTGACTAGGATGGAAGCATCTGATTGCACCATTAGAGAGGCATATGAAACCATTTCTTCTATCAACCTTGGCGAAGATGTGTGTTCAGTCAAACAATACATTGAAACAAGACTGAAGACAAATGGTATTTGTGAAATAATTAACCTCAGTAGACCTGAAATCTCACCAACAGTTTATGGTCAACTTTTGCAATGTCAACCAACAACTGCCGCTGTAGAGAGATCTTTCTCCATGCTTAATAAATTATTAAGTAAGGATCGCAATTTTTTGCCAGAAAATGTCGGCAAATACTTCATAATTTACCACAATCGGTCAACTGATGTAGAAGAGCAAGAATAAGTAATTAAAGTATCGTTTTTATTATTGAAAGTAAAGGCAACTTTATAAGTCAATTTTTCAATTCGTAAGGTCAACTTTCTTAATTTTTTCGGTCAACTTTTGACTGCCCTATATAATAATATAACCCACAAGATCCAACAACTGTTTTCTCCTCTTTTCGAGATAGTTTTAAATACAGCACATAAATAAACTGCTTTACAATTTCAAAATATTTTTAACCACACTGCGCATGCGTTTAGCCGCAAAGAATAGAAATTAATTTATTATACAAATTAACTCTTTAATTTCTACGCCTTTATATATGAAACAAATAATCATCGTTTTGAGAGATCTGAAATATCTAGTAAACATTTCAGAATAGCTTTATTATCATTTCAGATAGCTAAGTTCATTACGAAATGTAGAGTAGACTTTTCATATACATGACCAAACGTCTAGTATCAATTTGAGCAGGGGTGGCGAAACTTTTTACAGTCGCGTGCCAAAAAAACCATGTAAACGTGCCAAAAAAAACATGTAAACCATAAAAAAAAACATGTAAACCATAAAAAAAATTCGCGTGTCCACCAAAGTGTATATATATTACACCAAATGATAAACATTAGGTCTTATTTTATACTCATTTTTTGGATAACAATTTCTATGCTTAGGCGTGCCAGGCAAATTTTATCGCGTGCCCAATTGGGCACGCGTGCCATACGTTCGCTACCACTGATTTAGAGTGTTCATCGCATCTTCACTACTTGAAAGAAGGTGTTCCACTGTTCGACCAGAGTCAACGACATCTCCTTGAAGCATTCCTTCATTTGGACTACGAGACAAGCGTGGCTTCAGAATCTCTTCAGTCAGCTGTCAACTGCCCGCAACGTCAGATGTTCCACAAATCATAGCGCGATTCATATTAATTCTTTAACTTAAATTAATCAGAATTCATTCATTTGCTCAAAATTACTTTTTTGACAGTTACTAATTAACTACTGTGCCTTTGTCCTCTTTATTATCAACATTAATCAGTAATTTATAAATTTTTTTCATTGCACGATTAAACCAAGCATTCGAGCAGACTTGACTGTTCATTTAATTCATAATAATTATGACGCTAACGATTATAATAATATAATTTACTTGTTATTTAATTAAAGGAAAATCAACGAAGCGTATTATTCTCATTTAATGACATTTATTATTTTGATCGAAAGATCTGTAACCTCGAACCTCAGGCAAGCAATCATTTACTACCTGAATTACATTACCAAAGGCCACCATCAATTGGCCAGTGTGTGTGTATATATATATATATCAGGTGATTTTTTTAAGTATATGACGTTTTAAGAGGTTTTTATTTTTTTATTAGCGGAAATAAAACACGAAACTTTAACTATACCTTCTATCACACGGATAATAATGATGAATGTGCAACATTTGTTAAATGTGCGGATAAAATAGAAAGCAAGAATGAAGTATATAAAAGATTTTGGTACATTGAAAGAAAAAATAATTAGAACCAATCACTACTGCTATCCTGCCACAAATAAAAGCTGAATCTAAGTCATTTATAATTTTTAAATTTGTTTAAGGTTTTCTTTGAAGTCGTTCAATATATCATTCCAACACTATGGGTGATTTTTGTCTGCATTTAAGAACTTCCTTCTTACTATCACATGTTCAGTAGGAATAAATTGCTTGATGTGTTATCAACTACTTTTATTGATCCCCAATAAAGAGATTTACTTACATTTTTAAATAAATAATGCATGTGCCATTTTGAACTTTTAATGTTCTTCCATATATATATATATATATATACAATGACAAACACTATAGTTTTTTCTTTTTCATGATGTTAACCCAACGTGGGCAACGGATCAGTGGGCTAGGTGTAGCTGTAACCCCTAGATCCTGTCCCAAAGCTGGATCCTATCTGCTTTGCAGATAGCTGGTGAGGAAAGTTATATTTTTGGGGCCTCTTTGCGAGTGACCCGTTGCCCACGTCGGGCTAACATCATGAAAAAGAAAAAACTATAGTGTTTGTTATTTACCATTACTTATTCGGACTATAGTAGATTTATTTTTACCCAGAAGAGTTCCTTGTTCCGTGCACGGTTTGTGTGTATCATGATAAAACCTCAGGGGACCATTCTGAGTTCAATACGGTACTCTATATACATGTATGTATATATACAGGGTGTCCCAATAAAATGTTTACACATCATATTAACATATATATATATATATATATATATATATATATCAACATGCACACTTTAGATGATAGTAATATGCGCTGATGTATTAGTATATTTATAGTACTTAGTAATAGTAGTATAGTAGTATAGTAACGGTGTATTGTACTTAAATAACAGTAGTAGCCCTTGTTACAGGAAATGGCAGCATTGCAGTTATCGTTTGAGCAACGTAAGTGGATTCTGAAGCACTACTGGAAGACGGAGAATGTGGCTGAGGTACAGAGACATTGGAGAAATGAGTTTCGAACATTACCACCATCACGGGTAACAGTTACAAGATTACGTGATAAGTTTGAGACTGACGGAACAGTGCTGAACGTCAACAAAGGCCGATCTGGAAGACGTCGCACTTCAACTGACAATGAAAGTGTTGAGACCGTGTTACAGGCCTTCACAAACTCTCCAAATAAGTCTAGAAGGCAATGTTCTCGTGAGACTGGTGTTTCTAAATCCAGCGTTCATCGCATTTTGCGACGTGAAAAGTGAAAACCATACATACCTAAACTGCTCCATGCAATGAATGAGGACGATCCAGATCGTCGAAAAGAATTTTGTGAGTGGTTTTTGCACATGTGTGATGAAAAACAATCTTTTCCTGATTTCATTGTTTGGTCCGATGAAGCCACTTTTAAACTTAATGGCACTATCAATCGATACAACTGTGTGTACTGGGCCACCGAAAATCCAAACGTAACAGAAGAACGAGCACTTAATCAACCAGGAGTGTCAGTGTGGTGTGGTCTGTCTTCCAGAGGACTGATAGGGCCATTTTTCTTTGAGGACACTGTCACAGGTGCTGCTTACTTATCAATGCTGCAAGACAACATTGTACCTTCAATCAGAGCTCTTTTTTTGGAAGAAGAGTGTTACTTTCAACAGGATGGTGCGCCACCACATTACCACAATGACGTTAGAAATTTTCTCAATGTTTGTTTTCCTAGAAGATGGATAGGACGTAGGGGATGTATGGAGTATCCACCACGATCTCCTGACTTAACACCCTTAGACTTTTACTTGTGGAGCACTCTGAAGAACACTGTGTATGCTGAAAAACCAATGACACTACAGGCCTTGAGACATGAAATTGAAATAGCCTGTGCCAACATTCCACTCCGAACAATCCGAACAGTATGCCGATCTATTGCGCGCCGTTGTCAAGAATGTATTGATGCTAGTGGCGGACATTTTGAACATTTAAAACATTAAAGTAAGCAGCACAACCATGAAGGTATTGACGCTGCTGGCTGATATTTCGAACATTTAAACATTAAAGAAGCCTATTTGCTATGTATTTACTATCCGCCTATTTTGCTTATTGATATATATGTTAATATGATGTGTAAACACTTTTTTGGGACACTCTGTGGATATATATATATATATATATATATATATATATATATATATATATATATATATATATATATATATGTAACTGATGCCTTCATAATTTAAGGGGAAGTAGGAAGAATTAAACATCCTTTTATAAAGAGCACAATTCCGCCCATACGCCCATTTCAGGGTACGAGCAACTCGCAGCAGCATTGCCAAGCAAACAGGAGTCAGAGTACTGACGAGGCTTTTGTGCGTGTTTCATCACCACTGAAAGCAACAGTGGTAGTCTAGTCAAAAGAACATCCACATCTTTATTCAATTTATTGCAATTTTCGTTAGTTTGCAAAATATCACCTACCAGAATTCGAACCCGGGATCTATGACTCGGAGTAGTGGTGTCTGACCATTGAGTTATGACAGGAAAAGTTAACACAACCATGCGCATATTTTATCAGCTGAGGGAGAAGCGCTTTCACACTCAGAAGTGTTTTCACGTATTAGCCCTCTGCCTTGTGAATCAATGATGATATTTCATTAAAATCCCTTTGGTTAGGTGTCAGCGGCCGTGACTCCGAGTCAGAGGTCTTGGATTCGAATGCTGATGGTGGATATTTGACATTACAAAACGTACGCGTGCTTATACTGTACATATTATTTCCCCGTATATGGCTCCATCGTGTATGTGGTAACCCGGTGCACCTCTTTTGGCAAAGGCTGTATATGGTTTTCATTGTACAGTAATTGTGACAGCCATAAAATGATTATACACTCAAATTTTTTTTATTTAATTTAAACAAAAACTTTGTCTGGGTTATAGACCAGTGGTTCCGAACGTAGGCGCCACCGCCCTGGAGTGGGCGTTTGAGAATCTTAGGCGGGCGCTAGGAAACTGTAAAATTATTACTGCTTATTAATAAATTACTTATTACGTAATACGTATCCTGCTATATTATTATCTTTATGAGGGAGCACCAGCAAATATTGATGGACATAAGGGGGCGTTGGCCTAAAAACAGGTTGGGAACCACTGTTATAGACGAACAAAGTACTACTGTATATGCTCCGATTTGTGAAGCTCAGTTTTATTAAAATGAACTAAACTCAAAATTCAAAAACTTTATTCAGAAAAAATGCAATTTAACATAAAATTTTACATCAGTAGGAGCTAATGAAGTACATCTTCAGTGATCTGCTAAATACAGTTAATAGCGAAACTTCTCTGATACTTACGGGAGTAGTTTCCATACATCTGCTCCTTTGAAAAATAAAATAAAAAAGTGCATTTCCTGCAATTTCCATTATAAAATCTCTTGGGAGTCTGGTATTATAATGATGATGTATTTGTTGGTGGGAGGGAGGGAGGTGATTGGCGCATCATAGGAAAATACATTCAGTTTGTTTATTTATTTATTTTGTCTTATTTATTTGTTCGAAATGATTCCCACCAATCTCAAAACGTGTTTGTAAACGGAAAAGCAGGTTTCTTTGAGTGTTTTTCAACATATTTGGCCTGATGGAGACATAAATAAATACATAGACATTGCATATGTCCCTATGATGCGGGACTTTATGGACATCCTGTATGTTGATTTTTATTTATAACTTTGAACATATTCACGGCAAAACTGAGTTTGTACAAGTCATTTAGTTTTAAAATATTTAGCTCTTTACACACTGAGAAAGTGTGACTTTGTCTGTTATCGTTATTTGAAAGAGTTTACAGCCATTTTTCACGAGTGACTTCCACAAGATGTTATAGATACTTCTTTGAGCTATCGCATGTTATAATGCCAAAGAGTAAATGTGAATGGATGAGGGAATAATACAGGATAAGTTGTGCGTTTTGGAGAAGGATCGTTTTTAGCATGAATAATATGAACAGAAATCTTGAACGAAAATCGTTGACGTGAATTAAAAATAATAATTGCCCAAGAATAAATCCTTGTTGAACCCCACTAGTTAGCATTGCTTTGTCGAATAAATTGTATTTTAATCTGATGTATTGATGAGGATTTGTCAAATACGATTTGAACCAGTCGAGGATATTTCCTCTTACTCCGTATATATATATATATATATATATATATATATATATATATATGAAGTTTACTCAGTAAGATTTCGTACGAAAGTGTATCAAATGCGTTTGACAAGTTGAGGAATGTGTTTTTTGCTGTTTAAGTTCTGATAGACATTTTCTAAAAGCATGTTTATGGAATATTCCGTGGTATACCGATCTCTAAACCCAAATTGTGTTTAGTTAAACTATCGTATTTGTTTAAGAATTTAGTAAGTTTATTGCCTAAGATTCTTTCAAATACGTTACCTGAAGTTGACAATACGGAAATGGGTCTGTAGCTGGATGGAGTTTTAGGGCTACCTGACTTGAATATAGGGCTTACTCTGGCTTTCACTACACAGTCAGAGAATATACCTAGAGTTATTGATTCATTCGGTAGTTTACTGAGTAGGATTGCATTTTCATCCGATATTAATTTGTATATTTTTACTGAGATTGTACTGATGCCAGAATATTTATTTTTCTAGATTTTTTGTTGCTAAAGTGGTATCAGTTGGTAGGATTGGATAAAAGACAAATGAGTTTGGAATAGGTTGTGGCAATTTAGGGTGTGTCAATTTTGTCAACTTTTTTCAAACCAATTTTGGTAGTGAAAATATAGTGTCTTTTCATGTCAAAACTTGAAATTGGCCAACCAAAATGAAATAAAATAACCCTTACCTACATCAATTTTACCTTAAAGTTTCAGAAATTGACTCTTTTTACTAAATAATAGGACATAAATTGATTAACTATTCATGTGTCACAGAATTATCCCACTGATCGCATATGGAGTGTTTTTAAGGTCATATAGTTGTTGTACAATATGCAAGTCACAGCATGAATAGAACTGTCCCTCACTCTCAGTCCTCAGTTGCCTCTTAGATGTCATAGACGGTGGTTTGCTGTTATTGCTCTTGTATCTACTTCATAGTTATTCTACTAGACGAATACTACAGTTTAACTGTAAGTATGGATTATTGATTATTACAATTATTTATTATTATCATATTCTTCTGTCTAATTATGTTGTAATCCCATGAAATATTTTTTTATTGAATTTTAGAACATCGAATGACTAAACTTTGAAACATCGTAATTGATATAAAATACTTAAATGTTTTTCTTTCTTTTCAGATATTCCTAAGATGCCAAAATTGAAGACAAGAGGTCAGTCGTCATGCCACTTGAGCCTGTTAGTCGGTACAGGCAAGGAGCTTCCCGTATCAGAACTACCAACAGTGCGAGACATGCTGAGACTAGGGTTACTCCTTCGTGAACAAAATACAAAGGATAGAAGGAACTACACAGAGAAAGAGCTCAAAAGGGACATGATTCCCCCTCTTCTGCATCAGTGGAAAAAAGCTAATGTGTTATTGAAACCACCTATACTCAATCAGTATATAACTATTGAGCTAAAATTAACAAAGCTGTGGCACAAAGCAGTTGAGACATCACTTGGTAAAGGAAAACTAGCAAAGAAAAATAAATTTCTGCACACACTTGATACTCTTCTTGACATTTTTAACTGCCAGTGTCCTATAGAGTTGTGTTCTGAAGCCAATTGTTCTCCCTCATGCAGAAGAGAACCTCACCCTCACATTGATTGTCGCTGTCCTCGTGAGAAGAAGATCCCTGTTTTGGAGCTGGCTTTCATAAAGGCGCAGAGAACAAAGGCAGAGGCCAAGGAAGTATGCAGATTGGTTCGGCAGATTATTCAGAAACCAAAAAACAGATTGTTATTGCTAAGAAAAAAAGAAAATCCGAGAGAGGGAAGAAAGGAAGAAAAAGAAGAGTGAAGAAGCCACCCAAAGAGATGAAGAGCTCTATCAAGAGGTTTCTCACTTCTTTGAAAGCTCTTCGGATGAACAGAAAGAAGCAACATCAGATGATAGCTCCAAAATGCCATCTGAACCTTCGCCGAAGAGAATGAAATATAACACTAAAGACATCTCAAACATTGCCCTTGCCAGTATTCGCCACCATACGGGGCTACGAGAGACTGCAGAGATTGCCACTGCCGTTTGGATAGATGCAGGCCTCATCAGCCGAGAGGATACATCCTTAGTGATAGATCATAATAAGATAAGAAGAGCACAAGAAAAAATAATGAAGGAAATATCTGATCAGCATGAAAAAGATTTGAAGGAGGAAGGTCTCTCTTGCCTTTTGTTTGATGGAAGAAGAGATGACACAAAAGTTCTCCTAGAGGTAGAGGGAATGGACAGAAAGTTTCTCGGTCTCATCAAAGAAGAACACTACTCTGTGTGTTCCGAACCTGGTGGCCGCTATTTGTTTCACTTTGTTCCTGAAGCAGAAGTAGAAGGCAAGAAACATGCAGAGGCAATTGCTGATCAAATAATATGTTGGCTTCAAGAAAGAAGACTTGACAGTTCACTGCAGGCCGTTGGTGGAGACTCAACTGCGGTGAACACTGGATGGCAGGGCGGTGTTATGACGCATTTAAACTTGGAAGAAGGCTTGTTTGGATTGTATGTGATTTGCACACAGGGGAACTACCTCTTCGTCGTCTCATCCAGGAACTTGATGGTCCTACAAAGAGCAACAACAAGTGGTCAGGCCCCCTTGGCAACATGCTAGATGAAGCAACGGAATTAGAAATAAATACGAAATTTCCAAAGGTCGAAGTAGGCCCTCCCCTTCCAGTGTTGCCTGAAGAAGTTATCAAAGACCTCAGCACGGATCAATCTTACGCTTATCGTATTGTTCAAGCAATCAGATCAGGAGAGTTGCCTCAAAATCTGGCTCTCTTGGAGATTGGACCCGTAAGTCACAGTTGTTGGTTAACTACAGCGATTCGTTTCTGCGGGATTTGGGTTTCCAAACATGCATTGAAGGGCAAAATGCTACAGAATTTGATGTTGATTGTTGAATTTATTATTGGGTTTTATCTTCCTCACTGGTTCAATGTAAAACTTAATCCAATGTGGATGGAGGGGCCCAACCACATCTTGTTTCAATTACAGCTACTGAGAACCCAAAGGAAAGTAGTGGTGGACATCGTGTTACCTGTGGTGAGAAGGTCCGCTTGGTATGCTAGGCCAGAGGCAGTTTTGCAAGCAATACTCTGCAGCCAATGTACCAAAGAGCGAACTGAGGCTGTGGAAATCATTCTAAAGCTTAGAGGAACATCACTAGATGATGACCAGCTGGGAGACTGCTCTGTTCAGACAAGGAAGGTACCTCCGATAAACGTCAATGCCACGAAATTGTCAGAATTAGTTAACTTGAGTTCGGAAGTTTTGGAGCCACCACTGACAACATGTATAACAAACAAAGATTTAACACAACTTAAAGAGGCCCCAATGCAAGTGCCAAAGTGGCCTTCTCACACTCAGAGTGTGGAGAGATGCGTGAAAATGGTCACAGAAGCAGCTAGTCAAGTTTACAGTCACGAGAGGCGAGAAGGCTACATCAAAGCGCAAATAGCAAGCCGAATGTTGATGTCAAGGAACCGCAGCAAAAAGGACACGACTGCATTGGTTACTTTCAAATAAAGACTCTGAATGATATCTTATTGCCACTTTAAATGTTGATAGGATGTTTGCGCACATTTGTTATTTTGTTACGAATTTACGAAAAAATAGAATTTTTGAATTAAAATTGATGTAGGTAGGAGTTATTTTTTATTGTTTTTGAAGCAAGGATATTATGTTGCATGCCAAATGATTACATTAAATTGCTACCAAATCACATGATTTTCAATTTAGTCATTTCACCCCCAAAATTGACACACCCTATTGTGGCATGTATTGTTGGTTGTGAGCGTCAGTATTTTTAATTGAGGATGCTGTATTGGAGCCGATATTTGCAAAGAAATAAACGATGTTATCGAAAATAACCTTGGTTTGCAGTGAATACATATAAAAGTATATTTACTCGGAATTTGACTCGACTTTATATGGAAAATTTAAAAATAATAATTCCAAGTAAATAAACTTTTATACGTGTTTAATCTAAATAAAATTTACTTTGAAGGAGCAACAGTATTTATTTTACTTTTAATCTAACTGCAGTTGATAATTATGATAGTATTTTTTTCATCTAAAATCCACACAAATATTTTGTTTAAATTAACTAAACAATTCGAGTGTGTAATCCATTTTACTTCTTTACCTGTCAACGCATATTCGTATTAATGCTTATAATTAATTGTAAGGTATTTCCAAAAAGCTTCTGGCTTTAATGGGTTAATAACACTTAATAACTTTACAAGCGAGAAAGGAGAATGGCATGACGGATTCTTTTGACTAACAAAAAACTTATTCTCTTTTTTAAATAACAATGAAGTTAAATTAATTTTCCATGCAATTGCGCTTATAGCTGTCTCATTAATCAAATTCACGTTTCACCGAAATTTGCACGAATTTTTTAAATTGTGTTCTGTTTCAAATTTAGTTACATCTGACCCCCCCCTCTCTCTCTCTCTCTCTCTCTTCTCTCTCTCTCTCTCTGTTTATCTATCTAAGACTCCTACTTTCTCTTTCACTGTGCTTCCATATACCCCTTCCAACCTCCCCCAACTGCGAGCTATATATCATTCCTCATTTAGCTATTCCTCCAAAAATTTTCTCATTCGCTGCTACAAACTCCGTTTCATTATCTGCTACTCGAGAGGCGTTGTGTAACGACTGAGCGCGTATTCGATACTTACAAGTAACATTGAGCAGAAACGAGTCGGACAAAATATGAGATGGGAAAATGGTGTTCACGACTAAACACGTTAATTTCTGTCCGTGGAAGCGGCGAACTGCCGTCAGTCGGGCGATCGAGATACTCGAATTGAGGCTGTGTTCCGTCTGAAAGAGGAAATGAAAACGAGTTAGATTACCATTCACCATTTACAACAATGTTCTACCAATACATTACGAGTGTAAATATGCCTTTGAACCTTTGAACACGACGCGTGAAAACGTAAATCTCTCATCGTACGGAGGTCACGTTCGTGCGTATATTGTATATATAAACAGATGGATAGATGAATGTAATAAAACCCATCAATATATATATTATATATATATATATATATATATATATATATATATAATATACTCGACACAAAAACAAGTTTCAGTTTTGATAGCGTTTATTTATTTAACTTCCTTAAGAATAATACAATATTATTTCGAGTATGCAATCAAATATGCTTTCATACTGGAAGGGGAAAGTATGAATCTGAAAATAAATAAGAGGGAGTAATATTTATATATAAATATTTGTATATATTTTGAATTATTTTATGAAATAAACCAAATAAAAAACGCGTCATATAGAAATCTTTTTAGGATTAATCTTTTTCCTTCCTTTTGCGACAGGAGACGCGAGGAAGGAAAGCTGAATTAAGGGATGTGTATTGCGTTTATACTCTACACGACTGAACGATTCTTATGGACTTACACGGGTTTTAAGAGACAAACTCGCAACGTCACACCACGTACATAATATATATATATATATATATATATATATATATATATATATATAATATATATATATATATATATATATATATATACATATATATAAGAGGACGAAGAGATGGTACCTGTTTATTTACAAACGTTTCGGAAATTTTCTTTTTCCATCATCAGTGCTAAAATTATAAAAGCAGGTGAAAAAAATGAATAAATATAATGAACGGAAACTTATAAAATATATTCAAATGAACGTGTGATATTAATGATGTTTTTATTCAAGCAATTAAAACTAAAAATAAAATAATATAAAATATAGAAGAATGATCAATCGTCAAATATAAAGTAAAAAGCGAACAAAATTGAAAGGTGTTTTACCAGGGTGTTATTGTCGGAAAGGGACTAATTAAGCAGAGGGTTGGGAATGATTGGTTGTTGGAAGGGGTCCATATTAGAAGAGTTGGATCCAGACGGAGCGATAGTGGATTTCTTCTCAGTGGTAGGATATGACAGTTTATTTGGCTATGTTTAGGTTAAAGGCAAAACTTTAGTCGTTGATAGTTGATTTAATACTGAGGATGTATAAGGACTCCAGAATGCGGAGGTCGGTTAGATGGTTGGTTGTGTTAATAATTTTGAAATTGGAGGGAAGTAGTGGGTGGTTTATTTGAGGGCTGCGATGTTCTGGTAGAAATACCGCGATGCTCGTCCACTCATGTTTGATATTGACGAATGGTACTGCCAATGTAGTTCGCTTTGCAGCGAACACAATCGAAAACGTAGATAGTGGACGAAGCAAGGGGCTGAGGTATTTTTTCTTTGTGGTTGAGGTATGATTTGATGCTATTATTGTTGGTGAAAACGAATTGAAAGTTGATGTGGGGGTAAAGACGAGTGAGCAGGAGACGGAGTTCTGAAAGTATTTTGTGGCTGATATGGTCGTAATAGGGAAATGAAAAGTATTGTACGTCTTTTTTAACGGTGGGAACTTTAAGGGGGGGATTGACAAATATTATTAAGAAAATGTCTGGTTAAAAATTGTAAAAGATGTTTTGGGAAGAAGTTAATGCCGAAATTATGAATGAAATCTATTTCGTTATGGAGGGATAAGTACGAAGAGCAAAGATGATAGACGAGGTGGATTAAAATTTTTATGCTGTTTATTTTACATGGGAAATGGGTGCGGCTTAGGTAATTAGTACGTAGGCCTGTGTATGTGGTTTTTTGATATATGGAGGTGCTGAATTTGTTGTTTTGATTTGTTATTGTTATGTCTAGGAAGTGTAGGGTGTTATTGGATTCGTCTTCTTTGGTGAACTTAATGTTTCTGTGTTCCTAAGAACAAACCCCTCAATGAAGGTGTATATATATATATATATATATATATATATATATATATATATATATATATATATATATATGATACACACAGACCGTGCATGGAACAAGGAACTTTTCTGGGAAAATTAAATCCACTATAGTCTGAATAAGTAATGATAAATGACAAACACTATAGTTTTTTTCCTTTTCGTGATGTTAGCCCGACGTGGGCAACGGGTCACTCGCAAAGAGGCCCCAAAAATACAGTTTTCCTCATCATCCATCTTCAAAGCAAATATAATCCAGCTTTGGGACAGGATCTAGGGTTTAAAGCAGCCTAGCCCCACTATTTTTAGAACCTCAATATAAGCAAAGGACTCGTTGCATTCACGTCATATTGAATACAGCAAAGAAAAAAGGTAGTTCCTTGTTCCATGCACGGTCTGTGTGTATCACAAAAAATCTCAGGGGACCATTCTGAGTTCTATCCCTATATATATATATATATATATATATATATAATATATATATATATATATATTTATGAATAGAAACGACATAAGTACTAAGGAACGTTTCTGCACACGAGGAGGAGAGATAACGAATAAATGAAAAATGAGGCGAACCGCCCGGGAATCGAACCCAGGGCCTTCCAATTGCGGGTTGGACGGTTACTATTATGCTACGGACCTCAATTAATCACAAATCGAAATTCTCCCACATAGGGCAGAAACCAATGCCGTGAGAAGGCACCCTCGCAAATCGTGAATATGCGCATGTAACTGCAATGACCGCGCAGTATATAAATGAATAGAAACGACATAAGTACTAAGGAACGTTTCTGCACACGAGGAGGAGAGATAACGAATAAATGAAAAATGAGGCGAACCGCCCGGGAATCGAACCCAGGGCCTTCCAATTGCGGGTTGGACGGTTACTATTATGCTACGGACCTCAATTAATCACAAATCGAAATTCTCCCACATAGGGCAGAAACCAATGCCCTGAGAAGGCACCCTCGCAAATCGTGAATATGCGCATGTAACTGCAATGACCGCGCAGTATATAAATGAATAGAAACGACATAAGTACTAAGGAACGTTTCTGCACACGAGGAGGAGAGATAACGAATAAATGAAAAATGAGGCGAACCGCCCGGGAATCTAACCCAGGGCCTTCCAATTGCCGGTTGGACGCGCTACCATTATGCTACGGACCTCAACTAATCACAAATCGAAATTCTCCCACATAGGGCAGAAACCAATGCCCTGAGAAGGCACCCTCGCAAATCGTGAATATGCGCATATAACTGCAATGACCGCCCAGTATATAAATTTATTCGTTATCTCTCCTCCTCGTGTGCAGAAACGTTCCTTAGTACTTATGTCGTTTCTATTCATTTATATACTGCGCGGTCATTGCAGTTATATGCATATATATATATATATATATATATATATATATATATATATTATATATATATATATATATATTTATATATATATAATTATATATACACAGGGTGTTTCATAACATGTGGGGCGCACTTTCAGAATGGATTCAGGACCTGAAAACAATGAAAAAAGTTTATATAAACAAATGCCCGAAATCACTTTGTTTCCGAGTTACAGCCCGTTATGTGTTCCAGCAAGTATCCGCCTTACCTTTAAAGGAAGTGCTCAAAATGACCACCTTGCGCTTGAATACACACCTGAACAAGCCTCGTCATAGACTGCCTGACACGTTCAAACATTCCAGGTATTACTCGGATTTTCTGGCATCCTTGTTCTATACGTTGGCGAAGCATTTCAACGTTGTTAATGGGTGTCACGTAAACGATGGATTTTAGATGGCGCCACAGGTAAAAATCGAGTGGATTCAGGTCCGGGGAGGAAGCAGGCCAGGCAATAGGTCCTCCACGGCCTATCCATTTATCAGGGAAATGGTCATCCAAACAGTCTCTGGCTACTAGACTAAAATGAGGCGGAGCGCCGTCATGCATAAACCACATACGACGTCGGACACCAAGAGGAATTTCATCTAGTAAATCGTTTAAATCATTTCTTAAAAAATTCTCCTGTTAATCTTCCAGGCAAAACAAAAGGACCGATTAAGTTGTCGGCAATAAGTCCTGCCCATACATTGATACTAAATTGTTGTTGGTGCCTTGACTAGATGATGGCATGCGGATTCTCTTCGGCCCAGTAATAAGTGTTGTGAAAATTGATCACGCCATTTCTTGTGAAGGTAGCCTCATCAGAAAACAACACGGAGGATAGAAAAAGGGAGCACCGACAATTCAGCGCAGGACAATTCAGCGCCGACAATTCATCGCCGACAATTCAGCGCAAAGACAATTCAGCGCAAGACAATTCAGCGCCGACAATTCAGCGCAAGTCAGTACAGTTAAAAGTTTAGTTAAAAATAATAAAAATAATCGCAATAAATAAAAAAGAGAAAAATTTGTATATTTATATATATGCTAAATTGGGTCTGTATCGAAGGAGTGACATTTCAAAGGAGTGACATAACAAAGGAGTGACATAAATACCATAACGAAGGAGTGACATAACGAAGGAGTGACAAATCGGAGATAAAATTCAAAGGAGTATAATTATTAAAATTTTATTTAAAAAAACAAAATTTGTTAGAATTGTTAAAATTAAGATTTTATTTCAAAAACTAGAAGCCTAACCTAACCTAACCTAACCTAACCTAACAGTTGCAAGCCTCTCTTCCCTCTGGATTTGTTCTTTCTTCTTCTTTGTTGGTATTTTCGAGCTGAATTGTCTTGCGCTGAATTGTCTTGCGCTGAATTGTCTTTGCGCTGAATTGTCTTGCGCTGAATTGTCTTTGCGCTGAATTGTCTTGCGCTGAATTGTCGGCGCTGAATTGTCGGCGCTGAATTGTCGGCGCTGAATTGTCCTGCGCTGAATTGTCGGGTCACGTAGAAAAAAAAAGAGGATCGTGAGCACACTGTTGAAGGAACCAAGTACAAAAAGCCTCTCGTGGTGAGAAATCAGCTTCAGTAAGGCCTTTTACTCTGAACGTGATATGGGTAAAGCTGTTGTTCCCATAAAATTCTCCACACAGTTGTGTATCTTACACCCTCTGCTGCTGCTATCCTTCGGGTGCTGACACCAGGATGTCCCTCCACGCGATTCAGGACCAGCTCCTCCAACTCAACAGTTCTGGCGCTGATTGGTCTACCACCATCTGAAACTCGCTTGTTGAATGATCCTGTACAGTGTTGGGCACTAAAGCGTTAATCCGATAACAGTTAATTAACGAAGTTAACTTTTTTAACTGACTATTAACGGAAGTTAATTTCCATTTATCGTTATCGGACCAGTTAACTTCCGATAACTCGATATTTAGTCTGTTAAAGTCCGTTAACACGTTAACTGCGAGGAGTCATTCACGGAAGATCACCGCTCCGCGAATGAATTCAAACCGCCATAACTTCAGTTCCCGCCATAATAATTCTCTGGTAAATTAAAATTTAGTTAATGGTTAGTGGTTACAAGGGTTTCAAAACATGTAATCAGTACATTTTTTATTAAAAATAAAAAAAAAGTTATTAAGCAAAAAAGTTGCAAAACTTGATAAAAATACAGTTAAATACCTATTTATTGTTGGATTTTGCATAAATAAATATTTTCTATGGGTTTTAAAGCTTTTTCCTTGAATTTTTTAAATGTTAGTAAAGAAATAGTTATCGTTAACTTCCGTTAACTTTGTAGTAAAATTATCGGATTATCGTTATTTGAGTTAAAAATTGGGGTTAACGGATTATCGTTATCGAAGTTAACTTTTTGGTTAACGGTGCCCACCACTGATCCTGTATCACCAAGATGCTCGTCTATTCTCTGAAAAGTCTTCTTATCTGGCAGACGGCGACTCGGAAACCTTTCCGCATACAGACGTCTTGCTGCGGCCGCATTACACTCGGCAAGTCCATACATGAGATGCATGTCTGCCATTCCTCTGTTTGAAGAAGCCTCCATTCTCACTTCAAATGCACACTATCACTGAAGAGCACTAAACCTTTTAAGCTTTTTTTTCACTGGACTGCACTTATTCACGGTAAGAAGTTACGAATACGAACAGTGAAACACTGCGATGCACCTCTGACTGACTGATGGCGCTACACTCAACGATATTGAAACATGTCATAGAGTGTACGAAACATTACAATCGGCAAGGCCAGACATGAAATAAGCCTTGTACATGCTCACAAACATTGTCGGCAAGCAGTGTTTGTAAACAGTTTGCGGAAAGAATTGCTGGAACACAAAACGGTAAGCGGTATTGCGTGTGAGCACACTCAGCACACGCACTATATGTACATATTATATAATTATAGTAGCTAATGATAAACTTCATAACTAGCTAGTGGGTATGAACTGTAGACTATTCTGAAAAATACGGTACTGTCTTTAATATCTTTAATAAGATTTTATTGGGGTAGGCGGTGCTTACCTAGCTTGCCCTGAATGCACGCCACTGATATATATATATATATATATATATATGTTACAGTAAGATTCTGAAAATAGCGATTTCATAAAATCCCTGAAATTTTCAATAATTTCGCGTAATTACCTTTTCACTTAGAGACTTCAGGAAGTTACTGCAGTACTTAAGAATTTCAAGAAATCCCTGCAATAAGCTACCAGGGATTAGGTTAGGTTAGGTTAGTTGTCTACCTAACTTAACCTAAGTTCACTTCCTGAAGTCCCTGAGTGAAACAGTAATTATGCGAAATTACTGAAAATTTTAGTGATTTCATGAAATCACTAGTTTGACAATCTTACTGTAACATATATATATATATATATATATATATATATCAGGAATTGGAAACTGAATCGAACTGGAATCGATAAACTGATAAAACCGACATTATTTTATGAACTGAAATCGAAAAAAAACTCGAACTGAAAAAAATTCTGACGACTAAAATCGAAATTCGAACTGAAATTGAAAAACAATAAAAAACTGAAATCTGCATTAGAATGGATTAAAAATAACAGTTTTGCATTTCAGTTTCGAGAAGCATTTCGATTGCAAAAAATATAAATAACTTGAATTATTTTCCTTTTTTTGCGACTTAACATTTGTATGGATTTAAAATATCCATTTATCCTTTAATTCGATGTAGAAAATAACGCAGCTGAAAGTACTAGAGACAATAGTTTTAAAAAGAAAGAAAAAGAATTAGGTATAAAATTTTTTTCCCATATCAAAATACTTTTCAATAAAGACTGTGCTCCTTTCGTTGACCTAAGTTTAATCACTTGGTAAGGACGCCTTCAGTTTTTTCTGACCATTAAATTTTTCAGTTCGATAATAGCTATACTATCTATATCTAGTTATCTACGGGGCTCCAATAAACCTTAGCCTCCCCTGCCCATGGCCTAAACCATTAGAGGTACAGTAAAACTAAACATACCTTACAAAAGAGAATTTAATCCTGCATTTAATGAGAAACAATTAAAACTTGGTGTTCCCGCCATTGGCTTCCAAGACAGCTTGAATTCGCTTTGGGTAGCTTGCCAAAAGTGACGTGAATAGATTTTGATCGTTACGCAAATTTGCTAAAACAGTTTCAATGTGTTGCGTCATTGTATCCTTCGAAAATCGATTTGCTGCAAGTTCTTGAAACAAGAGACATTCAACCTTGTCCTTTATAACTGATCCAATGTGTTCACAGACGTTCAGGTCAGGAGAATTTCCTGGCCATTCTTCATTTCCAAAGAAATCGATCTCATGATTCCGCAACAACTGTTGAGTGGCTAATGCCTTAAAGCAGGGGGCCTTATCGTGCAGAAGTGTGACCTGATCGACATCCATAACATTGTTTGGGTTTCTTAGAAAAGGAATGACATGCTGGGATAGAATAATATCACGAAAATACTGTCCATCCCAACTCTGACCATTTGGCTTCAGCACCCACATGAGCTTCTTTGCAGTGAACAAAACAAACACACCAACACAGTCTGGACTTTTTTAATAATTCGCGATAATGTTCATTGTCATCGATTTCATCTGGTGTTGTGGCCCACACTCGATCATTTTGGTAGTTAGGCCGACGTGTTACGTAAACAAAAAATTCATCGGAGACAGCTAAATGCATGAAATCATCCACATCCCAATGTTCAAGATAATGTGCAAACCACATTCTGTCATCAATGTTAAGTTGAGTTTTTCTTGGCTTTGGAAGTTCATGCCAAGGCTCTAAACCTTGCCTATGACGGTACAGTCGAATGATCTCACCACTAACGATCTTTCCTCTCAACATTTCGATCTCTCTAGAAAGTTTAGCACAGCTGTTTTTCCGCTTACCGTACCGCTTTCAATGATGTCCTTTGTTTCCTGAGAGAGTGGCAAATTTGGGCGCCCAGATTTGGTTGTATCCATTTCACATTCATCCAAAGTTTTATTCCAATTTCTTTTGACGAAGTCCTCACTTCTTCGCAACTTTTTGGCAACCCATGAACGTGTTATAAAGGTGGCTCCAGCATCACGAGCTTCCCGAAATGTTATTGCTCGTATGCGATCTATCACACGTTGCCTCTCCGTATCACCAATTAATTGAGAAGCCATTATATTATCACTTTATCAGCTAGAGTAATTTTAATACCTGCAATAAATAAAGAATTTTATATATTTTTATAATCACTAAAAACTATTTCGATATAAGTAAACATGTAAGCTGCAAATGGGGGGGCTAAGGTTTTTTGGAACCCCTTACATAAGTGAGTGAGATAATCCGTGGGAATGACCAAACTTCAACTCAAATGTTAATCCTTTGGATATAAAAAAAAATTGGAATCGAAATTTAAATTGAATCGAACCGAAAAAATATAAAACTTGAGTCAAAAAATAAACTCAAATCGAAAAATAAATTAAAAACTTAAATCGAAACTGAAATCGATATTTTTGGAAACTTAAACTGAAATCGAAAACTGGACTTAAAAATTTATCAATTTCCCATCCCTGATATATATATATATATACTCTCGCTATTCATGCCCTTGAGATCTTCGACTATGCCAAGAATATGAACAAAACTGTTGTTATATTTTCGCGGCTCCAACATTTTGAAAGTGTTGTGAAAGTTTCATGTTTAGTAATATCCATATTTTAATGTTATTATATCTATGTATAAAAATAGAGGTATGTAAACGCCAACTGCAGAGGATAAAAATGGGCACACAAACGATGGTCACGCTTATATAAATCCAAGTTTTAACATAACTGTAACTATACAGATGAAATTAGTACATTCCTCAGTAATAATCTGTGTTACAGTCACTGCACTGTTTTATTAAACAAAATGGGGTACTCACCAGTGTTCATGTGTCACTTTTTTAATCTCGTTATTTAGGAACAAAAGTAAAATTTATTTGCCACTTTTTATTATACAGGGTGTTCAAAAAGAAACGCAGCACAAAATACAAAAGAAAAGGGTTAGTTTACAGTGACATATGCATTCTCCAATGGCTTGCGTTTCTTTATGAACAACCTGTGTATATACAGTATATTAGACGTTAAAAGTACTGTTGGATTCTTACTGAAATTATTTACTCTTTTTCCTATTACATTTTATTAAAATAATAACTTCTTCAATTAGGCCTAATAAAATGGCTGAATTTAATGTCAGTTAAATGTGAGAGAATGACATTCAAATTTTGTCAGGACATTTCCTGATGGAAATGGAAGAGACTCGGTGTTACACTCACTCCCGCACCCCGTCACACACAATATATATATATATATATATATATAATATATATATATATATATATATATATATATATATATATATATATATATATATGTGTGTGTGTGTGTGCGTGTGTGTGCGTGTGTGTATAACGAGGTATTATTAAAGACGAAACGAAGGCTCGATTATATGTTATTAATTTTTGAGTGAAGCAAACATAGGGTAAATTTATTTTCGAATAAAACCACTTTATTTTCCATGAATAAAATATGGAGAACATTTAAAGAAGAGTAAAAAATATTTTGATCAAGATAAAATAAAGAGTATTCCTCGAAATAATTTTCTAAAAAGTCTTCTAAATTATCTCTAAAAGAATGTTGTGAAGAGTCTCTTAAGAGTCTTCTAACGAGTCTCTTAAGAGTCTTCTAACGAGTCTCTTAAGAGTCTTCTAAAGAGTCTTCCAATGATTCTTATTATCCTAAAAATATTTCTAAAGTCTCTTCTAACGAGTCTTCTAAAGAGTCTTTTAATGAGTCTTTTAAAGAGTTCTCCAAAGTGTTCCAAAGAGTCTTCTAAAGCGTTTTCTAAAGAGACTCTTTTCTTATCATTTTGGACTCTTTTTGAATTATAATAAATATTTTTCGTGTCATCAAATGATTATTTGCTCATTATAAAATTCGACCTCAACTTTTTCGAATGTTAAATTCGCCATTTCGGTTTTGGGGAATTTATTGCAGCGTCCAGCGTCTATAAATGAAGCGTTAATGATAAAAGAGTCGATGAAGGAGGGGACCGCCAATTGAAAGAGACGGGGGATCCAGTTAATGATAGCAGGGGTCTAATGATGGGCATTGACTTACCGGCACGAATAAATGCGTACGTGGATAAAGGGAAAGAGAGGTAATAATGGCGCGGGTGTTGAAACCGGAGAGTAAACGCAACATTACTACGTTGCTCGGGGTAACTTTGAAAGTTTTATGATAATCTAACACGCAACCAGCGTTGCAGCGCCACTTTAATCGAAAGTGGAAGAATCTAATTTAACAGTTGTGGACTGAACAAAGAAACTGATTACAAATTAACCGTTAAATTAGATGGTAAACGCGCGATAGTTATTTAATTATTATCCCATTAAATGACGCGTATAAAAATATTCTTACGTTGAAGAAATAAAATAAAACGCGTTATTTAATAAATTACTGAAATAATTTGTCATTATTTTCGCAATCGATTTCGAAACGGAAATTTAAAAAAATGTAAGAAATAATAATTATTTCTTACATTTTCTTAAATATTATATTTTATGGTAATTTATCAGCGAAAGCATCAAATGTCAGACTGACTGTACGTACAGTGGACATTTTAGATTAAGGTTTCATTTCACTCCCCATGCACGTGCATTATTTCCAAGGGTGAGATAGTGTCTACTATTCCGAAATGTTGGGCAAAGACGGTTGTCACTACTATCACAACTCGGGAGTCAAGTGTTGTCTCGCGCTTGAGAAGAGGACGCCTGAAAAGGTAGGCTGAAACTTTCCAAATTACCCCTTGAAGAAGAGGAATATCTTCGCTAGATTCATAAACGTGTTCAATGTTCATGTTCGTTTTCTTTTGTGACAATGCCGCATTCTGCGGAAAGTGAGTCAACATTGATGCAAGTTGTGATTCAAGTATTGATGTTGACAGATGTTTGAAAAGAAGCAATTTATAGTAGCGTCAGCGTTAATGCAAGTCGATGATGCTGAATTACATAAATGTGATGTTGGGGTTGTTTAATCTTATTCGCAACATCTAAAGTTATATGTGAGATCCGAACTACGGGTCACTACATCATCTGGAAGCGGAGGACGAATCCCTATCCAACTACTATCCAAACCTAATGTCGTTTAACTTTGTTAATCGACGGAAAGCGGTATTACGACACTGGCCACGCGACGTAGCACTGCTGAACCCCGAAAGAAAATAGCTATGATGTTCATATGACAAATTAATTAACTGCATCAATGATGATGATGGTTATGGTTTACGTTAATGGAACTTTAGCGCAAATGGGGAAGAAAAATCACCTCAGTGAAAGTTTCCAAAAAGACTTGCCATGACATGACATGACACGACTCATTTAACCCAGAAATTCTAACCAGGAAGCAACATTCCTTTTGAACTCCCACATCGCATCATGTAAGTGAATGTTAAAACTATTTTTCAGCTGGGTTTGTTCATAGTAACGTTTCTCTCTCACTCTCTCTCTCTCTCTCTCTGTATATCCGTCTATATGGTTATACATTTATCAATCTATTGATACAGCTGTAAAAAATATACAAAGAAAGATATTGTATATGTGGACAAAAAATTAGAAAAGTTTAACATGATTAACAAGATCTTCGATTCATAATATGAGGTTAATTCCAACGACGAAAATTTTTCCTCAACTGAAAAAAATCTAAACCAAGTTTTTGATACTTTTGGAAAAGGAAGATTAGAGACAGCGGTACGAAGGACACTCAGATTACGAAAGAGAGGAGGAATATGCGAGATCTAGTAATGAAAGAGAGAAAAAGGAGGAAGAGATAACGAGAGAAAAATGGGATTAAATTAAGTTTTGAGTAAATGACGTAAAAGACAGTAAAAGGCGAGGAAACTCGATCAAAATTAGAGATGACAATGAAGAAAAAGCGACTAGTTTGTTCTTGCATTATGAGGCATAAAGCCAAGCCCGAAAAATATTCTATGCAAATAGAGTAAGCTCATATTATGCATATTTGGGTATAAAATGGGAAGCAGAAGGGAATGGCTTAGTATCCGAAAGGACTCCTTCTGTTTCTCTCTTTTAATGGGATGAATTTCAAAATATGTAAATTTTTGAAGAGTTTAACATCCTTTAAAACAGTGAATTAATCTCAAAATATGTATTGCATACTCTCTCTCTCTGGTGGCATTGTCAGTAGGATCGCCAAATTCGCTGATGACACCAAGCTTGGGGGCAATGTTGGGACACTCGAAGCGATCGAGCAACTGCGTGCGGACCTACATATGATAGGAGAGTGGTCCGAAAAATGGCAAATGCCGTTTAACTTGGGTAAATGCAAGGTCATGCTCATTGGCTACGCCAATCCCAAGTCGGACTACTCTATGTTGAGGAGTAATATCGAGGCCACTGATTTGGAAAAGGACTTGGGTGTGTTAATTAGCAGCGACCTTAAGTTTACCAAACAGTGCATAGAGGTGGAAAAGAAAGCCCAGAAGCTGTTGAGTTATATCAGGAGGCAATTTTGATTTCGGAACAAGGAGATTGTGCTCTCTCTGTACAATTCCCTGGTTCGGTCGCACATGGAGTACGCTGTGCAGTTCTGGTCGCCCACCCTCAATAAAGATATTGACAGGCTAGAGCGAGTCCAGGCGAGGGCCACTACGTTAATCCCTTCCGTTAGGAATATGGGCTACAATCGACACTTACACGCCCTGAATTTGTTTTCGCTGGAAACTCGGAGGCTGCGTGGTCAATTCATCGAGGTTTTCAAGCTCTTACATGGGTTCGACGATGTCGATTTTAGAAGCATATTTAGTTTAAATGATAACTCAACTCGCAACAATGGTTGGAAGTTGGATTAAAAACGGTTTAGCACTAGCTATGTGTGGGAATTACTTTACCTATAAGATCTGTGACACGTGGAACAGGCTACCTTCAGAAGTTGTGAACAGTTCCTGTGTGGATCAGTTCAAGAAAAAGTTAGACCGAATCTTGCACACTATTTGAGGGTGTAGAAATTTTTCCCTGTCATTGGTACCTCCTCGGTATGGACCGCAAGGCCTTTTGAGGTACTTCTTTTCCTTGTAGCTCCTTGTAACTCTCTCTCTCTCTCTCTCTCTTTCTCATTTAATGAGAACATACGTGATGGTACCATATTCTCGAAGCAAACTTCTGCGTGGCAGAATCCAGCGAAATAAAATAAAGCTTAAAATCTGTAAACAGAAATGTTTCGTAAAATCTTTGTTTATGTTTTATACTTACGGTATTTAAAATCTAATATTTTCTAGCGAAGGGAGTAAGAATCTATTTGAGAAAGAGTTCCTCGTTTTCTGGAAAGTATGCAAAGTGTGGATTGTCATAAAAATTAAACAAAACTAGAGTGAAACTGTAAAGTTCCCACTTATTTTAAATAAAAAACAAATTTAATGCAAAATCTAAGGCTGTTTCCTTTGATTTGAAGCGTGTAATGTCCGGTTTGAGAATGCTTTTTATTTTCGTATAATAAAAACTGCAGTAAATTACAATGAGTTCCTTTAATTGTTAACGATTTTAGTTCGTTTAAATGGGGTTGGAGGGAGTTTCCTTGTACAACATAAATATCATCAACTGTTGCCGCAAAATAGAAGTCAACATCTTCCTTCCTTGACTAATCAATTTTAAAATTAGAAAGAGCCGTTTTGAGCAGAAAACTGAGATTTGTTTATAAAAAACCTCAACAGGTAGCTAGAACAACCTGAAAAAAGAGTTAGCAGCTGACGAGGAAGCTTCTAACAGTGGCTGCATCCTCCAGCGCGGGACACGTCAACGAGAAGAAGAGGCGACGTCAAACCAAAACATCAACGCGCTGGTGGCCAAACTTCCTCAAATCTCCGTGCAGCGGGTTGTCTACGGTTGGACAGACTGGCAGTCGACGGCCTGTTGCGTGGCACGGTCAGAGTGCCGATCGGCTCCTGGGGCCGGACCTATTCTCAGCGTGCTATTTTTTCAATTACAGGGAGCAATTGCGTGCTCCCCGAACTACTCTTACTCTCTGGCGACATTAAGACTAATCCAGGCCCCACTACAACTTACACATGTCACCATACACAAAGACATAGACACAACAGCACCATGAGACACATACAGAAGTATAATATTAACATATTACAGTACAACGTAGTTGGCCTCACAAACAAAATCATGGAGATTAGGGAATTCGTACACATACAAAACATTCACATAGCACTTATACAAGAAACAAAACTAAAAAGCACACCCAAAACACCCACCATCCCTGACTTCACGGCGATCCGTCAAGATCGTACTCGGGGTAACGGGGGTGGACTCATCACTTACATACGTAAAAGCATTAGCTACACTGATGCTACCCAAAACATTACAAACACAATCCAAGCAGATAACACGATAGAAATACTGTACAGGCAGTTAACATTAAAACACGCGCAAAACACAACACCACACTAATCAACATTTACATCCCACCAGATAGTTCACCTCAGGTGGCAGCCAATTACAATCCACAGTTACACAATCTGGCCTCTCTCACTAATGTCATCTTAGGAGGAGACTTCAACGCCAAAGACACTAGTTGGTACCTGCACAACCAAAGCAACACCAGAGGCGCCAACATAGCCACACAACTAAACAGCCTCTTCATTCTTAACAATACAGAAGAACATACACACATACCACATCAAGCAGGATACTCAAACTCCTCCCCAGACATAACGTCCTGTTCTCCCTCACTAGCAACACATACACAATGGAGAACAGAAAAACAACTGTCATCAGACCACCTGCCCATCATCATTACAACACATTCTACACTCTGCCCCAACAGCCTTAGGCACACTTACAGAAATTACAAGAAAGCTGATTGGGAACAGTTGAAAATACAGACTGAGGAACAATTCACCACATTAAACAGCACACCCATCATAAACATCAATACAACACTCAAGACATTTAATCAGATCATCAATAATGCAAACAAATACATACCGAAGGGCAACATTAGGAAATACAACCCAAATTACACAAGAGAAATAGCCCACCTTATAAGGCAACGTAACAACCTCAAATATAACACACAAACCCCACACACAAAAGCCATAAAACAGCAGATACAACAGCTTAACACAGAAATAAACAACAAACTCAAAGAAAAACAAACAGAAACATTCAGGGAATTCATAACAACATTAAACCACTCCACAGATACATCCAGGCTATACAAGACTATAAACGGCATTACCCACTCTAACAGCGGCATTCACACCTCACACGCGGCTATCTGTCGCAGCCAAAATAATATCCCAACATACACACAACAAGCTAACATTCTAGTTAATCAGTACGCAAAGATAAGTCACTTAAACAGAGACAACAACCAGAAACACGCAGACAGACAAACAGCCAGACACAAGAAAACCTACAGACTCGATACAACCATTACACCCTTCAATACAGACCAGACCACCAAGATCATCAAAAACATTAAGAATTCAAAGGCTACTGGACCAGACAACATATCTAACATACACCTTAAACACTTGGGCCCACAAGGAATACCAGCTCTCACAAATATCAGCACATATTCATACCAATACTGTATTATTCCTGACATTTGGAAACAAGGTAAAATTATTACATTACTCAAACCAAACAAAAATCCAACAGAACCAGCTTCCTATAGACCCATTACTTTACTATGCACACCTTCCAAAGTAACAGAAAGACTAATCTTACAAATCACCAACCCACACATTCCACTATCGCCTACTCAACATGGATTCAGACCTCACCACTCAACCACGACATTACTCACTAACCTCACGCAGCACATCATGGATGGCATCAACTCCAGACGACCAGCTCAACGTACACTATTAGCAACAATAGACATTAGTAAAGCATTTGATGCTATCCCACGCTTCCCTCTCATAAACAAAATACTCACACAAACCTGCACAATAACACCAAAAGGTGGCTGAGCAACTATCTTTCAGGAAGATACTCACATGTCACATTTAATGGCAAGTCATCCAAAAACAAGCTTTTTCCGAACGGGGTTCCTCAAGGCTCTGTTCTCTCACCAACACTCTTCAACTTATACATGCATGACATTCCAACACCCATATATAACAAGCTTACATTATCATCATATGCAGATGACATCACTCTAACATCCACCCACAACAACATCGACACCGCTACAAATAACCTACAAACATACATAAACAGTATACAAGACTGGCTCACACACAATAGACTCAAAGTAGCGCCCACAAAATCAACCATCACCTTGCTTACAAGCAACACAAAAGAACACCAGGTAATTCCACAGCTTACACTACACATCAACATTCCACACACTCACAGGAAAACTACTTGGGGTCACATACACACATCATTATCTTTTGCAAACAACATTCAGGATATTAAAAACAAATGTACGTCAAGACTTAACACGTTTAGGGTACTAACCGGCACAAACTTTGGACACCAGCAGGAAACAACATCACTCATATACAAACAATATATTCGCTCAGTTATGGACTATGCTAGCCCATGCTGGGCACTCATTATCTCAAACACACACATAAGCACTTACAGACAATAAAAAACAACGCACTTCGTATCATTACAGATGCACTCAAACAACACCACTAGAACACCTGCACACAGAAACAAAAATACTGAAAGTTAGGGAACATTTAGACATGAGGGGAACACAATTCATGGCAGCAGCGACAACTAACCCACAACACCCTTGCCACTACATGTACAATCACGCACCGACACCTCGCACCATTAAGGTAACACCAGAGAGACATTATAACCAAATACTCCATTCCGTACCACGCCCCACAGACATCACACAGTACAGAAAACACATACACACACACACCTAACCCACAAAGCACTGAACGACTCGGTCCGAATGCGGTCCTAGGTGCGAAGCCGCCACCCATTAACAGGTCAGAGATCAGCCTGAGCAGATCGGATCGAGTTAACTTAGCACGATTCCGATGTGGACATCACCCCAACTTACTAACATATAAACACAGACTAGACAACTCCATAGACGACACCTGCCACCTGTGCCACGACACACCACAAACAATTGAACACATTATGACAGACTGTACCGCTCTAGCACAACAAAGAACACAACACAACATCACTAGTGCGCTGAACCTCTGGTCCACTCCGAAGAGGGCAATCGGTTACCTGCGTGCCGCCGGCTTGCTCGATCAGGGTGGGCTGATCGGCTAAGCAACACCAACAACATCGACTTGTTATTTGTTTTATATTCAATAAATATAAAGTTCATACAAACAAATTTTGACACATTCGTGACTTTAAAGACCTGAAACGATTGAGGACATTATGGTTCAAATCTGAAAGGATGAAATGAAGATCAGTTAATCCGCGAAAGCTAAATTCTAAAAATACCTTAATAAAAATAGCCCACAACCTCATAACTTTCTTATATAATTTTATGTTTCTTAGTGATTCTTTAGACTTTGGTTGAAAACATAATGTTTCTTCTTCTTCTTCTTCTACAGCATTATTAGTCCCGCACTTGCGCGGGGTCGCTGCTGCGGATCCTCCTTCTCCACTCTTGTCTATCCTGTACCAGTTCGACATCCAGCTCCCGCTCCCTCAGGTCGTCCCGAACACTGTCCCCCCTGGCAAGGTCTCTCCTTCCTCGCCCGTCTTCTCTGAGCTATCTTCTTCAGTCGCATCCGCTCATGGTGCGGTAGCCCTCGTCCACTTTCCAAGGGTCAGGGCGATCCCCCCGCGCGTCGGTTACGGCAGACGCCCTAGTATGTACGACATTTACGACATTTTCCATGATCCGCATATCATAATGGTATTGGCAAGGTTTTACGCCGGATGCCCTTCCTGACGCAACCAGAAAGAAAGACAAATAATGAAATTTATAAATATGAAGTTTCAGAATGTAATTATCGTAATATTTTCTCTGTGAAGAAGATATTAAGCATTCTCTTTATTTTTTTTATTTTTTTATTTTTTTAAGATGTCCACAAAAATAATTTTTCTGTACTTTTTGTAATAATTTTCTCTCCCTTAATCGCTAATCATTTTCCTTTACAAACTCATGTCTACTCTTTCTTTCTTCTGGACTGAAATTCTTCAGCGTACTTAGTACATCTTCCGCCTACTGCCCATCCCATCAGTACATCAAAGCATAATGTTTGTTGATACGAATTAAGTGTGCCACTGACATTAGTGCTCCAGTGTGTTCTTAGCGGCTTTCCTTTGCTATTTTTCTTTTGGACTCTTCTATCACTTTTCATTTTCACTTTTCCTGCCAGGTATACCAACTTCTCCTTTAAGTAGACCTTAATAAAATCTTGACGATGTCATACTAAAAAACTTATTATTTGCATGCCACAGCACGTCCTTCATGAGACCCGAATAGCTACTCGCTATTTACTGATTGGTTTTTGTTTATTTTGTCCGCGTCGTGAAGTACGTGTTCTGTGCCAGAGAAAAATTTCCTTCGATTACAAGGTTGCTTATTTTATGTTTTAGAGTTTTTATTAAGTCACTGGCCCTAGCTGAGATTCTCACCCAAATGAAGGTTTAGAAAATATATGAAGAAAATGTGCAGAAGAAATAATATAGTTCGCGTTCTCTGTCTCTGTCTCTCTGTCTCTTTCTCTCTCTGTCTCTCTATTTTATCCAAGAAGGTGAACAAACAACAAAGATATACTACATTTCTATAGCTTCATAAATAACTTCGATTATAACATAAAATAAAGTAAAGCTAAGGACCAGTAATTTACAACAAGAAGTCAGTATTTTAATATTTAGTGTGGCCTCCTTGAGTACGGATGATGGCTTCACATCACGAAGGCATCAAATCAACCAGACCCTGCAGACTTCTTGTAGGAAATGCTGGCCATTTCGAATGGCAATACGTCACAGGTCCTGTATTTTGGTTGGCTTCACTTTTGAGACAATTTTCATATTGGTTCCACCAAACGCTCAGTAAGGATTAGACTGGGGCTGACTTTGTGGTGGAAACCACAATACTTTACCTTCCCACTGCTTCTGCCCCTCCATGTTTTGAGTCATTGTCTCCTGGAAGATGAATTCCCTCCCTGTTAAGGAAACTCTACTTAGCAATGCATGATAAGCCATATTCCCATCATGTTTTCACCAGTTTTTACGAGGTCACTCACTTCAGCTGAACTGAAGCAACCCCATACCATAATAGAGTTACTATCATGTTTTATAGCGTTACCGATACGATTAGATTAAAAAAATTTATGGCTACATTACCTCACAAACGTACTCACTTAATTTGCAAAAAGTTCAGTTTGTGTTGAAAATAATTTCGACAGTTATCAAGAATAAAACATAATGTCTACAAATTAAATCAAGCGTGAATTTTGTGACGTCATAAGAGCACGGAGAAACGCTAAAAATTTAATACAGTCGGAGGACAGAAAAGTTCATGGAATGCTAACTTCCTTAAAAGAATTCGTAGCAGACTAATCCGTGGTCCGCCATCTTGTGAATGATGAGCGTCAGCCGTCAATTAGCCGGAAGATTTCGCGGAGGCAAGATCGCTTAACTAAAAGATTAATACTGTTGATAGAAAAATGAAGATAGAATGAAATTAAAGTCAGGAGTAAATTTATAGTTGAAAAATATAAAAGAACTTGAGACAAAGCAGAGAATTGTTATAATTAGGAGCTTAAGAATACAGCACAATGAACATAATTTTTGATAGTTTAAAGCAAAAGACTTTGAAGGCATATATATTAGTGGATGGGTTTCGTTATTATTTAGTAGGAATTATTAAAATTTAAAGTTTAACTTAACCCTCATCAGGTAGGGTGGGGTCAGAATGATCCCCGTCGATTTTGTATTTGCCAATTATCACCTTGCATTCAAATGCAAATAAAACTTTTTTGCTCTTTCTTTGCATTTCCTTCCATATGAACAAGATATTCTGATATAAGTGAAAAGTTCAGAGTTGTTTTATGTGGAATAAAGACATATTTTTGAAGTTTATTACACAGGGGTCATTTTGACCCACCCTACACTTATAACACAAATATTTTATCCTACCTGTTGAGGATTAAGGAACTCTTTGGATAAACTTAATTGTCGAGGCCGTAAGTTATTCCCACTTGTCTATCTACATTGGGGAAAGTGTGGATATCGCGTTTCAACGGCTTTGTCCAATTAGTTGATGTAAAGTGAAGAGTTGAATATTCCGATTAAACGGAACGAATAATGTAGCTTCGTCTTCAGACGTTGAATATTTTTATGCCAACCCTGTATCAAGGTAGGATTTCTTTATATTTAGATATTAAAATTAATTAAGAGCATATAAATTCCTTCTTCCCAAAGCATTACCAGAGGTCAGATAGGGATTTTATTTTGGTAGATCCGTAGAATTGAACCAGCGCATAGGCTCTGTAGCTAATCTAGACGAGGGGAAGATAGAAGCAATAAAAATTCAGAAATGCAGTGATATAAATCAAACCAAATATATATATTAATAATGAATCACTCTAGGAATACAGAAAATAAATTTTGATAGACTATTAAAAGAGAAAAGAAAAAATAACATTCCTGTTATGAACGGAACGGTATAATATATGCCCGTAAGTTCTATGAAGGACAAAGAGTGATGTCGATTCGTACTCACTCTGATTTCAACAACTTTCGACAGCACCTACAAATAGAAGTGCCATCAGCATAACCCGTGTGTAAAGATAAACTTATCATTAGTCTTATATGTAATTTAAAGAAAAAAATTGAAACAAAAATTTTATAAATTTGTCTTTCAATTTTACAATGTTAAAATTCTTATAATCTTCTTATAATTTTGTAATTTTCCAGTCCTTCAAATTTTATAATTTTGTATCTTTTCAACTCTACAGTCTCATTGTGGATACATATACAGTGGCGCTTATAAATATTCGTACAGAGAAATATTTCAGTTATAGCCGTCCTTATCTTTCATCCCATGCATACGATAGTTATGTAAAGTTTACCATTCGTTTGGAAAAATTTAACAAATAAAAAAATTAGTTTGACGTCAACATATATTGTAAGACATCAAACAATTTGAGCAAAGTAAAAAAGTTAAAGAAAATTAAAAGAAAGTTAAAATGCAAAAGTTTTCGTACATTTACTTACAAATTTATTTAATACTGTGTGTGTCTACCTTTTGCTTGAATGATTTCAATGATTCGTTTTGGGTATTTTACTACAAGGTTTCGACAACTCTCAGTAGAAGTTTTAGCCCATTGTTCTAAAGAAAATTGGTGCAGTTCATTCAGATTCGAAGGGTTTCTCTTGCGGAAATCTCTTTTTCAAATGAATCCATAAATTCTCAATTAATTGAGATCTGGGCATTAACTACACCACTCGAAAAGCTTGAAATTCTTTTGTTGAAGCCATTTCATGGTACTCTTACTTTTATAGTTTGGATCATTATCTTGTTGCATTACCCAATTGACACCCATTCGCAACTCACGAATTGAAGGCAATACATTTTCTTCTAAAATTTCCTGATATTTCTTCGAATTCAAGATTCCATTGATGACAACAACCTTTCCTGAAAACAGAAGCACTAAAACATTCTCAAAGAAATAAACTACCACCACCATGTTTAACCGTAGAAAGAATGTTTTTTTCCTCAAATGCAGTATTTGATTTTCGCCAAACATACCGTTGCTCATTGTTTCCTAATAATTCAATTTTGGTCTCTTCTGTCCAGAGCATTTTCTTCCAAAATGCAAATCCATCATTTTGATGATCCTTGGCGTACTTTAAATGAGCTTCTTTGGGTGTTTTTCGTAGCAGAGGTTTTCTTCGTGCAATCCTTCCATGCAAACCATTTTTTCTCAATATAAGACTCACAGTAAACTTCTCGTAACTATCCAATGCATGGTATAAAAAATAAGGACGAATATAACTAAAATATTTCTCGGTACGAATACAGTAGTCATGAGCGCCACTGTATAACATTGTCCTTCTGTACTTTCTTGCTTTACAACAACTTCTTTAATTTTTTGCACATAATGTATACTCGTATATAAGTATATATATTAGAGATGTAGCAGTTGTCCGCAAATGCAACCGCACATATTCTCAGCTCTGCAACTGCAACCGCATTTATCATTGCGGTTATTGCAGTTGTTTGAGGATATCTTCTTACTAGGGCGACCAAATGCTATAAATGCTAGTGTAATGGCTATAAATGCTATAAACGTCGCCAAATGATGTTCCTGTCATGCCTCATGCCTTCACTCAAGAATACAAAGGAGTAAAAGTTTGCTACGCCCTAATTGCGACGGTTCTAGATAAATTCGCCGCCGGAAAAATCGCCACGAGGAAAGTTCGCCGCAGGAAAATTCGCCGCGAGGAAAATTCGGAGCAAGAAAAAAAATTTTAAGCGATTTATAATAAATTTTTTTTTTTAAACATTTTCCGATGTAAAAATAGCCCCTGCACTATCCGGATGTCCAATTAAAAGCTCTTTAAAGGACTAATTAAATGAGAAAGGATACATCTGCTCGGCCATCTTTTCGCTGCGATGCGTTCTGCGAGTAATACTAAGCCGCAGAACGCACAGTAGTGCACGCGCAAAAACTTTTTTTCCAGCCGGACAGTTTGGGACAGGGGTGCTCTACGGGGGCTCCGCCCCAGTACCACTGAGACCTAAATTATACAACAGATTATTGTTTTAGAGTGAAAAATTGTACCCATCTTTCCCCTCCACTATATCGGAGGGGAAAGGGGTCGAAGCAATCGGCGACGCAGATTGGTACCTACATTTCCAATTGAAACTTGGAACGTCAATGAAAGAACAGAGAACGAAATGCCTCGAACAAATAACAGCGTAGAAGGGTTCCACAATTCCCTTCAAAGTTCTGTCACTAATATGCATCCAAATATCTTGAAACTAATAACAATATTGAAAAAAAGAAGAAAGCTTCGCAAACAAAAAGAAAATACAAGTTGAGCGTGGTGATGAGTCTTCTATGAAAAAAAAAATATAAAAATGTGAACAAAAGGTTACAGCAACAAATAAGGGACTACAATTCAGAAAATAAATTCCATTTTTTGAGAGCCGTTGCAGTGAACCTCCATCACTTTTAATATGATTTTATTGAGTTTTAATAAACATGCATATAATAATTTAGTAAACATCGTTTTAATAAACATACATTTAATATCCACCATTTTAGTGACAGTGTAACCCTAAGAAGTACAAAATTATGATAAATCGTTTTAAAAAATTTTTCTTGCGGCGAATTTTCCTCGTGGTGATTTTTCCTGCGGCCAGACTTCCTGCGGCGATTTTTCCTGCGGCGAAATTTCCCTCGGCGAATTTTTCTCGAATTTACCGGTCACCAATTGCGACATGTCTAGAATTGCTACTTGGACTGGATGGATAGATGCATTATGTAATAACTTACATTCATCAACGCTAGGTGGCTAGAAAAGCATTATTTTAATTATATTTAATAAAGCAATGATGTATAATTAATGTTGATAAAAAAAGATAAAAACACTCAATTTTTTTTATTAGAAATTAGGCAACCTTCACTACTAAGTTACAAACTAAACTAAAGCACCAGCTTCAGTATCTGTTCAGACACGAGTGAGGTGGTTGTGTTGCGCTAGCTCTCCGTCGCTACCTTTGTAACGTTATGTGCTTCAACCCATTAGTAAAGTGTTAGACTGTGGTGCAACCATCATGGAGCGATCTACAAGTGCAGTGTGGAAGTACTTCTCAAGAGTGTCAAACGATGTAGGGAAGTGTGTCATATGTAATAAGAACTATTCACGAAAGGGAAGGAGTACCACTAACTTAAAAAACCATCTGCGTTTAATGAACAAGAAGGAATATAATGAAGTGATATCTAGTGAAAATGAAGCTAATGAACAGTCAAAGAAGAAAAAGGAATCAAAAGTGTCTCTTACACCCCTACAGAAAATGAAGTGTGTAGTGAAAGAAAAGAATCAGACGATTGAAAGTTGCTTCGAAAAAGTCAAAATTTGGGATGCGAATCATTCCAAATCAAAATCAACGGACTATCGCATAGCCGAAATAATAATAATGGATGACTTGCTATTCAGCCATGTTGAGGACTTAGGTTTCATGAGATTCATTGCTGAAACAGCTCCACGGTATAAAGTGAAACAGCGTCAGTTCTACACTGATCTTGTGTGCAACGATATCTATTACTTTGTTTCAAAGAAAGTGTTCAAAATTCTTGAGCCTCTAAAAGATTCGAAAGTATCATTGACAACAGATGCATGGTCAGACACGTCTGCTGGAGTGTCTTTACTCTCTTTGACATGCCATGCAGTGAATCAAGACTTCAAGAGAACCAATTTTGTGCTCAGCGTAATGCCACTTGAAGATCACCACACTGGAGAATACTTGTCAGAAAATTTGAGCAGATGCTTCAGAAGTAGGATATTGCCCATTCATCCATGATAAAACATGATAAAAGCTTTGTTTCTCACTGGCGTCCATAATATCGATGGCACTATTCATAAACTGCAACTTGTAATCAAAAGTGGATTATCCTCACAAAAATCTCTCAATGACTTGTTAGCAAAACTTCGATCCATCGCTATTCATTTCAACCATTCTACGATGGCACAGGATGATTTAAAAAAAAAAATCAGAAATGCTTAGATCAACCTGAACCTACAGTCATTCATGATGTCGCCACACGGTGGAACAGCACTCATCATATCTACAGATCTACAGATCTACAGAAGCTAAGGCTAACAAAGACCCTAAGATCCACTCTAAGGTTAGCCCGAGAGAAAGAAGAGAATAAGGGGTTACGTAAGTAGCACAACCTATCATTCGTGAGTTAACATTCATTCAGAAAAAGAGAGAAACTCACCATCATCATCCGCCGAAGAGAATAGGAAAGGGGCGAAAGATGAAAAGAAGTAAGATAAGAACGCTTACAAACCATGCAAACACAGCCTTAACTTAAGCACTGTCATACCATGCAAACTACAGACATGCAAGTAAAGAGAGGATAAGTAAAGAAAAAAGTATGAAGAGTATAACAAAAAATGGGTTAGTTTACGCTACGAGCTACATCTAAGTTCGTGTTAGTCTAATTTTTTTTTTAATATAATTTTGTTGCTGGCATATCACACGCTGGCATGTCACAAGCTGGCATTAATCGTCAACAGACTCAAACCTCGACCATTACCCCCAGAGCTCCTGTTGCTAAATGTTTTATTATTTTAAACGACGTTAATATTTTTAAAATGCCTATCTAAACGGTTTTTAAACATATTAACATGGATAGAGTTCACGACGGACGCGCGAAGATTATTCCATTTATCAATTACTTTAAACGTAAAAAGTTTTTAGCGATGTTAGTAATGAAACGTCTGCCACGTAATTTAAATCCGTTATTACGAGTATTGCTATTATCAAAAATGAACAATTTGTTAAAATTTACGTTACCGATTTTATTAACGATTTTGAAAACTTCAATAAGCTCCCCCCTTAATCTCCTAGTTTCGAGTGAATGCAAGTCTAACTCTTTAATCCTATCTTCGTAAGACTTGTTGCGTAGTGACGGAATTAGTTTCGTGGCACGTTGCCTAACTCTTTCCAACCTATCAGTATCCTTACGCAAATACGGGCACCAAAACTGAAAGGCAGATTCTAAGTGAGGCCTGACTAGGGACTTGTAAAGGGGCAATACACTATTCTTCGATTTAAATTCGAAATTACGCGCTGTGAAGCCTAACATCCTATTAGATGATGCAGAGAACACTGAAGTTGAAGGAACTACTGAGTCTATATAGCGCTGCTAACTCTAAAATGCAACAACTCACTAACGTTGACTTCACTCTCTTGTCAAACTGTGTGGCTGTGCTGGAACCATTCGATGATATCACAAAAAGATTGAGTAGTTCCACCTCTTCCATATCTGAGGTTATTCCCCTCGTCGTTCCGTTGGAAAATGTGCTGCAACCTCGAAGTGGTGATTCTGAAGCTGATCGTGGAATCAAAACAATGAAAGAGATAATGCGCACAGAGCTAGCAAGGAGATTTTATGGCCTAGAAGCAAATGACATGTATTCTTTGGCTATCTATTTGGATCCAAGGTAAAAAACAAAAAAAATTTCCGTTTCACATGTCACAAAAGGTGTTCAGGAAAAATTGGGGTTATCTTTGTGATGAAATGGACAAGACTCAAACATCATCGGACTCGGAGACAGCCAGTGAACCACCGGCAAAGAAACCACTGGATGATTTACGACAGGCATCAGCTTCTACGAGTAAATCAATAACAATAATAGACTCAATGAGTGCTCTATTGGCTTCCAGTAGTGATGACGAGACAGAAACTGAGTCAAGCAGAGACTCGTAAAAAATGATTGAGAAATATCACAAAGAGAAAAGGATTGGACGAGAAGATGATGCTTTGGCTTGGTGGAGATCAAATTAAAAGAAATACAAAAATTTGAGCAAACTGGCTCGGACATAGCCTTGATGTCCTCCCTCAAGTGTTCCTAGTGAACAATTATTTAGTGGAGCAGGGATCATCTACGATGAAAAAAGAAATAGGCTGAAGGGGGACAAAGCTGAAAAACTTTTGTTTGAAATACAGTCTCCCAGCAATTCAATTTAAATATAAGGATTAAATAGTGTCTATATATATATATATATATAATATATATATATATATAATAAATATATATATGCTGCAAACCCACAAGGAAAAAAGAAAAACGATTCCAAGGTCTTTCGTGTATTCAGAGCTACACCTCGTCAGGGAAGGAAGACAGAAGGCAAGGTGCCCATAAATATATACAACGTAGCGGAAACCAAAGCAATTAACACATACTTAACAAGAATTAATGAGAGGCAGAAGGGATTTCAACAGGATATTGTCAATCTTATGCATTCCCGCACTGATATTGAAATTGTTTTTAAAATGAATAAATGCACATTCTAGAATATTTCTTTCTATTATATCTCTGTTTTTAACAAGCGCTTTAGAACTATCCCACTTGATGCTATGATTACATCTATACCTATGGTTAAAGAAAGCATTGGAATTATTAGCCGTTCTACACGCATATTTATGCTGTTTTACCCTAATATCTAACGTTTTACCCGTTTGGCCTATATATACTGAGTCACATTGTGTACATCCAATCGAATACACACATCCAATAACATTTTCCGGGCTATTCTTTATTGGGCATGATTTAACAGTATTATTATACTAAAGACTACATTGATGCTAATTGCTTTAAGTAAAGTCGGGAGATATTGAAAATTAACATGGTAAGGTAGGCTAAGGATATTTTTACGCTCAAATTCCTTTACAGTTACATTATTATAATACCTATTCTTGGCTTTCCTAAGACAGTTATCTAAAAATGAAATAGGATAACATAATTTAGTACCAATATTCATGATATTGCAGAACTCGGAATCTAAAACTTCAGGACTGACAACTCTCAATGCTCTAAGAAACATAGCAGAGAAAATAGAGGATTTAATCGAGGGATGATGATCAGAATAAAAATGCACATAAGAGTTATTATTAGTAGGCTTGCGATAGACTTCAAATTTGAACTGATTAGAGCATCTCCAAATTTTTAGATCCAGAAAAGATAGGCTTCCATCATTTTCTTTTTCAACTGTGAACTTAATAGATGGAACTAAATTGTTGAGCCTACCAAGAAATAAGTCAACATCCAAATTATTAGGCCAAAGGCATAAAATATCATCTACAGGGCGTCCCCAAAAAATGTATACACACTTTAAATACTTATAAAGGCAGTGTTTATTAAAATACATTTCATTTTCAAAATGTAATAGAATCTACAGACATTATTTAATTGTTTTGTCAACGCCTGTTTTCAAACTGACGTCCGTCTGGTCAGGCACTGCTGATAACGCGAAGCAATGGAATCGCAAACATCACGAAACATTTCGTTTGGTATTTGTGTGCATTCTCGTTCAATGGCTGCTCTCAATTCAGCGACTGTTGCAGGTTTTATAGCGTAGACTTTGTCTTTTAAGTATCCCCATAAAAAAAGTCTAGTGGTGTGAGGTCTGGTGAACGCGGAGGGTATTCTACGAAACCCCTTCGTCCAATCCACATCCACATCGTGCCAAGTACCACTCGCAATACTCCACTCTTCGGTCCGGATCATCTTCAGTAATAGCATGGACTAATTTTGGAATGTAACTTTTCCATTGACAGCGCTTCAAAATGCGTTGGACAGACGATTCTGAAATTCCTACCTCACGACTCGCTTGCCGCACAGATTTTCTTGGACTTTGGTGATACGTTTCCAGTACTCTTTCTTGCTTTGTGAGGCTTGTCGATGTCCGTGGTCTTCCGGAACGCTTCTTGTGGACATTCTGAACAGTTCCATCGGCTTCAAACTTATCTCTAATTCGAGTGATGGTAAGTCGCGTTGGTGGATCTGTTTGAAACTCCCTCCTAAACTGTCTTTGCATTTCAACTGCGTTTTCACACTTCCAGTAGCATTTTAATGAATTTCCTTTGTTCAAAGCTTAGTCTGACTGCCATTATTAATTCTAATGGGTTTAACTTGGAAAGAAAGAAACATCAATTGAGCTATCAGCTGTTAAAGTGTGTATACATTTTTTTGGGACGCCCTGTATATACCTATACCAAACCAGGTTAAAATTAACACTCGAAGGCAAAATTCTACTTTAAAAAAATTCCATATATAAATTAGCTTGTACAGGTGAAAGTGGATTTCCCATCGCCAATCCAAACGACATAGCATAAAACTTATTTTCAAACTGAAATTTACAATCTTTGACACAAAAGCCTAATTAACTTAATAAGAGTGTTGTGTTGAACAGGGAAAGAATATTCAGAGATCTTATCTTTTAAAAAATCAAGTAGGTCATCAACAGGGACTTTTGTGAATAACGAGCATACATCAAAGCTTACCAATTTGAAATTAGGGTCATTAGGAAACTTGTGGGTTTGCAGCATTCATTCATTTCACGTGTTTAATTGTGAAATTCATCCCATATATATATATATATATATATATATATATATATATTATAATTACGTATATACACCACTTTCGAATGGGCGGTGGTTGGGGAAAGTGGTTGGTGGGATGCAAAACGCGTTGGGTCCTCGTCCCGCATCCTGGAAACACTTTTTACCGTTTAGATTATACAGTAGTCATTATATTGTAGACTGTGAAAAGTGTGGCTAAAACGTGATATTTTATTGTATTGTTTATTCTTAGGTAATATTATGATGTTATAGGGTACATAACCGCAACCGCAGAGCTATGAAAAGTGACAACCGCTACATCACTAATATACATATATATATATATATATATATATATATATATATATATATATATATATATATATATATATATATATATACACACACAGGGTGTCCCATAAGTCTGGAATCACAGTGCAAAATGATAAAAACGGCAATAAAAACGCCGAAGAGACTTTTGGGGACTGTTTGTGAAATGAGCGAGGATGGTAGCGGCTGTATCATCGTCGGTGGATGTCCTCGGAGGTCCACTGCGTGGTTTATCTCCTATGGATCCCGTTTCCCTGAACTTTGCTACAAGTTTGCCGACATAGCTGTGTGTTATCGGCGCGCGATCCGGATGCAATCTGTTAAATTTCTCAGCGACCTCCCTCTGACTCCGATTTCCTACGAGCAGAATTACCTGGATGCGTTCTTCCTTACTGAAAGACATCATGGGCACTTGCATAAACGGAAAAACATGAATTACTTATTTTACCCTATGGTTCCAGACTTATGGGACACCCTTATACTGTATATGATGCAAAGGCACAAAGAAAAGGAAAAACGATTCCAAGGCCTTTCATGTATTCAACAGTACACCTCATCAGGTAGGTATACTGTTGAATACATGAAAGACCTTGTAAGTATATTTGTAGACTCAAACTACAAGAGGAAATATATCGAAGAACCACCTAGCATAACCAATACCTCAGAAACACTTGCAATTGAAATTTATATTCATAACATCTAATATTCAATTTTAGGTATCTACCGACCACCAGGTGGTAACGTACCAACTTTTATTACAAATGTCATAGAATTCCAACCTCAATCATATCGGTAACAAATGTGTCATTGCAGGAGACTTAAACATTGATTCCACAAAAGAGCATTCAAATAATAACGCAAGCTTTCTTCACAAAATCGTGATTGCAAATGGTTTTAAATTAGCCATCTGTAGAATTCACAATGATATTAGAAATTCAACTCTGTTAAATCAAATCTGGGTACAGTCTCCGCTTGATTGCATCTCAGGTATAATTATATTAAAATCACAGATCACTTGCCAACATATACCATACTAATCACCCATTTCTCAGCAAAGGAAAATGTAAAAATAGACTATAGATCTTTCAGCTACAATAATAAAATAGAATTTCAAAGAAAAATAACAACTTTTGACTGGACTGGAATAAACGAAAATATCCATGACATTGGAACAAAATTTCAAGCATTCCCATGCATATTACCTTTGGTTAGCTTCCGCCCGAATTGTTCGTTCTGACGAAGGTCAAGCTTTTCACTCCACCTTAGACCTACAGTTTAACGTGGAATCCGAACCACGCCCCATCAGCAGCCCAGCGTCTTAACCACGAGGCCACCTAGGGTACCCATTTATCTACCAACCACATTCTTTATTGTGTGGAAGGATGAACAGCTGGGTTTTGCTGCTCGCAGGCTGCCGTCGGGTCTCGAACCCAGGGCCGATGGATTCATAGTCAGCGACGCTAACCACTACACCACCGAGGCGCATATATTGATGGATATATTCAACTTACATTTTTCTCTTGAATCAAAAGTAATACCTACTGTAAATACAACAACCAATGAATTACCCCAGCACTCAATGTGAGTATTAAACGCCAACATACTCTCTTTAAAGTATGGAAAACTGATATTATTACCAAACAAACATACAAAAATTACTGTAACAGACTTGACACAGCCATTAAAAGAGCGAAAGCAGATCACTACTGTTCAAAAATTGATGAACAAAGATCCAATCCCAAAAGGCTATGGAACACTGAAAGATTTAATTAACGCAAAAAAGGTGAAAACAAATCCATTGTCCTCCCTCACACAAGACGGAAATTCTTACAAATATCGGCTTCAATGCTGCAGCCTCAATTTCAATTGCTGGCACTCATTACCGACAATACACGCCACACTCCACTCCAAACTCATTTCTCTTTGATCCAATCATACCGAACGATGTTCTTCAGCAATAAAAATTATGAAAAATAAAGATTCTGACATCAATACGATCCCAGTAAAAATATACAAATTAATATCAGATAAAATTGCAATTACTATTTATAATTCACGTCAATGATTTTCACTTCCCAACCACATTAAATCTCCTACCAATATGCAGATAATAACACGCTTGTTTTTCACATCATAATTTAGACCTTTGGATAAATGAAAGAACAGGCAATTAGGGCATTTCATAAATGGATGTGTGGTAATAAACTTATACTGAACCTGACACAGTCATCTTAAATGATTATTACCACAAAACATATGAATACAAATTATCAAGTAAAAATTGGGAATACTTCTCTCGCAAGGATGAATGAAGTTAAAGCGCTTGGCATTATTTTATACGAATAACTAAATTTCAAAAGCTATGTACGACATATCAAATGCAAAACATCAAGATTTCTTTCTATTCATATTATTTAAATTAAACAAGACTCTTCCTCAAAATGCGCTCCTTATCCTTTATTATTCCTTTATCCACCCACATTAGTATATTGCATTACAACATGGAATAGCTCAAAGAAATAACTAAAACATCCTTTGGGAGTCATTCATAAAAAAATGTTTGCGAACCCTCGCAAATAATGATGACAAAGTCCCACTTCCCCAACCCAATGTTTAAAGAACTAATTATTTTAAAACTAAATAACATACAAATTCAGTATTGCTGTGAATATTTCAAAGTTACTGTATCAACAGAAATCAACATACATCACCCATTCAAAGAGCAATTACCCATCATCAAATACACCATCGTTATAACACCAGATTGCCCAGAGATTTTATACACAAACCTAACTATACAATGGAAACTGCAGGAAGTGCACTCTCTCTCTCAAAGGAGCAGATATATGGAATGCAATTCTCATAAATATCAGTCAGGCTTCATCACTAAATGTATTTCTCAAATCACTTAAAAAGTACTTCATTAACTCCTACTGGTGTATAATTTCACTGTTTCCATTATTTCCGGAGCAATTACGTTCCCACTTGTTAAATTACTATAAATATGCTAATTTCATTGGACACATTTACTTTTATAATTTAGCAACTTTATTCATTAAGTATAATTTATTTTTTCTATTTAATATATAATTGGTCGTTTTATTTAAAATTCTAAAATAATAAAACTCTAATTTTGTAATTTTTTCCTTTTATTCACTATTATTATTGTTCTGATTATTATTATTATTATTTTTATTATTATTATTATTATCATTATTATTATCGATGTCAGCTGCATTTATTATTATTATTATTATTATTATTATTATTATTATCATTATTACTTGCCATTTTCATTTCTCTTATGTAATAAATAACCTGAATCCCTTTAATTTTGCCAAAAAAGCTTCCATGCTTCCAACGGCATATTTAGATTAGAAATACTGTGAATATATTAATATAATAAGAAGCTTCCATGTTTCCAACGGCATATTCAGATTAGAATACTGTGAATATACTAATATAATATCAGGTATCTAAATTGTACAGAAAAATACTGAAAAATATTATAAAACTTTAAGTAACTTGTATCTTTTCCTGATTTTTTTTTTATAAATAAATAAAATACTACTAAAATAAACGCTGTAAAATAAATATTTCGATAATATGTACTTCTGAAATGACTAATTAACTCTGAAAATGTCAATGGAAGGAAATCTTGCTTTTAAAATCTGTGTTTCATAAACTGATTAAAAAATATGGGAAAAAGAAATGTAATTTAATGAATAAAAATATAATTAAGTTTTTTGAATAAGTTTCGAAAGAAAAATCGAAAAATTTTCTCGAATGTAAAATTTCTCGACGAAAGCGTAATAATATGATCTAATCTAATCTAACCTAATTTAATGAAACTTTAAGTATCACTTTCTATGGTACTTTTTATTCTTATACAGAGTGATGCATAAATGTGTTTCATAAATCGCAGGGTGTATTTTTGAGACAAAAGTAAAGAAAAAAGACCATATAAACATAGGTCGAGAAACCCGTAGGTTTCGAGCTATAGCACGCGACACAAAAATGAAATTCGTAAAGATTTTTTACATTTTATGCAAATACACAGTATGATACATTTGATTCATTAAAGTAAATTTTCGAAATTCTTTCCTACTTCTTCAATGCATGCCTCAGTACGTCGCAAAATAGGATAGAGGAGAGATAGTTAAAGGGGAAAAGTGAGTGAGTATGAAGAAGTGAGGGAATGGTGGTAAGCGGTAGTTTACGATGATTAGGGGTAGAGAGAGAGAGAGAGAGAGAGAGAGAGAGAGAGAGAGGAGGAAAGAAGTAGGAAAGAATTTCGAACATTTATTTTCATGAAGCAAATGTATCACAGTGTATTTGCATAAAATGTAAAAAAATTTTACGAGTTTCATTTTTCTGACGCGTTTTATAGTTCGAAACCTACGGGTTTCTCGACCTATGTTTATATGGTCTTTTTTCTTTACTTTTGTCTTAAGAATACACCCTGCAATTTGTGAAACACATTTATGCGTCACCCTATATATATATATATTATATATACACACACACACAGTATGTATATATATATATATATATATATACACATTTTTTTTTATAGGAAATAATAGCCACTGTTCATGGCATAAAGAGTAAACAATATTTTATCGATAGGGTGATTGATAATGTGTGTACACTACTGAATAAATACATTAATCTACTATCAATCTGTATTCCTTGTTATTAAAACTTTCACTATGGCAACTCAATTTGTTAAGCTCGGTTAAACTTAGAAAAAAATACAATCGGCTTCATTAAACTTAATCAAAATCCACTCGAAGTCCAAAGAGGCCTTTTATATATATATATATATATATATATATTTATATATATATATATATATATATATATATATATATATATATATATATATATATATACACAGGGTGCGGCATAAGTCAATTTGCCGAGAATTATTTATTACAGAAATTGTTCAAAGTGTCCTCCATCATGTTCAATACACACGTTGCATCTTTGAACCACTGAACAACAAATAGCGCGACACAGTTCTTTTTTATTCAACGTCTCGAACTCTTGGCGTATCAACGTCTTCATGTGATCGAAGTCCCGAGGTTTCTGGCCGTAGCATCTATCTTTGTTTATACCTCACATTGAATAATCACATGGGGTTGTGTCCGGTGACTGAGGAGGCGATTCGACTCTCCCGCGACGTCCTATCCATTCTGAAGAATTATCGTTTTAGAATGCACGAAAATTTCTTCCGAAGTGTGGTGGAGCACCATCTTGTTGCCATATTGTGCTTTCAAAATTATGATGGTTTCTAAGTGTAAGCAACACCGTGTTCTGCAACATTTCCATTCACAGTGTCGTGAAAAAATAAGGACCCACAACATCATACAGCCAAATTCCAGTGCAGACTGTGACATCCGGTACAGTCAATTCATGCTGTAACACTTGATGAGGGTTCTCACTGCATCAGTGTTGCCGAATCAGTGCAGCCAAATATAAAAATAAATTTTCTTGATATATTATTCTTCACAAGGTGATTTCATTATTCTCGGTAAAGTGACTTATGCCGCACCCTATATATATATATATATATATATATATATATATATATATATATATATATATATATATATATACATATATATATACACACACACACACTTTTGTTACTTTTGTTGGCTTCTAGTAAAATAAAATGCGAGCTAGAGCTGAATCAGAGCTGACATTCGGAGCACGGAGGAACGGACTCGAGGAAAGTGGAAGCACTGCCAAGGCTTCTGCAAACACGTCTAAACTCGTATAAATATTATAAAAATAGAAAGGAGAATTAATTAATTATATGTAGCAGATATAAAGATCCTCCATCAGAATGAGCAATTCAGGTGGAAAAAAAACCAGGGTTAACGAGGATTTTATAATGTACATATATATAAAATTATTCATGGGTTGGTTCCATGGGAAATAAATAAATAAATAGTGAAACCAATCTAAGGCATATGAACATTTAATCCGACCTTTCAGTAACTTGCTGTATAATCTTCAGGTTTTTAATGAAGATAAAACTGCATCGTAAAATACACATCGAAACTTCAATATTTCTGCAACCACCAAACGTTCAGAAACGTTTGTAAACAATCATTGTTTGGAGAATATTACGTACAGTAGAAGTTAATTTAAAGGTAAAAATTAAGACTTATACAAAAGCCAAATCAGGTATGAAACGATCATCGCTAAACGTTAACGAGATGCAAAGTATTAAAATATTAAAATATTAAGAGAAATTCATTGATTGTAAAAATTACATTAAACCTTTTACAGTTCAACAAGAAAATGATGTGCAGAAATTAAGTCATCGGACCACGAACAAAATGAACCAGAGCGAACGTTTTATATATATATGTATATATATATATATATATGTATATATATATATATATATATATATATATATATATATAATTATATATATATATATATATATTAGCATGGGTTCACTTGAAGTGGTTCTTTATTTCTATTTGTAAGAAAGGAAAAGACGTTTTCAGGGGTTAATTTTTGGAGCTTCTTTATAAATCGTTTTTTTTCGTTGTTTAATGTTCTTAATGATTGATTTTTCTTACATCAAATAATGATTTGTGTGTGTGTGTGTGTGTGTGTGTGTGTGTGTGTGTGTGTGTGTGTGTGTAAAGAATCATAGAAATTATCCCTAGCAATGAAAACCTCCGATTTTGTTTTTCTCTAACGTGTTTTCAAAGTTCTGCAAAAGCCCTTTTTTCTCACCAAGAAGAAGAAGACGCCTTTTTGACACCACAGAAAGAAGCGACAAAATGGAATGGTGCGAAAACTAGAAAAATGTAAAATACTGAAATTTATGAGGATGAATAGCATAACTTTAAGAAACTTAAATAACTGCAATAGAGGGAGAGGGAGAGATAGAGAGAGAGAGAGAGAGAGAGAGAGAGAGAGAGAGAGAGAGAGAGAGAGAGAGAGTTACAACGACAAGAGGAAGCCTCAAAGACCATTTGGTCCTGTTATTAAACTAGCGCATTTTTTAATTATTGTAACAGTAGTAGAAAACTGGATAGAGAAGCATAAGGATCTCTACCCAATCTCCGCTCCCTTTCCCGCCTTGGCGGGTACGAAAAAAGGTTGAAGAAAATACCATGACCCAGGAAAAGTAGCCAAGGAAATTTTACAAGAAAGAGAATATATAAACTAGCTCGATAATTACGTTGTGCATACATAAAAATCGTACAGTGGAGAGCAATGTTGTATAAACATAATATATTTGTTTTAATCGTATATCAAGTACTTGGTATCGTAACAAAAACCTCAAACATATGCTCTGATTTCATACAAACTATTTACAGCTTTATTTACCTAGGTGTCGGTCAACGAAGACCCCTTGGCCCACTCCAGGCTAGCCCCAAAAGGATTAAACAAACTCTCTATGTCTACACTCATGTACGAGCAAAGCCATCAGGCCGGCAAGGTGATGAAATGCTTCTACCGGAAAGGGGTTGAAACAGGAATTGAAAAGGAATTCAGATTTACCACACCATGCCTTCACCCTTCATATACACTCAGCCCACGAAGAGAAGGAAGAGAAAAAAAAAGAAATAGGAACGGCAGAAACGCAACTTTAATTCACCTAAAACGTGACATGCAATTTATTTTAAAGATTTTGTTCATTAGGAAATTATGTATTTTTACAAAATACTTGTCTATTAACAAAGCAGGCAAGGGTGTGAACGTGTTTTCTATAATTGGATGTCTGTGATGTGTACGTGTTTCCCAACCCTGAATGTCGCCGAGTTTCAGCTTGGGTCTCTACTCGTGAAAGGTGTTTATACGGCAAATAAATTGAGTCGTTCATACTTCGCGGTGTTGCGCCACCACGAGAGTAGAGAAAATCTCTTTCCGGCGATGAATATCAGTGGGAGGTTCCTGTGTTTGTTGACGTGTACTTGTCCCTTACGGAGAATGAAAGTGTTCCGTGGGTGATCACCCGTTGTTGCTCCTCTTCTGCTACGGCGAATTCAAGAGTCTCCGACTTAGAGGTGTTTGTGAGGCAAGTGATAAAAAAAAAGTTGCTCGATAATTGATTATGCTATGTGGGCACATTGCAACCATAGACGTCTCTCTAAAGTGGGGGGAGGACTAAGTGTAGGAGTAAATGTTAAAACAAACTCATACGTTATAATACTATTTTCAAAATACTTATTTAATCGATTCTTAAATTATGTTATATGAGGGTACAGTCTTAAACCCTGAGTGTATTAAAAACTTCGTCGAGCCTAGTTTTAAACATATTTACACTTTGGCTTGAAACGACATCGGCGAAGTTGGTTCCAAATATTAACTACTTTATAAGAGAATAAATTACTAAATGTTTTAAGTTCAAATTTAAAACCGGTAATTTTCGTCGGATTGGTATTGAATGAGAATAATTTCCTGTAGTCTACTCTGTCTATTCAATTAAGCATATTGATTTTGCCTATCCCCCTTTAAAGAGTGGCGTTACATTTGCTATTTCCAGTCGGTTGGAACTTTCCCTAATTCGACTGGTCGTTTGAATATAGTTACTAAGTCATCAACAATATACAGTAACTTCTTTTAATACCCTAAGAAGAAATAAGTCAGGACTGGGTGATTTGTACTTATTTATGTCGTCAATTAGTTGCTGTATCTCATCTCCTAAAATTTATGGTCTCTAAGGGATGGTCACCGTCATACGTAATCCGGGGATTTGGTACTTCATTTAAGTCTTCTTCCATGAAGACTGTAACGAAGAGCTCGTTTAGCGTATTAGCTGCAGTATATCTACAGATCCACAGAAGCTAAAGCTAACAAAGACCCTAAGATCCACTCTAAGGAAAGAGGAGGGGGTTAAAAGAGGAGAATAAGGGGTTAAGTAAGTAGCAAAACCTATCATTCGTGGGTTAACATTCATTCAGAAAAAGAGTAAGAAAGACTCCCCATCATCATCCGCCGGCCACTGCCGACAAGTCGGAAAAATAGTCGAAGAGAATAGGAGAGGGGTGAAAGATGAAAAGAGGAGTTAATGAGACACTTTTTCAGTGATTTGCGAAATACAATTAATGAAGAAGCCCGTCTGATATTTACGGAAATTGCATTCCATACCTCTGCTCCTTTGAAAGAGAGCGCATTTCTTGCGCAGTTTCCGTATAATTTGATTTGTAAAATGCGGTGATTGCTCTTGATTGGGTGACGTACGTTGATTTTTACTAATAACTTTGTACATACTGACAGAAACACTGAATTTGTATGGGTCACTTAAATTTAAAATATTTCGATCCTTAAACATTGAGAAAATGTATCATAACTATCCCATGTTACAGTTGTGGATGGATGAAGGAATAATACAGGGTAAGGAATGCGTTCTGAGGAAGTTTTTAGTTTGAATAATATGAGGAGAAATCTTGATGCTTTGGATTTTATATTGTACGTGATTTTTAAAAATAAATTTTATCTAAATTAATGTCAAACATTTTAACTTCATTCGTCTTTGCAAGAGTTGTATTACCAATTTTGATTTGATAGTTTCCATTCATATTTTGTGGTGATAATCATATACGATGACTTTGTTAAGTTTATTAATTAATTTGAACACATCGATTCATAAACATGCTCTAAGTCAGTGGTGGCGAACCTTTTTTGCTGGCGGGTCATTTTAAAAAAAAACGAAATTGGGTCACAATAATTTATTTACTTACGATTTTTAGTGAGCTTGTTGGATTTTAGCTGCTAATGTTTTGATCCGAGGTTTATATTTAGTTGTGTTTAGTCTCACACATGCAGCACTCATATCTGTGCCAAGGCGATTCCTAGTGGTGGATTTGACGAAATTCATGGAGGAAAACAACTGTTCACACGAATAAGATGAACCAAACATTGTTAGCAAAGCTAATGCTAGCTTTTTCATTGATGCAAAAGAATTTGGTAAAAAGTTCCATTCTGCAAGAATAAGATTCTCTACTCTTTCTATTGATTGTTGTTCTCTGGTTACACCCAAAATTGACGACTCCAATTCCTTTTCTTGTAACTTCAGATTAAGATCAATAAATTTAGTCTTCCATACTCCACTTTCTTGGAAGTCAACTAATTCCATTTCTAAGTTATCAATGTCAAGCCAATGAAAAGCTGATAAATGAAGATCTTCAAAATGAATAGTATGGGGGAATTGGCTGGATTGTAAGTTATCATACATACACACACATTTTTAAACGTATACTATACGTTTAAAAGCTGTTTATTTCGGTAGGAGAATAAAATAATTTTAAAACTGTAAGGCGGAAAATATTAAAAATTAAAGTCATATTTTATTTAAATAAGAGCTCGTGGGTCACTAAAAATCGCTTCGTGGGTCAGTACTTGACACGCGGGTCAGTGGTTCGCCATCACTGCTCTAATCTGTCAGACGGTTACATTTGTCGGAAGGTTTAAATTATGATTGGAAGAAGTAAATGTGGTATCATCTGGGCATACTGTATGCAATTTAGTGTGGGTGAGAGATGAAAATCATTGAAGGGAATTAAAAATAATAATATCTCAAGAATAATTTGAAGAAATTTGAAGAAATTAAGGATCTCCTGCTCTTATTCTGTATATGCAAAGTTTATGCAATATATTATATATTGACATTATAAGGATATCAAGGACAAAACCCATCGTTATATAACGTTGAGGAAAATCGTTAATAACATTTGATTTTTCCAAATAATTGTGTATAAAAGCCGAATATCCTTCAGATTCCCCAACATATGTAAGCCCCTTTACTCCATCACTCTATAAAAGGATGTGTAGTTTGACAAGACTTCAGATTCTTAAGAGATTTTAAACTTCTAGACTTTGAAAAGTAGGGAAGATGTAGGGACCTCAGAGAGGAAATTATGAGAAGAACTCTCTTTGACTTCTCTGACTTCGCTAATTATTTTCCCTCAAGAAACTTATAGTCAAACCCCCTCAACATTAAAGATTGCTTTACAATAAGCCAATATTCGTATGACATCTATTAATTTCTACCCTGAAATAAATATTTACTGAGTGAAAAAGGAATACCTTAAGAGAGAGAACGCAATACATGCCCTGAGAGGAAAACCGAAGATGCAAAAAGGAAGACCCCTCAAAAAAATAAATAACAGAAGTAAGACAAAAACATATTTTAAATTATTTTTCTTTCATATATATATATATATATATATATATATATATATATATATATATATATATATATATATATATATAATTATATATATATATATATACGATTTCAGCGAAAGTAATTCAAATTTTTTTGACAAGTCGAGGAAAACAAAGGCAGTGTTTTTTTTATGGTTTAGGTTGTAATAAACATTTCCAATCATACCTAATTTCAGTGTGCAGTGATAACCAATATGCACAGTAATAATTTCAATTTGTGCAGTGATAAATTGAAAATCTGTGCAGTGATAAATTAGGTTCTGTATCCGATATAGAACCTAATTTATCACTGCACAAATTGAAATTATTACTGCGCATATTGGTTATCTCTGAACACTAAAATTAGGTATGTTTCCAATAGCGTCTTTATGTCATCTTCTTTTGCGTGTCAATCTCTAAACACAAATTGTGTTTTAGTTAAAATAACGTATTTGATTAAGAGTTTAGTAAGGTAAGTTTATTGCATATGATATTTTCACATACTTTATTAAAGCTGACAATGTTGTTAGCCCAGCCAAATAAATATTGTTGAGGATATTATTGCTTATTTAAGTTGATCTAAAGTCTAAACCATCACTGTCTAATCGTATTTTGGGATTTTTTTTGCCCAGTAGTGAACGTTGTGTTTGTTTCTTTACTCGTTAAACCGAAAACATATTCATCTGAAAATTTGATCTTTCCAAGGAAATCTGGATCACTGTTGAACTTTTGTCTCATTGTTTCAGCAAACTGCGCCCTTCTATCAGAAGCATCGTTGTATATTTGCTGAGAGTAAATGGGTTTGTAATCGTGATACCCCTGTGATTTCAATATTTTTTCTAGTGAAAATTTGGAACTACCCAATTCCCCTGCGACTTTTCTCATTCAAGTTGTTGGATCGACTTGAAAAGTGGCGAGGACATTTTCTTTGTTGTTGTCTCCTGTCGCCGTTATTGGCCTTCCGCTTCTTGGACGATCTTTTACCGAGCTCCCTGTTTCCAAAAGTTTGAGATTCCAGTATCGAAGAAGAGTGGTTGCATTTGGTGGTAGTTTATTACATTTTTCTTGAAATAAACGTAAACTTTTTTCACAATTATTATAAGAAATAGCCCACGATACAAGATACACTTTTTTTCATTTCTGTATTCCATCCTTACTGACATGGCGCTGACTGGGGTTAGGGTCTAGGCCCTAGGGCCTCCCTGTTCCAGCCTAGGGTCATTCCTGGCCTTGTATATTGCTTTGAAAAGTATCGCATACACTGCAGTGATATCATTGAAATTTATTTATTATTAACAAATTATTTGTATGTATAAAATCTTTAAGACTTTTCCCCCACCCTGTATATGTACAGTATATGATGTAAGTTTGTGGTAAAACTGGTAAATATATAATCATGGGTTTTCCCCAATTATTTGTTTTCAAAAAGAATATTCAGATCCCCAAACTTATGTAAACTCATTTATCTCATGTAACTATAAAAGAGCTGGTAGCTTGACGAGGATTAAGGGTAAACTGAAGAACTTCTGAGAGACAACAAAATAAGGAGATATCTTCAGAGCTGTTGCTCGAACCACTGACTTCTGAACAACTTAGAAAAAGAGTCGAATCTCAAAGAACTCTGATTATTCTGCATTAATATTTAATCAATAAATATCCTTGATTTGAAAAACCCTTCTAACTCTCCTTGAGGTATTCCATCGAAATATTGACCCAAACCCTCAGCAGAGGGTAAAAAGAATGTAAGCGAAGCAAAGCGACTCTATTATTTTTATACCTTAATGAAGCTGCAGGTACACGGAAAACCGGATTAACATCATTTCATATATATATATATATATATATATATATATATATATATATATATATATATATATATATATATATATACTGTATATATATATGTATACCGTTTAGACATTTTACGTGCCACTAGGGGTGCACATGTGGAAGCTTATTAAGTTCATTAACTATGTATCAAAACTTTGTATGTTTATCTACGTATGATTAAAACTGTATTTGAATACGAGTGTTTATTTAAAAGTTATAGCATGCTTTAATCAGGGTAATCATTTATGGACACCCTGTATATATATATATATATATATATATATATAGGGTGTCCATAAATGATTACCCTGATTAAAGCATGCTATAACTTTTAAATAAACACTCGTATTCAAACACAGTTTTAATCATAAGTAGATAAACATACAAAATTTTGATACATAGTTAATGAACTTAATAAGCTTCCACATGTGCACCCCTAGTGGCACGTAAAATGTCTAAAGGTATTCACACTCACGCCACACATTTTCCAACATTTGTGGGTTAACTGTTGCAATTGCATCCGTAATGCGTTCTCCCAATGTCCTGATATCTGGAACAACTGTTGCATAAACCAAATCTTTAACATGACCCCAGAGAAAGAAATCCAGTGGGGTAATGTCTGTTGATCTTGGGGCCATGGGATTGGCCCGTCCCTGCCAATCCATCATTGGAAATGTTGCGTCGAGAGTTTCACGAACAACATGCGCCCAATGAGTGGGTGCCCCATCTTGTTGGAAGATGACAGTTGGCTGCCTGTCCTGCAGCTGGGGGATGGCGTAATTGGTGAGCATATCCAGGTACACAGTTGCGGAAACAGTGCTCTCAGCGAAGAAGAAAGGACCAATTATCTGGTCATGCATTAGTCCACACCAGACATTGATCTTCGGACTGCCCCGAATATGCTCCCTTACGGCACGTGGGTTTTCCGATCCCCAAATATGCACATTGTGTCTGTTGAATCTACCACTAAGATGAAACGTAGCCTCGTCTGAAAAGCAGGCACATAACAAGAAGTCATTATCCTCGTCAATGCTGTTCAAAATGTCAATAGCGAATTGTTCACGTTTTGGACCGTCATCCGGCTTTAGTTCTTGAACAATTTGTACCTTGTAGGCGTGTAACTTCAAACATTTGTGTAACACCTTGTGCACCGTAGACTTCGGTATCTTTAGTTGGCATCAAGCTTGTCTCACCGATTTCCTTGGTGACCGTGTGAAAGCAGTTTGAATGTTTTCCACCGTCCCATCGGAAACTGATGGTCTACCACTGCTCTTTCCCTTTTCCACGTTTCCAGTTTCCAAGAATTTTTTCATCCACGACTTAATTAACTGACAGGAGATTTTGTTTCTGTAAGCCACACAACACATTGTGCCTTCTCTGTCACAGACGCCATCTTAACTGAACAGCTACTACAGCGCTCCTAGCGGCGAATGCGGTAGACGAAACACACTAGCACAGAAACTGTATGCGTGTACGAGATCACCTGTAAAAAGAAAACGGATGTAAGATTCGTCATTAAAACATGAGAGCATACTGTTTT